>CM043117.1:73486343-73869974 GCA_023701765.1 Hylyphantes graminicola | reverse complement strand
GTTTTTGGGATTTTTTGGAGTTGTGGGGTTATTTGTTGTTTGTTGTGGGTTATTATGGGGAGGAGGGTTGTGAGGGGTATTTTATTATGATGGTTTATGGTGGTGTTGGGGTGGTGAGGATTGATATTAGGGTTTTTTTAGTTTTTATTTGGGGTTGGGGGGGTGTTGAGGATGAAGGAGGGAGGATAAATAGGGATATTTTAGTTAAGATTGTATATATTTATTTGGTGTAGGATGGGGTAGATTTTTATATGGTGGATTATGGGAATTTGGGATGTGAAAATTGAAATAAAATGGTATTTTAAAGGTTTAGAATTATATGGTATATACATTGATAGTAATTATATGTAAATAGGTGGATTAAATTGGTTTAAGTGTGACATAAATTAATTATAATTGAATAGTGTAGGTTAATTGTTTATAGTGGGGTGGGATGGTTGTGTATTATTAATAAAGATAATAATCAATATATGTAAGATCTGATGGAAACATACTATGATAAAGAAGAAATTTTAAGAACATAAAAGGGAGATTTGATATTATAATTAATTAATGTTTTTTGATTAAAGTTAGTATGTGGATTGTGTAATGATGGTGTTGTAGTGTTATGTATATAGTTAGATTGAGTTGTTTTGTTTTTGTGGTTGTGTGTTGGTTGTTGTTAGTTGTTTAGGTGTTGGTGTTTTTGTTTGTTTTTAGGGTAGATAAGATGTGGAATGGGAGTTTTTGTAATTTTTTTGTTTGCATTAAAAATAAAGGAGAAAACTTGTGTACTTATTTTTTTATGCAATTTGAGAATTTTTGAAGCGTGTAGATTTCATTTATTATGAACAGTCAAAAGAACTGTGAGGGGAGTTTAATATTCATGAATAATTGTTGTAATTAAAATTTAAGATTGTTGGTGTTATTGATTTTATGGGGTTTTTATTTTAATAGTTTATCGATAGGTTGATGTCACCGCAACAGTGATAAGATTTATAAAATATGGAATTGCCATCTTTTCCAAGTAGATTAAATTTTTAGTTATTAAATTTTAAATAACAATCTAATTAAATTTTTTAATGAAATTGGGATGTAGCCTAAACTGATTTTTTGCTATGGGACGTATACTACTTGTTTGTGAACGTTTTGTTCGTTTCTTGTAAAGGTTTTGACAGACAGACGACAGACGGACGACTGCACGATTATAAAAACCGTCCACTATTACGTTATAAACGTAGAGTAGTTGGAAGTTAAAATAAAATCACTTGAAAAAGTGTTAATTTTTATGATTATAACAATTCATTGGGATTGCTTAATAGCACAACCAAAGATTTATTTTTATGGTTCCATATATATGATGAAAGAAAGATACATAAAAAAATTCTAAATTTGCATAATATTAAATTTCGCTTTTATTTTTTTAACAAGAATTGTACAATTTATTTTTTAAATGAAACTTGTCCTGCAAAAAGATATTTATGAAAAAACATAAACATCATAGTCTTCAAACTTTAAAAAACAATAACAAACGATAAAGATTATTTCAAATCTGCAGAAGAAAGAAGAAGAAAATTATATTTTTGGCTTATAAAACCTTTGAATTAGAAATAGCTATAGCACTATTTGGCGAATTTCTTCTTTCTGATGTTTTGTTGTTTGTTTCCTTTTCACTAAAAGTTGTGTGAAGCGTGTAATACAGAGTCTGTAACAAACCAACTTGTCTTTTAAATATAATTTTAGTGAAGTAACTAACGATATAGTTCAGCATCATATTTCGTACTCAAATGTTTACCAATTTGTTTTCCAGGCGTCCTGACTGTTGAATTCGGTGCCCGTGACGTAGTTCCGACATCAGGCCACCAAACAGGTGTGCTCCCAACGTCATAGACCAGTTCCTCTTGTGAGCACCAGGAGGGCGCCCGAGTGAAGCATCAAGAGACACGTCCACTGCAACACATGAAAGACTGTAGGAAAAAAGTTTTGACGAAAAAAATTTCAAAAAATACTTTAACCGAACTGTAACAAATTACAGAACTCGAAAATTAAACTGATGGGTAAAAAGAAAATGAAATTTCACATTAAAAATAAAGTATTTAATATAAGTAATACAATTATATGGTAAATAATAAAATTAAATATAACAGTGTTTTTTAAAACTGTAAAGATGAGTAAACACGTTCATAAAAATAAAAAAAAAATAGGATAAATATAATGATTGGAAATTGGTTCTTTTCTATCCTTATTAATGGAAAGTCTTGTTAAAATTAAATCAATATATTTTTCCTGTTTCATTAATTCATTTTAGTCGCACTAAAAATGTAAATTGTTATCAAAATACAAGTTGTAAATTTTTAATTTTTTAAATTAGATAGAGCCTATATTAAATACAATAATATATTTTGTATATTTTCCATAAAAAAATAAAACCTGGTTCTATACTGTCGACATAACTAATTGCTACACACGACCTCTTCAGCGTACTAGCGCCCATCTATTTTCGACTGGTGAATAGATAACCTTTGATGACCAGAATGGTTTAATGTAAAGTACGTACATACCAAACTGTCATTGTTTAACTGTGTGTTCTTATCCTTATTTATTTTTTAAGTTTAATAAAGTCCCATAATTCACTGAATGTAAACAAAAAAATTTTACTACCTAAATTTTTAAGTTCCATCTCAATCGTGTGATCCTGATAGTCAATTTTTTTTTTTCCAAATACAAGGTTAAAGTTATCCTTAAAAATTTCCTTATAACGCCTAAAAACTAAATAATATATTAGAAAAAATGTGAATTTTATTAAATAAATTTGCTTCGTTATTAAATACAGTGTTGTGTGTGTGACGTGTTTAACATGATGCGTCTCACTGGTCTGAAGTCAGAACGAAAACCTCCTGCAAATGCCAAATGTTACTTTTCTTATGTGTGGACAAATCATCCATTCCTCTTTGTATTGTTTTTTTGAACATATTTTGTTGAAAAAGTTATAAAAATGACTTAATTTCAAGTTATCACTTATTGTTTGAAAGTGTAATAAATCGACGAAGAGAATATTCTAATTGAAGAGTTAGTGAAAAGAGTAACAAGTTTTGATAAAATTTAGATTGTTGTGTAAATGAACCTATTACATAACTACTTTAGCCGATTTAGCAAGTTTTCACTTTATCATGGACTTTTAATTAGTATATTTTTTTAAGGTTCGTAAAGTACCGTTTTCAATAGATCTCAAGTGAAGAACTAAAAAAAAGTTTCAACCCTCATTTTCTTGTTTTCATCTTTTTGTCACTTAGCGCGTTTTTCTACTAAGCTCTTCAATTAATTATGTAATGTTGCGATTATTTTCCTAAATTATAAAATGTTTTTTTTTGTTAGTATTGTAAGTCTGAATTTTTGCCATGAAAGTTATTCTTTTAGTAATTTAAATGTCTAAGACAAAAATTTTTTATGGGGGATACAAATTAGAAATAAAGTAATCAAGAAACTCTACTTTGATTCAATCTTGTACTCAAGAAGGTTATTTGTTCTTTTTTTTTTTTCATTTCATTTATTGAGAACATATTTATTTTATTTCTATCATATTTTACCTACTGTCCTTTAATTAATTCTAAATAATTAAAATAAGTTATAGGTTGGGTGTCGACAATCATTTATTTGTCCGGCCGTCCTTTACCCAACTTCCAAATTCGTGTTCTATCCGAACCTATTTTTAAAGATATTCTTGAACTATCAAAAAGTTTTTTGTAACTGGAAAGTAAGCTTTTCTAGGTTCTTTTCAGACTTCTTAGCTAGATTGCAAACAGACAACTAGTAATAGCGTCATTTACGTAATTACTACCCCCGACCCGACCAAACTTATATCCTTAAACACCAGATAGCAGCACAAAAACTTGAAAGCTATGAGTAAAAAGTCCGCATTTAACTTTTAGTTTTCCCTCAAAAACCGCTCACTAGAATAGTCAGCACCACTAGATAGGAAAGAATTAAAAAATGTTGCTATATAAGATAAGAGTTAGGTTGTTTTAAACTATCCAATCAACAATTTTTGGAACAAAATAGAACAAAATCAAAATAAACAGGTAATTTTATTGAAATATTTGACAGTTGGTTATAGTGCAATTACATCTGCTGCCTTCTAAACAGTACACATAAAGAAAATTAAACCAAACAATCTATTAAAATGGGAATTCCACAGCGAATGAATAGTAAACATTTAAGTTTCTTTATTTGCCTAAGTTTTTGAAAAAAAAAATTAATTTTTTAATAAAAATTAAAAGTTTGCTGTAGAAAACTTATTTGACAAATTCTATTCAAAATTCAACCTCTTTAAAATGCTTAATTTTCAACTAAAAATATTTTTTAAATTGGCATCAGAGTCTCAAAGACATCACGTCAACATTGCATAAAGTTTTGAAAAAAAAAAAATTTTTAATAAAAATTAAAATTTGCTGTAAAAACGTTATTTGACCAAATTCTTATTCAAAATCAACCTCTTAAAAATGCTTAATTTTCAAACTAAAATATTTTTAAATTGCATCAGAGTCTCAAAGACACACGTTCAACATTTCATATTATCCTTTACCAAGCAACAATACCATTAATTTATTACCAAAATCTTTTAATAAAGGTACTTTCATTTGCAAATAATGACAGCTACAGAAGACGTTCCTAAGATACTGTAAGGTTTTTGTACTGACTTTCGTAACGCAGACACTCTGTCCATAAGTTTAAGGTTTAATTTGTAAATTTTCTTTTATGACGCTATCTGTGGACAATGAAATGTGGACATTATTAAAACAAGCAATTTCCAATAAAAAAAAAATACACTAGTTATTTTTTTTTATTTTTTCAGAAATGTTGATTTGATGGCTTTGCCCGATCTTTATTGTGTGCTGCTATCCTAGTGAGCATTGAGAAAACTACAAAGTGATAGCGAAATGTTACTTTAAAGATAAATAATCCAATAACGTTAACCAATCTAAATAAAACAAGAAATGTACGTTCACAATATAACAACAGAAGTTTGTGTTACGAAGGGGAAAAGTCAAAATAACGAGTTTGTTCATTCTGAAAAGCAAACTTTAGAGAAATGAAAACAACTTTATTTAATGTCCTGTAATCAATTTGAGACCCGAATCTTCATCAAAAGTTTACCCAAAGTATGCCATTGCCACAAATTTACAAGTCAGGATAGGTAACATTAACTACCAGAAACGAGTGCGGCAAACTGAAGGGGGCAGTACAATATTATATTCCGGCTTGGTGCTTCGATTCGGAGAACACGCTTATGAAGACTTCGTCAAGTTAAGACAGGCAACAGACTGGAATTTTTACTGTCATAGAGAAAGGAATATACACGGCCCCAGGCGAAGGCAGAAATTGAACCCCGCATCCGTTTACAGAGTGCAGATGGCTGGCGCAATGTCCCCAAACCACTTTGCCATACCGGGTTCCATTTCCTGAAGTCCTGAAGAGAACCAAAGTTCTGAACTGCGAGTTTTACACATAGAAAGTTTACAAGTTCCTGCTGGCAACTTCTAAAATTTTCAGTTTTGAAAACGAAAACAGAGTAAGGTAGAGATCGATCTAAAAATAATAGAAATATTTCATCTGATAAAGAGATAAGCATTTTCCGGAAATCAGATAGGTTTGTGAACGATAAGTGGAGATAACAGGCGCTTATATCATATGTATAGGTTGACGAATACTAGTACTCGAGTAACCGTGTGAGATAAATTAAATCAGTTCAGCAACGTTGAAAAAAAACTGTTATCGAAAAACTATTTTATACTAAAAAATATGGATTAAAGTGTGAGTACATGGAGAGCATCGCGCTTCGACCAGCCAGATCGCAGAGGAGCGCCTGCGTGTGTGATTCGAGATAAACTGAGCGACCGCGCTATAAGGAGAGGAGCAGCTAAACGCCTGGACTATCGCGACATACAGGAACCCTTCTTGAGTTGTACTGAATTAAATCTATATAGTAAGCCGTGCACACAGGCCACGACCAGGGAGCTCGGAGTGGGGATCGTGAGCGTAGGGGGCGCGGGGGCGCGCGCCCCCTCCTCAAGTACGCTGCGTTGACGCGCGATATGTTTTTTGTATTGGAATTTAACTCAGATTTCTGTAAGTGAACTTGAGAACTCATATATAACTAGAACCTTTATCATGTGAGTAACTAAAATTTTAACATATAGAAAAAATTGGTGACTAATCGGACAAAGATGAAGATTCTCCCGTAGTAGGTCACACAACCCTCTACACCGATTACTATATCAGAGAGCAGTCGAACATTTACACAGAGAGAAGCTGTCAGTTCGGTTGACGTTATCGTATACAAGATCGGTCGTAGATCGGCGTTGTAACAGGTGTGGCATCATTGAGTTTGGATATTAAGGAACTTAGAACACCTATCTAGTTATAGATTAAACGATTTCAATTTTTATGATCAAGTTAATTCTCTCTCATATAGCGCTTGATAGCAGGACTCTAGTAGTCGTCAAAGCGAGTGCAGTATAATTGACTAAATACTCTGTTTATGGTGACATCTTCAGCCTAGGAGGTACGCAGCTAGCGAGCGAGAGCGCATAGCTGAGTATCTGTAGCGACAGTCCTAAAATTAACTAAAAGCGTAACTTACGCGTGAGAAGACACTATAAGAGCGAGAGAGAGCTGAGCGAGGCACTAATTCAGCTCATTCTTAAAATGATACATCCTTCGATACCGACGCACACACACACTTTATGTTGAGCTTTCACAGTGGTTATTGATGGGATTGATGATGGTCTGATACTATGCGAAATACCTCATATGTCTCTAGTATATAAAATTCTCAAGCGAGCTCTATAGCACATATTAGGACTTGCCTTACAGTCTCTAGCACATTGTCTCTGTTAGCTTATTATGATCTACCATGAATCGTCTGCTGTGCTGTAGCGACACTTCTTGTTAAAAACATTTGATCTTTATACGGATAGTCAATGCCCACCTACTTCATCTATTTCGGTCAATTTTAGTCAGTATCCGTTCAGAGCGTTGTTTATGAGATCTCAGTGCAGAGAGTCGCAGTGAAACCAAGCAACCCAACTATCTATTTGTGCGCATCTGACAACTCGCAGTACATAGAGAAGTGAAAAGGAACAGCGTTCCATTATCTGAAACCATCCCCATTGTATAGACATATGCACTATTTTTTAGTTCCATACTTGGAGAGTACTAGTAGGTCTTCTGATCACATTCTTTTCATTACAACTCTGTGACTTTCAGAGAACTGCCAATAATCGATTTAAGATATGAACGTAGAGTTGAAAAAATCATCACGTTATAAACAGAGCTCTATATTCAAGTATATAGGAAACCGTGTTTGACTGGAGATGTACGATAGGTGGTGAAGGTGCATGCATACACCTTGAGGGGGCGTGAGTAATTATTATGATAAGATAAACATCTATTCTATTCAAGATTAATGTTTATCTTCAAGTTATATTAAGCAATGAGATCATGGCTCAGAAACGAGTAGTGAGGAGAGGTCGCGTCTTTATGTAACGTGTGAAATAACGATCAGGGGAGGGATGTTGTGGTGTGGCGTTGCTTAATAAAATACTATAGATTAAATGGCACGTTTCTGATGATGGCGGGTCTATCAGGGATATAGGATTTATCATAACGGCATGTGAGGAAAGTTATCTATAGTATAGCGAGTGAGGTTATAGTGGATATTGTTGGATGACATCCTTGTAAATTTTGTCTAGCGGATATCAATCGAATCTGAGGGTGTGTAGATGGGCAAAAGTAGTTGATGTGGAAAGATAAATGTGTGGTGTAAAACATTTTCTTTTTTAGTAGAATCAAATTCTTAGTAGAGGTAGTGAATACATTGATTGGGTTCTACCGACATGACAAGGATAACATCATGAATTTGAAGAGAGTCATCAGCTATTCATACACACAGACAGGTGTAAACATGATGTTCTCACATGATTATTATCCAGATTAAGGTGTTGAATAATGCAGCTAAGGAACTTCCGTTAATCTTCTTCCAATAAGCACATTATGTTTGAAGTAAATCGAGATTTGTGTTGGATTTTATCATAAATTTCATTGATGTGAGGTGGATCATCTCTCTCTCCTATCATATCAGGTCCTTTAAATAATTTTGTAGTGGGACTTGATTCTGGTCCATGAGGAGTGATTAATCACGACGAGAAATGCAAAATAGCACTAATTAACCAGTCACCAGCCACATCTATAAGTGAGTTTCATGAACACTAACTATCATTTCATTTCCACTGAAATATTCATGATATCATTAGAGGTGGGTGTGGTGTGGTGTGGGTTTTTGGGGGGAGATATACTATAAAACTATCTATGTGACTTTACCGCACCTAGTGCCGAAAAACCTAATTCATGTGAGCGCTAGAGATGGTGTGTAGGCGCGTGGACCACCGTCTAGCACGGTATGGATTCGCACAGTGGTGACCCGATGACGCAAGCATGTAATGATTTTGTTTGGCAACGATAAATGAATGAATATGATAAAAAAAAAAAAAATGGAAAATAAATTAAAACCCTTTGGTTGTTTTTGCACAAATTGTTAGGTTGGGAATATTTGTGATTTACCATTATGATGGGGGGGGGAAGTAATTGTTTACAGAGGGTAGGTAAATAATTGTGAATCAAAATTAATAATGTAAATCAAAAAATAAATAATTTAAGTAGGGGAAGGAAATAGGAGTAATAATTAAATAAAAATAAATAATGTTATGGGATGGGAAATAGGTGGTGTGTTGTTGTGGGGTTAAAAATTTTTTTAGGGGGATATGGGTGTTTTTTTATAACCATTAAGCCCCTCCCTCCCTCCCAGCCCCTGGGTAATGGGTTTGGTTGGTAGTTTTTTTGTACCACTTTGGTTGAGAGTATAAGTTGGGTTTCAAGCAAGTTTTTGTTTGTTCCCCTCCCTCAGAAAAATCCTAGATCCGCCACTGCTTGGGCGGACTTAAAACATTCAGATGAAGAAAAAGATATTGTTTTTATGTTTCAGCCGTTTTGTTTTGTTGGGTTTGTTTTTTGGGGTTCCACACTTTTGGGTTGGGATTTTTTTTTGTGTTATGGGTTTAAGCCCAAAAAGAATGAAAAGTTTTTGTTGAATTGGGAGGAAATAGGGGGTAGGATTGGTGTGGGGGGGGACTATAGGGGGGGAAAAAAGAAAGATTTTTTTAAGTGTGAGAATAAAATGAGGTAGTGTTTTTTGTATTGTTTTTTTTGGAAGAAGGGGTGGACCGAGAAATGGGTGGGGAATATAGGGGTAAGGTAAAGCTAAGGGGAGGAGTTTTAGTTGTGGGTTATGTAATTTTATTTTTGATGCGATGGGGGTGTATAATGAACAAACAAGACTAAGTGATAGAGATTTTTATGGGTGATTAGTTAGAGCTTGTGGTATCGTTGGGGATTGGATGTGGTGATTCCTCTTAATGTATAACAGGTCTATTATTTTATGGGGGAATGGTAGATTATGGAGGTTGGTATGTGCAGTTTAGGTAAAAAGCAACGAAATTGTCGTTGGTGATGTGTGTAGAGTTTATTCCATTTCATGGAGGTTTTTTAATAGTTTTCGGAGTTGGGGTTTTATTAAAGGGATTTAGGAATGAATTTATACGTTTGGTGTTTTAATGTAGGATTGCCAAAAAGCACCATTTGAACAGAATATATGAATTATAAATATCAACCTTTCATCGTTGTAGGTGTAATAATTATTAGGGGTGTTAAATTGTGTTGGTTTTGTGTTAAAGTTGAGATTTTTTATAGTAATAACATTTTCAGAATAAATGTTTACTTTTTTTAAAAGTTTCATTCTATCAGAAAAAAATTTCTTTAGCAAATGATCGAATTTCAAAAGGGTTTTTTTTTGTAAAAACTTTTATTTTCCCTTCATCAAGAACAAAAAATGGATGCACAACGTTCCAATTTTCTTGTGTTTTAAATCTCTTATAGGACTGCTCGAATAAGTTATTATTTGTAATATTTTTATTATTTTTAATTTCTCTAGTAATGTTTAATTTGCTGTTTTTTTCATTTTTTGTTTAAAAGCCTTTGAAAATGAAATCATAATACTGAAAAGTGAAAAAAAAAAAAAATTGGACATAAGTATTTTGGTCTCTCCAATTAACATTTTATAGATCGATGAATTCGCTGGAAGAATTGGAGTCAAGTAAAAGCGCCAAATAGAAAGGAAGCCAAATAGTTGTCCTCTGAGCGGTTGCAACGAACACGTTTTCTTAACATTCAGTAATACATCCATTAATATACATCCATGTTTCTGAAGGGTATGGGCAACACAATTAAATAAACATTTTCAATTTTTATTTATTTTCGTTGAAAGTTTTTATTTAATTATTTAGCAGATGGCATCAGGAAAGTAGCCATTATGGCGAACTAATGAAGTTTGAAAATATATTTTCTGTAACTCCGAACTTCTTGACCGTAGCGCTTCAAAACCGGTGCCAATCGATTCGGTCGTGGCCAAAAACCCCAGACCCCAGTTTACCGGAGTTTATTAATTCTGGGGCGATTTTCGACTTGGCACCAATGCCTCGTATTATAGTATAAAGATTAAATTGTTATATTATGAGCAATAAAAAACATAATTTTTCGACAAGAAAACATCGGAAACACTTTATTTGTAACCCTTTCAAACTATTTGAATACTTAAAAATAACTTTGAAGCAACGTCTATACGACGTCAACGTCGTAATATTTTAAACACTTAAAATCAGTTATCGCTAATCATTTCCTGTATCTAGTTTCCGTCAAGCGAAAAAAATGCCCTGATTATTACATAAAAATGACTTTGAAGCAACGTTTTTTACGGTGGGGTAGTCATAAATTTAAAACACTTAAAAGTATAGTTAAACCACTATCAGAGTACTATGTAGTTTACGCGAAAAAAAATGACGGATTATTACATAAAAATTACTATGAAGCAATGTTTTTATACGGCGGCTCATAAAATTTAAAATGCTTAAAAGTACAGTTATCCAGCATCTTACCATTTCCAAAGTACTATCTAGTATTTTAACTTACTTCAAACGAAAAAATGTCTTTTTTGGGGGGTTTTGAATTATCGTCACACTAGAGCTACACGAGGGCTATTGCGACGGGCGTCGTATTTTAGAGTCAGGTGACAAGCCAACACCTGAATAGGCACCCAACGACATCGTTAAGGCGACATCGTACCCAGCGTTAGGACTTTGAAGGATATTTAACGTGCACTTCCTTACACGGGGTATTATTCGTTCGACATTTTTGGCTGAGAGGGTACGGGCCGTTTATAGGACGGCAGCTATTTTGGCGATGTCCGGACCCGAACCTGGGACCTACCGCATGCTAAGCGAATGCTCAACCGACTGGGTTCCCCAGCCCCCGAAAATAATGTCTGATTATTACTTAAAATTGACTTTGAAGTAACGTTTTTTACTAGTCATAAAATTTAAAACGCTTAACAGTTTTTTAAAAAACGCTTAACGTTAAACCACAATCAAAGGACTTCAAACGAAAAAAATGACGGATTATTACATAAAACTGACTATGATGCAACGTCATAAAATTTAAAATACTTAAGGGGGGATCATAGGGTATTTTAACAAAAACCAAAAAATCGAATTTTTGAAACCAGTATTTTCTGATAGATGGTAAGCCCAATCTATCCAATAAGACCAATTTTGTATCGATCGGTTAATTATTTCTTATAAAAAATTAAAATTATAAAAATAAACAAATATGCCACGCCTCCTTTGAATTACTAATTGTATGCTTGTATTATTTATGTATTACATTATAAAATATGATTTTTTTTTGTGTTGATATTCGAAAAACTATGCACTGGCTCAATGTAAAAAAAAATTCCTGACGATTTACATGAAATTCGGTTAACAAGAAATGTTTCGGTGGTCATTTCAAGTTCGTGTTAACGGTGATCGACCGTATTTGTTTTTCGCGTTTTTCTCAAAACTATAATTTTCAACACTTAGGTACACTTTTCTCTAAATCTATTGAATATTTTTTAATGATTTTTTTTGTGTGTTATAAAACCATTTTAGATCTATTTAAGTCACCTAATTTAGTCTTACAAATTTAAAAAAATGTTTTATTATTTTACACTTTTCTTCGTTTGAAAATCAGAATTTTTATGAATGTCGAATATAACGTTTTTAAAATAAAATTTAAAATTATTTTAGGCAATAAAAATAGGTGACTTAGATAGATCTAAAATGGTTTTATAACACACAAAAGATTATTAAGAAATATTTTAATAGATCTGGAGAAAAGTGTACCGAAAAATACTTGTATTTTTGAAAATTCATAATTGTATGTTTCAAAAGATGTCTTTTTTCAAAAATAATTATTTTTAAAAGTAAGATTCTTAGGTGTAAATATGATAATAAAAGTACAATTTATAATTTGGTTTAAAATTTTTTTTATTGTACCATAATTTTTAAATGATTTAGAGCCTTTCGAAATCAATACTAAGAATTGGACATTTTGGCTGTCGCTAACTATGATCCCCCCTTAAAAGTACGGTTAACCAGCCTCTAACCACTATCAAAGTACTACCCCGTTTACGTCAGACGAAAAAAAATGCCTGATGATTGCTTAAAAATGACTATGAAGCGCAGTGTTTACGACGTCATAAAATTTATAACACTTAAAAGTAGTTAAACAGCCCCTAACCATTAACAAAGTATCTAGTTAACCACAAACTAGTAGAACTAGTTAAAACTAGTCTAACTATAATCAAAGTATCGTTTGAAATCGAAAAAAAATGCCTGATTATTACTTAAAAATGACGATGAAGCGCAGTGTTTACGACTTCGCAAAATGTATCACTTAAAAGTAGTTAAACAGCCTCTAACCATTAACAAAGTATCTAGTTTACGTCAAACGAAAAAATGGATGACTTATTAAGGTCCGTTTGTATTCAGCAGTTCTGCATCGTGCTCTACTCTAAATGAATTCAGGATTTCGACAATACGGTCAACGTCTCTACAGGTCGCGACATTTGAATCACTTCCTTATTGACATCGGGGTTTCAGTTTGCAACGATATTTAAGACAAGGTTGGGGCGTGTAATTAAAAAATAAATTAGATTCGAATGAACGATATCAATAAAGGTTGATAAAAAGCAATACAAATAGTTTTTTTTATTGATTTGTGGGATAATATATGCAATGCATGGTGTAAATAATTAAACCAAATTATGTGAAAGTAATTGTTAAGGGTCATATTATAATAAGGGCCAATTACATATGTGATGTGGCGTTACAGATCTGACGAAGAAATTATATTATAATACCAATAATCTATTACAGCTTCGAGATATAGCGAAGAACAATGCTTTACCGTCTTAAGCACATTTACGAAAAATTGGTAACAGAATCGTATTTCAAAAACAAATCAAATTTTTCTCGCCGTTACCAGGGGGCTGGAGAGCCCAGTCGGTTAGGCACTCGCCTAGCATGCGAAAGATCCCAGGTTCGGGTCCGGGCATCGCCAAAATAACTGCCTACCTACAAACGGCCCGTGCAGCCTAAAATATTTGACAAACAAAACCCCATGTAGAGGGAGAGCACGTTAAAAACCATTCAAAGTCCCAATACTGCATACGATGTCACCCTCAACGGTTGCGTTGGGCACCTTTCCAGATGTGGCTCGTCACTTGACTGTGGTTCTAAAATATGACACCCTTCACCAATGGCCCTCATGTAGCTCTAGTGCGACGATAATTCAAACCTAATCTAATATAATCGTTACTGATCCGACTAATTTGTAAGAAAATAGTTGTTTTTTTATTTAAAGCGGAAAAACTATGGCTAAAGTGGATACCACGTTGGCTTCTTTTGAGTCCGCGAAAATTAATCATTTGATATCTAAATACAGTAGAGTCCCGTTTATCCGAATCCGGTTATCCGAAAATCAATTTAACCGAAAGGCTCGGGAATTATTTTTGCTAAAATATGAAATGTATATACGCATAAATAAATACACAAAAAATAAATACGTACTTACAAAGTTGGATTTATTTCTCAAAATATGCAGTATTTCTTTTATTTTTGCTGCCTAATTTTGGTCCCGTACCTTTTCGGATAAGCGGGACTCTACCGTACTCTTAGATGTATACGTATAGAGTGGCATTGCAAGTTAATAAATCGGTTCACAGGTCAACTTCAATGGATTTTTTAAAAAATCAAAAGCCCACACAACTGACAAAGAATGATTTTATTGGTTTTTTGATATACATTTATGCTATTTAAAATCACCCAAACTTGAGACACTTTTTAAAAAAAAAAAACATTATTACATTAATAAAATTTGTAGCGAAATTATTTTGTTTTATTACTTTGTGCGGGATTCACGAGAGTAATTGTTTAATTTTCTCTAGCGATGACTCGTCTAACGTCTCGCGCAGTTCTTTCTTTTTTTTATTTATTTATATATTTTTTATTGAAATTCAGGTTGTCTTTCGTTTTTCGAAAGTTAAGTTAGGATTTCGCTTTTAAAAAAATTAATAAAAGTTTATATCTTCTGAATTCTCTCAATTATGTCCACTGTAAAGTAGCATTGCTATAACCTTTAATTTTTTTACCCAGAGCGCAACGATAATTACCAATGAAATGACATCTCACGTTCATTTCATAACCTTTTGATGCTTCGATTGCAGACAGCTACCCCAACTTGCGAAAACATCTTAAAGTGTAACGAGTTACAACACAGTGAAGTTGGGGGGGGGGGGGGGTAAGGAGCTACCTTTTCGAAAGAGTTTTCCTTGAAGGGATGATTTATATTTATGGCTAGCACTTTCACTAAAAATTTCATGCGGTTTGGAGAAAAAAAAAGTAGCAAACTTTATAAAGTGAAACGCTTGTATGTTTTACAAATACAATATACGAAAATTGTCGACCAACAACAGCCAGAGGCCCAGCAAGGTTGGTCCAAAATAAATCGAATACGTTACCAGTTTCCAATGACTATCAAGATTCTTTAAATATTCTGCTCTCTTCGAATGCACAACATAATCTGGTAAAGCATTCCACTCATTGACAAGTCTAGTGTAAAAATAATGTTTCCTTACCTCCCTCCTAAAGCACGATTTATTCAATTCCTGATAAAGGCCTCTGGTCCGGCTATTCAAAGCAAAACCTAATTTTTTTTAAAAAAATCCGACAATTTCTTTATTTTTATGATGTGGAAAAGATTTTGATTCAATAATTTGCAAAATGTAACCAAATATGCAATGCTCTTCCTATTTCAAAATATAACACGTAAACAAATGTTTGGAAAACGGTTTGGTAAAATAATCTAAACGGGAAAATGTTCCAAACTAACAATCAAAGCTCGTTTATGGTTTTGTCTAAAATGTCGAAAATTACTCTTGCGGTACATAATACTTAGGAAACCGAACCCCATTCCCATAAACAATCTACTATTTTTTTTTTAAAAAATAGTAACATTCCCAATTTCAATCTAAAGTCAGATAATGACTAAAAAATAATAATTTATGCCATTCCCACTGGACAAAGAAAAAGAACGAAAGTGAAACTTAATTGCAGTTCTCTAAATTCCTCCCGTATAGTTAAGAAAAAGACATAGATGCTGCCGGGCAAAAAAACAATGCAAACTCTGTTTGGCCAAGTGAACCATTCGATCGCTTTATAGTAGGCCCAAACAAATGCTCTTGGCGAATGATTTGGCGATATTCTTCGGTGGAGTTAGTTCAAGCTTACTACGTCGACTAGGAGCTGCTGGGGTCGGGTTCGAATCCCGGTCAGGCATGGGTGCTTGTGACCGTCAATAAATGTTATTATTTGTCTATGTGTTATTCCTTTCTTTGTGACTGTAAAAACTCTTTCTGTGTCTGCCCCACTTGACGAAAGCTTATAAGCGGTTCTCTGAACAAGCACACAAGCTGGAATATATATGTACCATGCTATACGTCGACTAGATAATTTTCTAACTCTCTAACAACTGCAAATAGGTAAGGTGGGGTAAGTGGGCCACCTTTTTGGCATAATTCGACTTTAGACCCTCATACCACTGGCTGTAATCGGCCTAACAACTTATTTTTTTTTTGTGGTCCATTCTCTCATATGTTATTAGTGTACCCATGGCAACCTTAACACAAATTGGCAAATAATAAATTTAAAAAATATGTTTTTCTTTTTGGTCATCCGAGTGGCCCACTTGCCCCGCAAGGTGGGGTAAGTGGGCCACCCCCCTAATATATTTTTACACATAACTGGTAGAGATATGGTGGGGCAAGTAGAATAATCTACATGACTTTCTGAGTGTTTGAAAAAAAAAGTAATGATGTATCTTTAATAGTTCCCCCATAGCAACTTTTTCTGGCATGCAAGCTTACTACAAGAAAAAATACGTTAATTTTCATCTTGTTATTTTTGCATGTAGTGTAAAAAAATGTTTGGGCTACAGATTTTAAACTGGCCTATGTCAATGAATAGGACTATGAATTGTGAATATGACTAACCCTATGAATCAGTGAATCTGACTTTTTTTTAAGTATATTAAAGAGTTGGGGCAAGTGGGCCACCCCTGGCCCACTTACCCCGCCATTGTGGTGGCCCACTTACCCCAAACGCGGGGCAACTGGGCCATCCCAATTTTCTTTTAACCTTATCAACATCACAAGTTCATGACACTACAAAAAGATACTACGTTTTATACACTTTCAAAATATATAACATTTTGTTTTGTATCATGAACCGTTTGGAAATAAATAAAAATATAGTATGATGGCGTGAATTACGAAAAAATGCAATTTTAAAAAATTTCACAAAAAGGATTGTACCTTGTTACATACTTGAATGAAAATGTTGCCATAATGTTTCCGGCATCTATTGGGGTAAATACGTAAAAATATTGTAACAGATTTTTTTTTGCGTCCATAATTCGGGAAATGCCAGGGGGGTGGCCCACTTGCCCCAATGGCCCACTTACCCCACCTTACCCTATAACTTATTTATCGTACTTGCGAAGGGAATTACTACCATCTTGTGTCAATTCAGATCTCAGGCAACAGTCAACACAACTGTACAAAAAGTCATTTATTTTTCATTTTTAACCTTTTCAGTCTCAATGACAATTTTGCATCTTCATTTTTAAAAAATTATGATCGTCTACAGCCATTTTAGATATCAAATAGCACGTCATTCAATTCTTCAAACTTTTTTCTATTATAAAATATTTTTATTAATCCCAATAGATGTCAGCCCTATTATTATTTTTAATTATGATCAAAAACATGATGATACCAAATGGCATCATTGGGACTTAAAGGGTTAAGTAACGTTTTTTATTTTTTTCTAAGAATAAAATGATGCATTCCAGAATGAACTATGTGGTTGAGTGAAAGGTTTGTTTAGTTTGGTTTAGTTGAATTATCGTCGCACTAGAGCTACACGAGGGCTATTGGCGACGGGCGTCGTGTTTTAGAACCACAGTCAGGTGACGAGCCACACCTGAATAGGCACCCAACGCAACCGTTAAGGGCGACATCGTACGCAGCGTTAGGACTTTGAAGGATATTTAACGTGCACTCCCCTACAAGGGGTATTATTCGTCGTACATTTTTGGCTGCACGGGCCGTTTATAGGTCGGCAGCTATTTTGGCGATGCCCGGACCCGAACCTGGGACCTTCCGCATGCTAAGCGAGTGCTTAACCGACTGGGCTCCCCAGCCCGAAAGGTTTGTTTAGGCTTACTGCCGTGGGGCGTTAGGTGCTGCAATCACATCAGTGAATTGGACCATTGTTGCAGTGAAAAACCTTTCTTCCATTATACTTTCTTATGTGTTAGAATTATTGAGTGCTTGCAACAATGGTTTAAGTTTTTGTCTTGTAATTGCAGTTTACCCGCCCATTGCAGGAGCTGGGGAGCCCACTCGGTTAAGGCGTTCGCCTTGCATACGCAATGTTCCAGGTGAGGGTTCGGGCATCGCCAAAATAACTGCCGAGTTACTAACGGCCCGTGCAGGGGGAAAAAATGTCAGGCGAATAATACCCCGTGTAGAGACATGTTAATATTCTCCAAAAATGCCAAATATGAATAAAAATGAATGCTCAAAAACGACGAACTTTTCCTTAATTGTGACGATCCGTTTACTGGCTGCTGCTCCGAGTTTTCGTTTCCTCAAAGTGAGGAAATTTGAATCGTCATTTTTATGAGGATTTGAATGTCGTCTAATCTAAAGAAATATTTCGTCATTTTTGAGCATGTGAGTACAACAATGAGATTCAGTTTCCCCAAAATCAAGATACAGAATCGTCAAATCACGATCGTAAAAGTGAGGATTCGCGTTTACTCAAAAGTCACGTTATAGTTTGACGAAACAATCCTCAAAATTAACGAAATGTGGCTTAAGGATTCATGAATCGTCAAAAAGGAAAGTGTTATTTCTGAGAGTGTTAACGGTTGCGTTGGGCGCCTACTCAAAAGTTGGCTCATCGCCTGACTGTGGTCCCAAATTACGACGCCCGTCGCCAATAGCCCTCGTGTAGCTCTAGTGCAATGATGATTCTAACTAAACCTGCCCATGGCAGGTTTAGTTAGAACGTTACTGGTATTGCTTGGCGACTTTTTGCTGGCTTCACTTTCATTCACTCCAAGCATCTTCTGAACTCTATCCATTAAATTCTATATCTCTCATCTCGAAAAACACAACAACAAAAAACTGTAACACGTCTGTCTGTTTGGCAATAAATGGCGTCCTCCTCCTCTAGAGGACCCCACCTGACCTCAAAATGCTGGAAAACACGTGGCCGAAGGCACAACTGGGACAATGCGGCCGGTTAACACGCCGCTTTGTAAATTGGAAAATTATGGGAAATAACTTCGGAGATATATTTACCTGTTTTAAAGAAATCACAGACAGCGTCTATTAAACAAGACACCCAATCTGAAGTATGCAGATTTACAAAGCCTGATCTGCCATAAGGCCTGTTAGGCCCGGGCCTAAAAGCCCCCAAAATAATAATTTATTTTAAGCTAAATGCTGATGATTTTCAGAATTTGTGGAACTTAAAAAAAATTTCAAGACCCCCCCCCCCCCCCCTTTGACTCATTGATCTAAAGTAATTGGTTTGATCGATAAAATAAGGAATCCAATAAAATGTTAGCGAAAAGTAAGATACCTCGACCAACTAACACCATCATTACGAGCAATCATGCAAAAATAATTCAAAAAAAGGTCCCTCAAAGTTTGCTGTGCTTTTAGATAGAGTTTTCCTAGATTAGGCCCTGTAAGACATATAAATCCGTCACTAAACTGTCAGGTTTTCCAGCAACACGCATAATTTTTAAATATTCATAGATATTATAATTTAACTAAATTTCAAAATTTGGAGTGTTGGGGAGTTATTTGAAATCATCCAAATGTTCGTTACCTTTTAGCCTTTTTTTATTTTGAAATATAAAACCTTTCGAAAACAATTTCTCACCCCAGTTTTGGAGTCTACAATGCCCAAATGGGCGATTTTTAAATTTGGTTTTCTTGCGATGTTCGCTGAAGTTTCGCAATTTGTAGATCAAAATAGAGATATTTTATTACTGCAGAATTTTTACGATTATATGACCACAGCAATGGTTTGAAAAATTAAGGATCTGTAAAGATTACTGATTTTTAGATAATTATTTTGGAAATCACGATGCAAAAAGTTTTCATTGATGGATTGAAAAAACTATAGTCTCGATAACTGCGGATAATTTTAATTTGTTGTCACAAAATCGAAAAATCTTATCGCATTTTGCGACTAGCGACCGTGAATTTTGAACTCTGGTCTCTATTATGCTAAATGCTGTAGACCCCACAAATTTCAATACATTTTTCTAATGTCTTGAATTTGAGACCCCACTTTGTTTTTATCTGACTCAGACATTGATCTGACGCAATTGGTTTGATCGATATTATAAGGAAACCCATACAATAGTAGCAAAAAAAATATGATACTTCGTCCACTTCGTATTACGAACAATCATAAAATACATGTTCTATAAATTGATCTCCACAATTTGTTGCAATTTCATTGGTTTCTTTGGTTTCACTCTGAAAATGACCGATATGGATGAAAAGAATAGTTTCTTTCTATGCACGCTTTCTTTAACAAATGTTTTGAACAAACATCAGCACAACAAGAAGTTGGCACTTACAAAATTTAATACAAATACAAAAATTGTCGACCAACAACAGGCCAGAGGCCCAGCAAGGCTGGTCCAAAATATATAATTCCTTACCAGTTTCCAGTAGCTATCGAGATTCTTCTTAAAATCTTCCACTCTCTTCAAATACACAACGCATTCTGGTAAAGCATTCTTCTCATTGACGACTCTATTGTAAAAATGTTTCCTTACCTCCCTTCTAAAGCACGATTTATTCAATTTCTGACCATGTCCTCTTGTCCGGCTATTTAAGGTAAAACCTAAGCCCTCCATGTCTCCCTGTTTTATGAGCTTGGATATCTGAAGTAATTTAATGAGTTAAATATTTTTTAAAAAAACTCATTTTCGAACACCAAAACATAATTAATTCCAGGAAACAAATGGCAACAAACCGTTGGTCCAGTTACCAACAAAAACTAAACTAAACTCCCCGGCGCAACAGCCCATTACTGGGCCAAGGCCTTCCGTGCCCATTTCAGCTTTCGTGGCCTAGGGCTCTGGGATGCTAGGCATATGTCCCGGTAAGGTGGTCAGCCTCACGCGGAACCCCCAGGGTTTAGTTCCCAAGCATGCTTGGTACCCGTTTTATCGGGAGATCCCACTCAAGGGATGAAAGGCTGGGTCAACCTCGCCCAGTCCGGGATTCGATCCCCGGACCTGTGGCGTGGTAATGCGAAGCACTACCACTCGGCCACTGGGCCTCTACCAGTTAGCAACAGCTTACTGAAAATTATAATAAAAAAGAACGTAGACTCATTCCATTAACTCTTCAAAAGTAACAGAAACAGGCCCGCCCCTCCTTCTGACCAAATGATTCCTCCGGGCCACAAAAAGAACTTTCGATTTCATCAACGTTCCATTCACTCGGAAGGAATCACTTCCGTCTTGCTGACCTTTTCATCCATTTTTCGTGATTTTTTTATTTCTCTGGAGAGGGGGGGGGGCGGAATATGTAGGTGACACCCACTTTTTCGTTCCATCTTTTCAAGTGGGGTTGGTTCCTACACATAAAAGGGCCGCTTCGTTTCGAATTTAGGGACAACGTTGTTGGATTTCAGAACGATTTGAATTTGGAACGTGGATTGACAAAGGTTTCGCTTATCACCATGAAGGTCCTAGTAAGTACAGATTTAAGATGTTTTATTGTTATTATTACCATCATTATTTTTTTTTAAAGTTTGGAAAAAATATTAAGAATTCGTCGGTTATAACCAGTAAGCCATCACAATTAATTAATGCTTAATTAAACACTATATTTACCTTTCTCTTATTTAATTTAATGACATTAGAACATTCATTTTGATTGGTTATAATTTATGTATTTCATTATGAGTGTAAGGTACATTTGAAAGAAATTATGAAAACTGATAAAACTATGTATCATTTACTTGTATGCAATATTAGTGATTGCATTGACAAGCTATGAATTCCTGAATTACTTCATAAAAATCTTATTCAATAAATAATTTTACAACAAAATGTTCGAAGTCATTTCGAAAGTTAGGATTATAGTGCCCTGTAAGTCGACAACTTTTATCATTTGAAAAAAAAAAAAGTTTGTAAAAATATTCAATACACCCTGAGAAATGTGGTTAAGAAAATTGTTTTGTTTTTTGTTTTTTAAATTTCATTTCATTTTCCCGTCTTATCTCTTATCCTCCTCTGCGCAGCCATAGCCCTTGATTAATTTGAGGAGAAAGTTCACAATATTCAATAACTAAAAAAATGTTATTCATTTAAATACTTGATTTTTTTTATGTGTCTTCACAAGTATATTTAAACATTTTAACACAGGGAATAGTCTGTAAATTTCATACATTTTTTTTAATCTTTTAGGTTTAAAATGCTGACATTTTTCAAAGATATATTTTTAAAAATTCCTATTTCATCTAGTTTTTAGTTTTTTCAAAGTAATCTTGTGTTAAAATACTTAAAAATTTACATAGATGAAACTGTGAAAATTTGAAATGGATATACTTATTAGTTAATTCTCAAGATGCCCCCAAAAAGTTGGACAACTTAACATGGGCTTCTATGGATGGAGGTGCCAGACCCCCTTAAGTTGGGTGCGCTGTGCTTTTGCATTGCTTCGTAACTTGTATTAGTATTTCTGATCTTTGTTAAATAAACCTTAATGATCACTTCACCTTGCTTGACCTGTTTTTGCTTGCTACTACAATTAGCATATACAGTGGTGGCCAAAAGTGTGGACACTTTTTGAAAGTTTCATGTGTTTCAACTGTTAATTGTGTTCTTGCATCTATTAATTTTCGCTTAAATACAAACATTTAGATATTAAATTGAAGGTAACTTAATGTAGAATTTCATTAAAAAAACAGAATTAAAGTATCTTTATTACAAATAAAGTTATGCTCATTTTAGTTGAACTAGCAAGCACAATCAATGGATTCTCTTATGCTGAAATTGCAATACAAGTTGGTGGTTTAATGACTTGCAAAACTAAGACAGATCATACTATTAGTTGCATAACTTATTCGTAAAACATATATTGTAATACTGTATTTATTTTTAATTCCACATGAAATTACTTTGATGTTGATGACGGTGTGTCCTTGGATATAGATTATATGGGACCAAAGGTCTCAGAGACGGCTTCAGCGATCTGCACACAGTGGTCCTCATAAAGATTAAATTACTTTTAATTTGATATACAATTGTTTAATTTGATATACAATTAATATATTCTGTAATCACACCAAGTTGAAAAATATGAAAATTTCAAAATGTGTCCACACTTTTGGCCACCACTGTATTTGAACCTTGCACCATTTCCCCAGGCATCCGTCCTTTCTCTGCTCCTCCTCTCGATGGCCATGGCCAGCGACTACGGCCACCACCACTATCACCACCACCAGCCCCAGATCATCAAGGTCGTGCAGCCTGTGCATGTGGTGAAAGTCGTCAAGCACATCCCTCCCCCCGTACCGGTCATCAAGTACATCAAGCTGTACCACTCCACTCACGTCGGACACGGCTACGGCGGACATCATGGTTACGGACATCATTACTAAGCGTCATTTGGAAGGTAGGTGTCATAAACATCACATAATACATTGGACATTTGTCGAAATTCCATGCAAAATTAACCTTTATGTAGTGTAAGTAACGCGTGTAAAAAGTGATTATAACTTCAACTTTTAAAATAAATTTTAAAAAAAATGAGTGTACTCTACAATGACATGGAATTAGCCAATCACATACTTCATTGGAAATTTAAATTGCTACAATAATAATAACTAGTAAGTAAGGATACGTTTAAAGCTATTTGGTTTGAGTCTCGTATTCTGTGAATTTTTAATGATATTTGTTTAAAACCTAAATTATTCACATTAATTTTCAAGGTGTTTTTTGTATAAGTTCTAACATTTATTTCTGATATAAGTTCTGATATTGACTTCTGATATATATAGATAAGTTCTAAAATATAAATTATCTTAAAAAAACATCAAGAGATTAATTATAATTCAAAATTTCACGAAAACTTTTGCGCAATTTCATGGAGTGAAAGTTATTTTTTTAAGTATAAACTTGGGGTTTTTTTTCTTTTGCTAAAAACTGAAAAATTAGAACTTCGAAGGGTGTATATTTCAGCCGTTTTGTTCTAATTCAATTTTAACTTGTCTTTCTTCTAGTACTCTGCAAAACATTTAATGCACTTATATGCGAACAAACCACATCAATTTTTATGAATTTGGCCGAATTATTTTTTATTAAATTTTTTTCGTAACACACATTCTTTAAAAAAAACTTCGAAGAACCTAGAAACATAATTTTAGAATTTATAAAACTTGCACCATGATCATACATATTACAATTTTATTTGCAACACATTTAATGGTAAAATATTATACTTTACTATTTTTTAAATTACTTAAAAACACTATTTATGATTAATAAAGTGTCTTTTGTTTTCAGATTTCATTTCAACCCCCTTTCAAAGAATATGACTGTTATCAACTAAATAAGTTGATTTCCTTGCCAAATTTAAATTATTAAACAAACCAATATCAGTAACCTGACTACACTACATGTTGTACAAATAAATCCATACAACCACGTACCAAAAACATTGTACAAATTGTTGTATATTTTTTTAACTAAGTGTATATAGAGTTGTACAGTTGTGTAAATGAATAAAATAGTAAAAAGAGAAAAAAACATGTGTTTAATTACTCCTTTTTTTGGTTAAACTAGTGCTTAAAAATGTTTTCTTTAAGGACGAAATAAAGATACTGTTCACGACCATAACTCAGGTGAGTTTTAGCTTTTAAATAATGATAATAGATGGCAGCACCAAAACATTCGACATATCTAAGTTCACACATTCGAGTCCATTATACAATTATACACTGCTCAAAAACAATTAGGGGAGCACTTTGCGTACTTTTCTTAACCCTTTCAGTTCCAAAACGTAATATTTCTTATTCTAAAATTTGTGAAATAGATTCAGTATGCATGCAGAATGATGGTAAAAAGCAATGTAAAAAATCTGAATTTTTTAACTAAAATTTGTGGGAGGAAAAATTGGAATCATAAATTTTGAATAAATTATAGCAATAATCTTTTTCTAAACTTTATTTGTTAAAAAAATTAAAATCAATTTTTAAACGTCTAAAAATGAAAGCGTGAGGAACACTTAGGGTCAATTTATTTCATAAAATTTAAGGGAGTGAATTTTATTTTACCATGTTTTTCATGTTTTCATTTAATTAAAACAAACATTATTAAATTCCTCAAAAGACATGATTCTTCCATCTAACAATACATAAGTACAAGCTCAACTTAGTGAGTAAAAAAATCGCAAGCTGATGATTCCAAACGGAATCTTTGGGGAGTAAAAGGGTTTAATTAAACCATGCATTACCCTAATTCTTTTGAGCAGTGTAGATTACTTTTATGTAAAGTCCGCTGCTAAAAAAAAAAAAAAAAAGGATTCCTGTGTGAGATGAGGAAATGGAGCTACAAGAAAATATTTTTACAACATATGGAACTTTCAAATTGCAAAAACCTACAAAATTAAATGGTATTTATGAAAAAGTATCGTTCGATTTGATTCTAGAAGATTAGACAAGGATCATTTGAATATTAAATTAATTTTGAAAATTATAAATATTTTATAATTTTTAAATGTAGAATATTACAAACAAAGAGAAATTTGTTACAAAAAATAAGAATTTTAATTTCAACTAATTCATATGAATGGATGGATAACAATAAAGAAAAAGCATTCTTATAGGTTGATAGAAATTAATGGATGCACACATCAATGTTACAAAATATGAGTGAGTAAGATAAATAAAATTTATGATAGAAAATACAGTGTATTTCTATATGAATTACTTTTATTACTTGTACTGACATTTAAAAAAAATTGTGGGATAAAAAGATTTAAAAAAAAACTGTTAATGAATTAAAAACTTTATTTGGCTCAAAAAACAAACACTTCTGTTTTGTTATTAAAACCCTATTAATAAAATAATGAAATGAAGCTTTTATATAAAATACAGTTTACATACAGTCATATGTATATATTTCCAGCTTGAATACAATAATCACATCTAAAATATAACAAATAAAATGTTAGAAGTACTGTTGCATAAAGAAAATTGGGTACTTTTAAATTTCATTAACGTAAATCTTGCCATACGAAATCTTCTATCAACAAAAGGTTAAGATAGGCAGTTAAAGGTTATCATATTCTGTTTGGTGGCGGACGTTGAACATTCTTGGCGACTTTATCTCTTGCACACAAGAAATAGAAAGTAACCAAAATGATATATTTCCTGCCAGCTCACAGACCTTTTTTTTAATTCATTTGCTCCATGTATTTTTCCAGTGGTAACATAGAATAAAGTTCAACTTTCAAATGTATTTTAATGAAGTAACAACTAGGGATGCACCGAATATTGGGTTACTATTCGGTATTCGGCCACTTTAGCCAAATATTCGGTTCGGCCGAATAGCTTTACTATTCGGCGGAATAGTGAAATTTAATTTTTTTCAAATTAATTTCTTCACGTTATCTTATAAAATATCGAACATTTTCCAAACGTGACTTGTTTTCTTTTTTGATAGACTCAAATCCTTAAGTTTTTGTTATTTATAATAGTAAATCAAACTTTACTCAAGTTATATTAAATAACACGTCTCTTTAAGGGAACAGTAATAGGTGGGCTTTTAAAAAAAACAATAATTGCTACATAGATCATAATTTTAATTTTGCACTAAAATATAAAAAAATATTTTGTAATTGTATAAACAATATTGTAAGTCATGATTTTGTTATTTTTATTTCGAATTTTTATTATGTGTCATATCCACATACTTATGCTTTTGCTTTTATACTTCTGTTTTCGTGTTGTGATTTTACCAACACGATTTTTTTTTTCAATCACTTTCTAAAATGCTTGTTTCAATAACAAACGAGTACTACTTTATTGTGTATTGCTTTAATTAAAAATTTAATAGCTATATTGTATTAAAATTATTGTGCGATTGTGTACTTATATGTTTATGTTGAATTAAAATTGATGAATAATAAATACAACTTACTTTTGATCTGACAAAAAAATAAAATTGTTTTAGGTAGGCCGAATATTCGGCTAAGACTTTGGCCGAATATTCGTTATTCAGTATTCAGCCAAATTTGGTATTCGGTACATCCCTAGTAACAGCAAAATAAACTGAATGAAAACAATTGAACAACCAACGAACAAAATTATACCAGCAACTCTCAAAATTTAAGTAAACAACATTCAAATAGCATAAATAAATTACATGAACAGCAATGAAAAAAATGTGGTTAAGTTTAAATTTACTACTGAAAAAATTCAAGTATATTTTGCCATATTTTTAGCAATGTGCATTTTTTTGTGTTCACACATAAAAAAAATTACTTTGGTTTAAACCAATGAACTGAAATCGGGGACAAAATTTAAAAAATGTATATATTAAAGGCCTTTCTGATTTGTAAGCTTTTTATTTGCAAATATGGTACCAATTTCATTTTAAAAAAATTAGATAGAAATGAACTCTTTGCGAACAAAGCCTCCCAAGCTAATAATGACTGATGCACATTACGGTCTGTCGTGGTCACAATAACCTCCAAGTTGCCATACCAAATCAATCCTCCTGCGGTTTACAAGCCAATTTTGGGAAGGATCCTCTGCTTGGCTTCTGTCTCTAAATTTGAAGAATCCACTTAAGGTGGTAGTACTGCCCTCTATCATGTTTCTCTGCTCTCGAACGAGGAACTTGTGTAGGGGAGAGTGTTGTACCTTGGGACGCTTGTACCTTGGGACACTGATAATTTCTAAGAATATATTGGCAATATTCATACATTGTTTATTTCTAATAGTAGCCTTAACCAATAGACATCATCATAATAAAATTTAACACTAGCATCATTGAATTGATGAAATGGTGACAAAAAATAATATTTCATTACCCCAAAGTAAATATTTTTCTCATTCTAATATAATTTTCTATCTTAGTACTCTTACAAAAAGTCAACTGCATTTTATTTTCTTCATAAAAGAGAAGATTTTAAAATATTTTGGTTATGAGAAAATAATGATAATGCATTTGGATTGGCCACTATCTTGCTTTTATTTAAACCATGTAGTGTGTTGTACCTTGGGACAGTATTAATAATTTGATTATTTTCTTAATAATTTGGATAAATAAAAATATCTTTATTATTTATTTTAAGAGCAATTCCACAAAACATGTAAAATACAACTCAGCTTTGTTTTGGATATATTTTATAATGATTGAAGTTTGAAAATAAAATTCTGGCAACACCTGATAAATCTTTTTCCTTCCGTGTGATGAAATGTTCTAAAGAGCAAATTTTCTGATGTATTTTGAAATAAAGTTTGTTTCCTGACACAAATTAGTTCAAGTGTATGACTATTGACTGAATTATAAAGCATGTCCCAAGGTACAACATGATGTTGTACCTTGGGACAGTTTATCCTCTCTACTTTAAATGAGTGGCAATTTTTTAATTTCAAGCTGCCAGAATTTAAAAAAATATATTATAGAGGAATATATTGGTGTGTTGAAATGCTGCTTTGAAATTTTTATTTTGACAATAATTATCGACGAAAAAAATTAAAATGTAAAAATTGTCCCAAGGTACAACACTCTCCCCTATAGAACAAGACAGTGAGGTAGTGGTGCTGCCGTTTACCATGCTGCATGAGGTACCGAATGGCTTGGTGTTAAGGGTAACTTCTAAATCATCATTGCATCATTTGAGGGATTTGGGATTGGTACGAAATGCTTCATAAGAAGAGGTGCCTTAAGGTAGGCGAATACCCAAAATTTCCCAAAATTCTAAAATTTTTACTATTGCTTTAATCTTTTCCAAATTTGGCATAGTGTTTTCAAATATAATGAATAATACTATTTAGGCTTTTGTTTTTATTTAAATATAATTCATTTATTTTAAACGGTGTTTTTCTACTAAAAAAAGAGGTTTACGCTAACAAGTCTACCACATTGAATTTTCATCCTATGAACATTTATTATGTTTTAAATTCTTCGTTTTGAACTGATACATGCAATGACCCTCTAGAGTTACATACAAATCACAAGAAAAAAAGTTATTAAGAAAAATGTTAAAAATTAGCCACAAAAAAAGGATTTTTTTCGATTAACTTACACTTGGACATTTTTTTTAAAAAAAACTTGTATACTTACACCAGATGTTAGAGGTTCATGGCACAAATATATATTGAAATAGCATCTGTGAAAAATTTCAGGTAAATTAATGTAAAACTTTTTATGCTAGAAGTGTTGACGTAAACCCCTTTTTTTAGTTGAAAAACATCGTTTAAAATAAATCAATTATATTTAAATAAAAAAAATTGCCCAAAAAGCATTGTTCATTATATTTGAAATCACTATGCCAAATTTGGAAAAGATTAAAGTAATAGTAAAAATTTTAGAATTTTGGGTATTCGCCTACCTTAAGCCCATTTCACACCTTGTCACAAGGTTTCATCTTTTGGATGCAGGTAATTGTAGAATTGAAGCATGAGTATCAAGATTCATCCTTTTCAGACCTTTATTGCACACTTTTAGCTTTTACAGTCATCTTTGGCTTGATGTTTACAATGATGCCTTCTGAACAAATACTTCCTCCCAAACTTCTTACCACAGAGATAACATACAAACTGCATTTCGAAAGGGTTCACTTTGTAGTATGGATCACCTTGCAGTTATCAAAGATATATAAGGTTTTACCCTTTCAATACACGTAAATATGACTTTGAGGACTAACATGTAGTATCACTATCATGTTTTATCAGCTTCAGACTTTATTGCACTCTCTTCGCTTTTTAAGTTCAGCTGGAAGTTTACAAAGATATCTCTAAAGCAAACACTTTTGACCAAACTTCTTATCACATGCAAAAGGAGGTTCTCTTGTGTGACCCATGATGGGCATTTTCAAGTACTCCAAACGGCTAAATTTTTTTGAACAGAACTCGCAGGAGTGAGCTTTCACTTGTCTTCTGGCCAAATGTCTTCTCACAGTAACTAAGAACAGCATTATTCCTGTGCTCACTTTGCAGCGAGGATCAAGATTTATAAGGTTGCGCCCTTTCGCTGCAGATAAATGTACAATCATCGCATGGAGCATGTTGTATCAAGATTACTCAGTTTCAGACTTTACTGCACACTCTTCGCTTTTACAGACAGCTTCTTGAAATTTACAACGGTGTCTCCTGAGCGAGCACTTCCTCACATACTTCTTATCACAGAGACTGCATGCATAAGGAGCTTCCCCTGTGTGACTCCTAAAGTGCATTTTCAAGTACTCCAAACGGCTAAATTGTTTTGGACATAAGTCGCAGGCGTGAGCTTTCACCTGCGTGTGTGAGAGCAAGTGGTTCTGCAGTGACGAACGGTGGCCAAAACTCTTTTCACAGTAGCTACAAACGAATGGCTTTTCTCCTGTGTGTATACGCATGTGTGATTTGAGGTGTCCTTTCTGTGTGAAACGTCTTTCGCAGAACTCGCAGGGGTGCAGTCTTTCCTGCACATGGACAGCCCTGCAATGTCTCTGCAGGTTGACAATGTCTGCAAACGATTTTTGGCATACCTGGCAAACGTGAGGCTTCTCTCCTGTGTGAGTTAAACGATGACGTCTTAGGGACTTCTGGTATGTGAATTGAGTATCACACATTTCACATTTGTATTTGAGGCCTGTGTGGCTGGCCTGGTGGACTTTGAGATAACTTTTAGAGGAGAAAATCCTGTGGCATACATCGCACTCATAAGTCGTTTTATTAACAACGTCATTAATTTTTAGTTCAAGTGGAGTATCGTGTTGTTTCGTTTCCATTTTCTTTCTTGTTTTTCTTTTTTTATATGGTAAGGATGGTTATAATTTTACTTGCTTTTTAACTTTCCATTATGGAATGTTTTACGATTGGAAATTTTATTTGATTGTAATAAATCAATAGTTACTAAAATTTAAATCAAAAAACCGTCTGCAAAAAGTAAATATTTTTTGTTTACGTGTGACTTGTTGCCTATCATCGATTTTGAATTTGCACAATACTCAGGTTGATTTATGGTCTAGCCACTATAATAATGGAATATTAAATAATCAAACTTAAAACTCCTGATTCAATATAAAAAAACGTATATTTTCTTATTAAATCTCAAGTAAGTTACATTATATAGACTGGTTTCAAATATATTTTATGTTGTTAGAGTTTAAAGATAAAAAATGGTTTGACGTTTCAAACCTTGTTTTATCCATTTTATTTATTCAGTAGCATTATAGAAAAGCATCTATTTTTTATTCTGTACAAATTTAAAATACTCAAAAAAATCATAAAAATATCTCAATATTTTGTTTAAATAGAGACCTAGATCTCCTTTTGGTAAAAGGTTCGGTGAAAACACTAACTCAATGTGCTGGTTTGGATTATAAATAATAACAACCGTCGCATAAGCGCCTGGCAACACACCTTGTTGAGGTCTGTCGAGAAAAGAAATCGATTAGTTTTGTTTTGATCATGGATCCAACAGATTTGGTTGAAGTTGATTTACAATTCGATAAAAGCAAAAAATGCCTGGACAGATGGATGGAAAATTTACCCGAAGAAGCGCAATCCTTGCCGCTTCACTGCCTGGCCATCCCTGGTAATTTTTTTCTTAATCAGAATTATAAAAATAACTGAAATATGTAACTACCTGATGTTTGGGTTAAAAATAGCATTTTCTCGACGCAGAAGAAAGGTAGTTAAAATAAATAGGTTTTCGTATTATTTTTAGAAATTTAGTTTTCCTCTAATTTTAGTTTATATATTTTCGTTTTCTTTTGTGAATTTCACATTCTATAATTGCGCAGTTATAGGCTCGTAATTAGTTTAGGTTTTATTTTGTGTTTTGACACTTGATGATTTACTTAATTATTTTAAGTATTAAAGCGTTTTGGGTTTAAAAAAAAAATAAGTTTTGTGATTTGTAGAGTTGTTGTAGTTTCCAATTAATACATACCGAATTAATGTTTTTAAGTAATATTTTGAGAAAAACTATATGTATAGGTTAGATATTTAAAAAAAATGCCGAGCGAACGCATTGTTACATGAATACTTAAGTATGTTGATGTTGGTCAAATCAAGTGTTACCTTGATAAATCATAAATATTTTCTTAATGTAAGATGTGGTTATTACATTTTTATAAAATGTAAAGGTAAAGAGAAAAGCTGTCAATAAGAGCCTGTATCTTGATTTGATGATTTCTGTTATGTTAGTAAAATACGAAAATGCTTGAATTCAGTCAACATTTGGAAGTGTTATTCAACTTCAGTATGAGGTTACAGGTACAAGCATTGAGTTGGAAGAAAAGTGAAGCGTGGTGTGTGATTCACTGAACGGGGTAGCAAATGAGCCAATTCAATAATTAAACACAAAGGAGTACACGGTTGTGCAGCAGAAGCGAATGAGGCAGAAAACTTTGACACTAGCCTATTTCGCTATAGGGTTCATCTTCCTTGGTTCTTAGTGATCCACATTGTTATTTCTTAAAAAAGTTGAAGTTTAAACTTAAAGCAAACTTATTTTTTTGAACTAAAAATGTTTAAATACATTTAGGAGCCCAAGTCAATATGATAGAGGGATCTCATACAAGTGTTGCAAAATTAGTCCTTTTCGGCCCTGTTCACTCAAAAGGGTGTTGGTGGGCTTTCGGCTCTCTGACACTTCACTCCAGTTTTCCTTCTAGCTCTGTGGGTATAAGATAATATGACTTAAATTAAAACCTATCCACAGGTGGGGCTGGGGAGCCCAGAACATCTAGCATGCGGAAGGTCCCAGGTTTGGGCATGGGCATCGTTAAAATAACTGCCAACCTATAAACGGCCTGTGCATCCAAAAAATGTCCAATGAATAATACGCTGTGTAAGGAAGTGCACATTAAATATCCTTCAATGTCTAAACGCTGCGTAGGATGACCCCCTTAACGGTTGTATTGGGTGCCTATTCAGGTGTCAGCTCCTCACTTGACTGTGGTTCTAAAATACTACGCTCTTTGCAATAGCCTGATTGGTTAAGACGTTTGCCTTGCATGGGGAAGGTCCCAGGTTCATTTCCGGGCCTCGCCAAAGTAGCTGATGCAGACCTATAAACAGCTCGTGCAGCCCAAATTATCTGAAAAATGATAGTAAAATACGTTGGGGGGGGGGTGACTTGCACTGGGAATGGACGTTAAATATCCTTCAAAGTCCCAACGCTGTGTACGATGTCTCTCATAGCGTATGCTTTGGGTGCCTACTTAGGTGTCTGTTCGTCACTTGACTGTGGTTCTAAAATTACGACGCCCTTTGCCAATAGCTCTAGTGTGACGATTATTCAAACCTACCTACCTATCCCCCAGGTTCCCATGACTCCCTCAGCTGCTCCCTCACTCCCCACTCGGATGTTGCCCCCGACGACAAGGAACTGTACAACTCCTTCTTCATCCGCGCCACCAGCTGCCTCTCCAAGCGGGTCATCTACAACTGGTGTTGTACTCAGGCCTTTGACTGCAAGCAGCAACTGGAGGCTGGCATTAGGTGAGTCGACAGCTCCAGAAGCTTATTATTTCTGTGTATTTTCATATTTTGCAGTAAAGTAGAGTCCCGTTTAACTGAATCCCAGTTATCCAAAATTCGGTTCATTATCAAAAAAAAATTCCCGAGCCTTTCGGTTAAAATATGAAATGAATACTCATAAATACACATCAAAGAAATACGTACTTGCAAAATTGGATTTATTTATCAAAAAATGCAGTAATTTTTTATTTTTGCTGTTCAATTTTGGTCCCATACCTTTCGGATAAGCGGGACTCTAGTGTATCTGTTTTGGATTTCATGTCTGGTATGTAAGGATATTCAGTTTCTATGGCTTTTTAAATTTAATTTGGTGCTCGATTTTTTTATTCTTAAACAGTTCTATTAGGGTTTTAGTAAAAGACAGTTTTATAGTATGGAGGTGTTTTTACAACTCAATTAGAATTAATGTATAAGCTTTTATTTATTATATCCAAGATTCTACTTTATGATATTTGTAATGTAGAATTGTGGCTGCAACATGTATTAATTGTTAAAAAGAAACTGAGTTTTCAATGGTTTAAGTTATAGGAAACTATTTTAAGTAATTTGTTGTGAATTTATTTTCTTTAATTTATTTTTAATGCAAAATTATTATTAAAATTATTTTCTAAAAAACACCGATTTCTCCAAGAAATAAATGCAACCCCGAGACTTCTATTTTATGTAATTAGAACAAACATTGATTTAAAATCTATTTAAAAAATCGCATAATATTATCAGTATCCTGATTCTACCTATATCAATTGTTTTGAAGTTTCTTGCGTTGTATAACAAGCATTGAATCAATTCCAGGTACTTTGACCTACGCGTAACAAAGAAACCAGAAGACGGCCTCCTGTACATTTGCCACGGACTGTACGGAACAGAGACCAAAAACGTCCTGGAGACGTTGCACGAGTTTCTGGACACCCACCCCAAGGAAGTGGTCCTCCTGGACTTCCAGCATTTGTACGAGATGAACCACTTTGACCACCACAAGCTCCTGCACCAGCTGATGGAGATACTAGGGCCCATGCTGTGTCCCTATGTGGCGGATTTGACCGAGTTCACACTTTCATGGCTGTGGGAGAGAGGATTTCAGGTATGCTTTAAAAAAGTTTAGTTGGGATTTAGGGTTAACTAACACTTTATTTTCAATGGTCTTCTCATAGCTTATTACAGGTTAGCTAACAATAGATTTACATGTAACCTCCCACTTAATAATACCTTCCAAATTTGAGAAATGAAGGAAGTGGATTTACGGGGTACTGGGGGAGGGAGGGCTAAGGCCTATTTTCCATCTTTTTATTTAATTGAGTAAAATAATTATCCTTAAAAATGAATTGTAAGATAATGATTAATTTTCCATCGTGATAATTTAAAATCCATTAATTAATTTTTAAATCTATTATTTAAAAAATACATATCAGAGCAGAAATCTACATTGAAAATAAAATAAATGGAGCCCATGGTGTATTACTTTATGAGCATACAAAAAAGAATGTGTCATCACAACTTTGCCTGGTTCTTTGGTTGTGCCTTCTACTGCTGGATGATTTCCTAGTTTGATCAAATTCGAAAGGAATTATTATTAGATGACTACGAGTCGACAATTTCATGACAACTAAAACAAAAATTTTAGCTTAAAAATAAAATGTGACAATAGTCCAAATGTCCAATCCAGTGTAACCATCAAACCTTAGTTTCATTATTCCTTGCAGGTAATTGTGTTCTACCTTTGTAACCGGTTCTTGTGTTGATTGTGGCGGAGTGATTCACAAAATGGCGACTATTGTTGCTTGCTCCATTCAGTTGACCATTTAGGTTCGCGGAGTGGTGATGAGAAAGGTTATAATTGATCGACTTGGTGACCCTACCGAAGTGTTATAGGGATGTTAAAGACATCAGGGCTCCCAAATAGGTCCGCAATCCCGCAGAAGTCCGCATTTTTTTTCATAGTCCGCAAAAGTCCACATTTTCGCAGTTCGGTCTACTTGGTGCCGAACATCTACCGCATTTTCAAATTTTTACTCCGTAATCTACCAAAATCTCGTTCGTCTTACCAGTTCCTTTAGAAAAAACGGATCCGATCCATCGGAACCGATCCATAGGAACTAGTCCTTTCGTAGCCGTAAACTACCAAAATCTCGTTCGTCGGACCCGTTCCTTTAGAAAAAACGGATCCGATCAATCGGAACGGACCCATAGGAACTGGTCTTTTTGTGGACGTAACCTTCCAAAATCTCTTTCGGCGGACCCGTTCGTCTAGAAAAAACGGATCCGATCTGTCGGAACGGATCCATAGGAACGGGTCCTTGTTTGGCGGACCTGTTCCTTTACGAAAAACGGATCCGATCCATAGGAACGGGTCCTTTTGTGAATCCGTTTCTATGGACCCGTTCATTCCGGACCTCGACCGACCCATCACTAATAAATAAAAACTGAAAACAGTCTATACATGCGTTCCTTTGCTGCTTGCTAGTTAATTTTTGGTTTTTTGAGGTTCAAATGTTATATTGAATTGAATATCAATGTGGGGATATATCATTTCTTGGATTGGTGGTTGCAGATGAAAGATGTTAATAATCATACAGTATCTGAATAGAGTAAAAAGCGTGAAAATAACTGTCTGCGATGTCATAATTTCTACTGAAAAAGGATTTTATTCCATAAAGACATTTGGAATCAGAAAAACACAAAAGTAATTTCAAACAAAAGAAAAGTCCTGATCAATTCCTATTAGTGACTGCCAGTGGCCAGAACTTCAAATGCTGATGCAAGTTTTACTGATTTTACAAAATCTGTACTACCATGCAATTTTTTTAATATATAATTCGTTTTTCTAATACAATGCAGACACAAAGAATGTTTCGTGTAATATTTATATTTAAATGCTATATGCTATATATATAATTGGTCTTGTGCTTATCTTTTTATAAAAATGGTCCCCAATAGGTCCACATTTTAGCCGAATTGGTCCCCATTTTACACAATTTTAGGGTTGAAAACTGTTGGGAGGCCTTGATAAGTAAATATTAAAGATATTTGAAAAAAGTAATTGTTTTCTGAAGTTTAATTAGTGTTAAAAATAGAAGTTTTTGAGGGTTTTAAGTCATATATACCATCAGTAATTACAATATAGTATAACCATCAATCCTTATTTCAATACTCATTACAGGTAATTGTGTTCTACCGTGACCCGGTTGCCCAGTACCACCCATTCCTCTGGCCTGGTGAATCCATCCCCAACCCCTGGCCCAACACACGCAGCATCAAAAGCCTTCTGGCGTTCCTAACCGGAGGATACGAGCGGCGTCGCGAAGCTGGAAAGTTCTTCGTGTCCCAGTCCATCTTGACGCCAAACCTCCTCTTCATTCTGCGGAACATCTTCGGAACCTTGCGGAATGTTCTGGTCAACGAGTCCAACAGGCAGCTGCTGAAGTGGCTCGAGGACAAGCACCCTGGTCCCCATGGCCTCAATATCGTCATGTGCGACTTCGTGGATTTCAACGATTGTGCCATTCCCGAGGCGATCGTCAGCCTCAACCACAAGGCTCCCATCATGTCTGCGGGACAGCTGAGAAAGAGCAGTCAGTATGAGGTGGTGTGAGGAGGTTTTTGTTGTGTTGGATCCATAGAGATAGAAAAACTGTGCGCTATCCCCTACTATCTAGAGAAGACACATAATGGCGAAACCAAATTAATTTTATGCCGAAGCATCACATAAACATGGCGGCGATTGGCGTAGAAAAAATCAGTACTGAAATTGTGCTTTTTTTAGAATCATGATCATTTCACTGAATAGAAATAGAACTACCCAAAAGATGATCCTGATTCATGAATCATAAAAGTACAATCCATGTCTACAAAAAATTTCAAAGAGCCACCAGCTCCAAGATAACAGCTTCTAAAAAAAGCGCAATTTTAGTACTGTCATTTTCTACGCAACTTGCTGCCATGTTTAGGTGATCAAAGGAAACAGATTTTGACCCTTCGTTTCCCCTCTAGATAGTGTGCCATAGTGCACGGTTTTTCTGTCTCTATGGTTGGATCATGCTTATAGTCTGAAATGAACCATTCAACTTGTTTGGGTATAACAGGTTCGGTGGGATTGTGACAAAAAATTTCGTTGGATTTGAAAACTGGTCTTTGGTTTTATGGCAGTCTGGTCCCAAAAGACATTTGATTATTAAAGATCTTCTTCAAGGAGCAGGTTGACCAGAAGAATCACAGTTTTTATTATGCTCTCTGTTAATATGACAACTAGTAGGTCAAAAGATTTTAATATCTTATGTACCTCTTGCATTTATGTAATGCAGACTGATGGTACATCAACAGAAAGAATGCTGAAATGTGTCAGCAATTGTTGTCCAGTAAGGTTTATAAATAGGGTTAGTGCAATGGACCACTGACTGGCCTGTTTGGTATTTTCCCATTTCCGTCATAAATGTTCTACGGTTCCCTTGGATATTGCAAAATTTTAAATCATTCTTTTTACATCCTTTAGTTAAATCATTCTTTTTACATCCTTTAGTTAGTTAACAAACAATTACTAGCTAAAAAAAAAGGGAAATGACTACTCACTTAAAGGGCACCATAAGACAATTTCAGCAAAGGTATTGTGAATCAAAATTAATAATAAAAAAACCCTGCAAACTAGTAAACTCTGTAGAAGGCGGTGTACTTATTCAACTTTTTTTTTTCTAAGTGACATTGGGGCACTTGTAAAAAAGAATTATGCCATAAATCAATACCATTATTCTATTTAATTTTAGCAAAAGTTGTTGTTTGGTTCCTTTTAGATTTGTATGATCTCATAGTTGAATTTAAGATGCAATGGGTACATTCCAAGATGAGGTAAAAATTGTGTATTAAAAGCATAAATATTTGTTATTTATCAATGTCAATTGGAATGTTTTTTTTATTTATTTGATATTTGTGATACAAAATACTTCTATGGCATCATCAATTATTTTATTATCTATTATTGAACTTATTATCTCATTTCGTTACATGTATAAATTGTTAATTATTTATATTTACTTTAGCAAATTTTTGTTTCTCGCCCATTGCATCTTTATAGTAGTTTTACTTCGATCTCTTGAGAGTATCATTTAAATACATTTCTATTTATCGCCTTTAGTCATATTTTACCATTTGGTGTGTATAAAATGAGATACAAGTAATCAATTTGGAGGACCAATGCTGCATAGATTGCATTACATGATTTAATTTGTAGATTGAAATTTTGAATTAATTTGCACAATGTTGATTTTTTTCCCAATTGATATTTATTCATAATTGTGAATCGATAAGACATTTTTGTTACCAATTTATTGTAAATAAAATCATGTCACACATTCAAGAAATCAAGAGATTCCGAATTACTGTAACCTCTTTTTGTAAATGCATTCCAACTCCAAAATTAAGCAGAAGGAGGTAAAAATGTGGGCAGCTTTTTCTACATAAACAAATTCCTAAAACAAATTTCTGAATTACACTTGCCAAACAATATAAAAGCTTTTTGAATATTTTTAATGAGTATCCAATTTTAAGTATACGGAAATAAATGACAAAAAAAATTGCTATCATGTGACATTTTCTTCCAATTCAATATTCAACCCTTATTGTTTAAAAAATTGTATATTCAATAATTTAATGTTACTTGACTTGTTACTTTAACTTGGTTTAGGAAAATATCATTCTTGTAGTCTTTAGAGAGTATTATTCTTTAGACTAACACTTTTTGTTGGCCTGTATTTTATGTAATATAGTTTATTTTTGGTTGTTTTTAGATTCCATTTTATCGTTTCAAAATGTTGTCATTTTTATTTATAAGTACATTTACAAAGTTTAAATCTTACTGTTTTGCTAATGTGATATACTATTGATGTTCATTTTATTTTTAAAATGTCTACTCTTGTTTTTATGTAAGAAAAAATCTAGCTACTAGTATAGCTGCTTGTTTAGATTTAATCAAGTAGATAACTGTTTGTGATGCAATTTTGTGATGAATAAAGTTTAAAATAAATGTGAAACGTATAGAAATGCTTCCTAAAAATTTTATATCATTCTTTATACATTAATAAATATATACAACAAATAAATCCATATATAACCACATTATATATACAAGTCTTCTTAAGCAGGGTCTTATTTTTAAAAAATAGAATTCAAAAATCTGAAAAAAAAACCACTAATTAGACAATATTATATTTTTAGAACATTTAAAATAGCTATTTTTATTATTGTCAGAGAAATTAGTCTTAAGTCATTATCAATATACTATTCAGTTTTTAATACCAAATGTTTTTAGCTTTTAATATTAATTATTGTGAAGTAGACATAAAGTTGCGAGCAGTATTAAATGGAAGCTATATAGATCTTGAAGCTTTACTTACAATGAAAATTTTATTTCAGGCAGGAAAGAGTTAAGAGCGACTACATCTTAAACTACAAATTAAGACCAAAATCAGCTGTCGTTACCCAGATTTGCAACAGCTGTATTCTATCATATAGGGTGAAACCATACGAAAATAGACTTTTTACACAATTAAAAAAATGACTTAATAAGACAAATTTTAGAAGGCAAAACTGGTAAGAAAAGGCCCAAAATATTTAACCCTTTCAGTCCCAAAAATTTACTACACTACAGAAACATCTGATATTCACAAAATAAGCTTATTTTAGGTCAAATATACGAATTCCATAAGAAAAAAAATCCATTAAAATTTTTTTGTATGGTTTTTGAAACAATGCCCAAATTCTTAAACTGTGGAAAACAACAAAATAAAAATATATAAATTACCTAAAAACACTTCGAGTTATATATTTTAAGGTATCTGACCATATTATTAAAAAAAATTACTAATTATAGTTTAATTTGTGTTTTAAATATGTGGAACTGAAGTGAACTTATCAAAAATCAGGAGAAACGCTTGTTGACTATTTTCTATATAAAAAAAAATAGTAGTTCTGACTTCTATTGAGATAAAAGTAAAATTTTGTCTGCTAGAACAAAGCGTGAAGAATCGAATGATGTGTGTTTGGATGCCATAGCGAAACAAACATTTTGAAAAAAATATTGAAAGTGATGATGCCAAATGGCATCACTGGGACTGCATCAAAGGGTTAAGAAAGTACTACTAAGGGTAGGAACAAAACAAACATGAAAAAACTTCAAAAATGCCTTCGAAAAATTCTTAAAATCAAATGGTTCCATAAAGTAACAAATGCTGAAATATTAAAAACAGGTTATCAAAAACCAATGGAATATGAAATTGGAAAACGAAAATGGCGATGGATCGGGCATGTGCTACGCAAGCCGGAAAAGTTCAAGGTAAAAGAGACCTTAGAATGGAATACGCACTGCAAAAGGAAAAGAGGGAAGCCAAAAACAGCGTGGCGTCGAACAATTAACAACAAAGTAAAAGAACTTAACAAGTTATGGGGAGAGATTAAGACCATTGCAGCCAAAAGGGTGAGGTGGCGGACCATGACGGAGGCCCTATGCTCCATGTTGGAGTGAAAGAGGTAAAATCTCTATCTCTCTACCTAAGGGTAGGATCTTCCTTAATAGGCTCAAACCTTTTGCACTAAAAACTTGCAATATAATTATAATTTTAATATATTATATAGTTTGAATAAATAAATACTTACAAATTAAAAATGATATTTCCTCAGACCAATGTTGCCTTCTTGGCCGTCTCCTGGTTTTGGTACCAGGCAACCATTTCGTCATGGAAAGTGTCGGCCAGGGATATGCGGAGCCCCATCTCGCCCAGGGACAGGCTTTTGTCTGGATCCTCGGGGTGGCGCCGGGGGTTCGGGGAGCTCTCGTAACTGCCGAAAGGAAAATCCAAATTAATGCAATTATACTTAATATGAAGCAGACTATTATACAGGGTTCGTATTATCTCTATGACAGTGAAATTCAGGAGGTACAAGCGAGGAATAAAATTGAACGTGTTTGTTTATTATCATACTAATGTAGTGGCTTCACTGCAATTCAAATGATGAAATAAAATTTAAAAAAATTTCTAAAGAGCTGTAAGGTGCATTCTGGGCATCTGAACTCCAAATTTCCGAAGTTATAAAGGTCATTACAAGGAAAAATTAAATTCAGGAGTTTTTCAGGAGGCTATGAACCCTGGCAATCTTAATATTACACTGTTTATTAGGAATTACCCCTTCACTCCCAGGCTTAATTTCTCGAGCCATACCCCTCGTGTAGCTCTAGTGTGGCAACACTTTAACTCAACAACTCTCCTGTAATTGTAAGAACTGATAAACCAGGCTAGCAAAGCTTTTGCTGCAGCTGTTTACTGTAGAGCTGTAGAGTGGACGGCATATGCAGTGTACATCCTAGCAGTGAAGAGATTAAATATAATTTGTCTTTATTAACCTTCCTAAGCTTTATAAGCTAATTGCTTTAAACCATACAGGGGGGAAATATATTTTCATTAGATTTTGTTAAATATAAAATTATTATTGTCTTAATATTTAAATTGTTTTATTAATAGGGTGAACTAAATATTGACAATATTTGTTAATTATAGCTACAAAAAAAATTAACTGCATTAAAATTAAAATAATTTTAAAAGTGGAAAGAGGTTAGACACATATTTGATACCAAAATTCAAAAATAAAATTTACTTATATTAAATTCCAAATTTTTGCAACTTAAACATTTTGAGCTGTTAGTCAAAGCAACTCAAAAATCAATATGGCAAGTTATAAATTAAGAAGCCCTCTTAAGGAAGAATGATAGCAAGTCTCTAAAACTACTATGTCTATGTGCTAATTAATCCAATGAAAAAACATGGTTTCCATTTCTGTGGCAGTATTAAATATATTTTCAAATATTTTTGCAAAATTATTTATTGAATTTTTTTTAATAACACTAACCAACCTTTAACCCTTTTCAGTCCCAGTGATGCCATTTGGCATCATCACTTTCAATATTTTTTTCAAAATGTTTGTCGCGCTGTGACATCCTAACACACATCATTCGATTCTTCACACTTTGTTCTATCAGACATTATTTTATATTAATCTCAATAGAAGTCAGAACTACTTTTTTTTATTTAGAAAATAGTCAACAAGCGTTTCTCCTGATTTTTGATATGTTCACTTCGGTTCCACATATTTAAAACACAATTTAAACTATTTCGGTTAAAATAATTACTAATTTTTTTTAATAATATGGTCAGATACCTTTAAATATATAACTCGAAGTGTTTTAAGGTAATATATATTTTTTTATTTTGTTGTTTTCCACATTAAAAAAATTTTGGCATTGTTTCAAAAACCATATAAAAAATTTTAATGAATTTTTTTTCATATGGAATTCGTATATTGGACCTAAAATAAGCTTATTTTGTGAATATCAGATGTTTCTGTAGCGTAATAAATTTTTGGGACTGAAAGGGTTAATCTTGTGATTATAGAGCTCTGTAATTCAGCTCCATTAATCATACAAAATCATTTTTTAAAATATTCAATAGAAATGTGGCTTAGAAAATCATGTATTTTCCATTGGATTAACAACATTAGGCACTTTTGTTTGGAGACCTGCAGTCATTCCCCATTAACTACTACATGAAAAGTTGTACTTACAACTTGATTGAATTGTCCAGAAAATCCTTATCGTAAGAAACATTTGTAGGAAGCTCTTGAAGCTGGCCAGACGGATGTGCAACAGAATCAGCAAGTGGACCAACAGGATTTTCTTGATGCCGTTCTTCGAACTGCGCTCGGGATGAATCGTTCAACTCTTCAGCATCCAGCTGAGAATCGTTCAGATTTGATGCCTGTTTCGATTGCCTCCTGTGTTTGGTGCTGTACTTGTAGAAATCTGAGATCTCGTAAGGCTTGGTCTCCTCCCAGTATGGCTGGAAATGACCGAAGGACACGACATTCACTTCTACAGCGGGAGAAAAGTTCTGGGGCGGAACGGGAGACAGGTTCTCGACCTGCTGGAAATTCTGGTTCTGCCAATTCTGGCTGGCCCTGGAAGGCTTCTCTGGATCGGGGGGTTGAGCATCGGTGGGATATGAAGGAGGATATTGTTGATATGAAGAATCTTGTTGGTGGGTTGGTTTGCGGTGGGAATTTTCCCTGTAGGTGACGGGCTCGTAAAAGTCACTTGCAGACTCCTGGAAATCGAGTCTGTCTTCAGAAACAAAACCGTCAGCGAGAATTCGCTTTGTTGGACGTTTAGGTGGCTCTTGGGGCTGTGCAACTGAAAGACCGGCAATGGGTCTGTTGTCGTTGAGGTTCAGACTACTGCCATAGTTATCACTGACTAACTTGTAGCTACTAGAGTTGTAGTCCAATGGTCCTGGGACATTTTCGTAATAGGAATTGGATTTCTTGACGACTAAAGGCTCGGGAGACACACTAGAAAGTTCCTCGATGTTCTCATAAAGATGGTATTGGTTACCATTTGCATAAAGCGGCTGGCTGTTGCTAGATGCAGGTCTTTCATAAGGAACCTGAGGGGAGTAAACTGCCCTGGCATTCATATTCCTGTACTCCGCCAAGCCTCCTTGAGCCAAAAGAGGTGAAGGTGATTTTCTCAAATCGCAACTACTTTGTGCAAACTCATGCTCTTCATAATACGACTGCTGGTGCTGGTGATTGTAGTACGAGTCGGAGGCGGAAGGCAGGCCATTTTCCAACCACTGTGCCGGGAGCGTAGGTTCAGCCTTCATGGATGCCTCGGACATGACTTTATTCTTACGTTTCTTGGTGACCATTGGCGAATCCAGAGAGGTTTCTACCCACTCTTTGGTCTTCAACTTTGGCGTACTCGTCTCCAGAGACCCAGATGAGACGGCCCTCTTGCAGTCCTGGAGGAGCACTGAAGCCTGGACCAGATCGACAACTTGGTTGATCGTCTGGCTACTCAACCCCGAGTTGAAGTCGTGAGAGCTCGCACCGATGGGCGTGTTCCTAATGGTGGGAACACTGTACACATGTCGAACTCCATCCACCATATCTTCATGATTCAACTCGGGCTCACTGATATGCAAGTCCCTGATCTTCCGATGGAGCGACCCTGAACGATTTCTGTGCAAAGAGTTCTCGGAAAAAGCGTGATTGAACTTTTCACTGCGAACGGAATCGCACTGCAATCGGTAAGAAGATCCGTTACAGCTGAAGTTACCTGGTCCATGACTGCTGACTGAAGTAGCATCGTAATTGCTGTCTTTTCCAGACAGCGAAAAGACTCCCGACTTGCTAAATCGCTCATCGTACGAGCATGATAAAGGAGTGTTCAGATATCGTCCAGAGTTAGAAACATCTACACATTGGCTTATGGTGTCCTGGCTCTGAGTCTCTAGAAGTAGGTCATCGGGGTCGTTGAATGCTTGACTAGCACGCCGGTTGGGAACGCTGTAAAGGTTTGTGCCTTCTATGTCCAAACTGGCTTCGAATCTAGAAAATGATGACAAAATTAAAAATTACTATTCAATAATGCAAAAGTTTTTTATGTTTTTTCTCCATTCTTTTAATTATAAGCTATTGGAATTATAGCCTACAAAATTAACATATCTGTACATATTAATTAATGATTTAACAATGGAGTTTGAATGGGATAGGCATGTCTGGTTTTAGTTAAAGATTGATTTGATTAAAGTTTACAAAAACTAAATCAATACATTCCAAATTGTAAGTTTCAATAAATACTTTTAACACATTTATTTATACAAATCTCTCCCTTTGAAATATTCTATTATAGTTTAATTGGGCTGTTCTAGGTGACCTATTTTCTTTCCGTCCTGCTTTCAGTCCGAGCTGCACTTGGCTTGTGGCAATATACAATACAAAGCTGTTAAGATTATCACACAATTTGTGCCGAAATCGCCATACCAGTAACGTCAAAATAAAAGGATCGGCATTTAAGCCGTGACGTCACAATATTAGGATCAGCGTTTACCTCATGACGTCACGGGCAGTCTCGGAGTTTAAGAGCAGCTCCAGAGATGTCGGGTCGCGTGATTATTTATTTTTCAAGATGTAATTTAAACTCGCTCAATCTTTAAACGTTTACTTTATTTGCTTTCATCATAGTAAGACTGTTTTGTTTATTTACTCTACATTATGTTTTAAGAAGATTTTTATTAAAGTTTTAATCAACTGTTTATTCCACGTTATTATTATTCAACGACTTGTTATTCTTCATCCACTGCAACTATAAGGAGCCATGTTAAAGAGGCTATTAATACAAAGCCTCTAAACTTTCCAGCATACGCAACTCACCTGTTTCGATAGGGAATCCCCAGCGACGCGATACTACTCCCGCCGCAACTGACCGCATCGTACTCGGAATGGGACGAGGAATTCCGGCTGGCTGCCACCCCAAAAGGAATAACTTCCTCGTAGGTGTCGTCCGCGCGTGGCCTGTGCTGCAGGGACTGGTGGCGGTGGCGGAATTTGGCGGCGGGGCTGGCGGGGGCGGAGCAGGGGCCCTCCGCAAGGTGGGGGAGGGAGGTGGCGGGCAGGACGGAAGAGCTCTGATGACACACGATGGACCAGTCAATATGTTTTAGTTAAATTATGTCATTATAGTGTTATATTATGTTGTTATCATTATAGTGTTATATTATGTCAATAGTTAATATTATGTTTTAAATAATTGACAACTACCTAATCACCCAATAAATAAAATACGAATATTAGCTTAAAAAATATTCAGTATTAAACAGATTCTACATGATAATTCAAAAAAGAAATTCACATATCAAACATATACAAGAAAACCAAAATATGCTTTCTTCCAAGAATGTAGATAAAATATTTGCTATTGGGGACTCTAGGGATTTTCATTATTTAGCATAAATATTTGAAAAATACATATTTTATTCGATTAGCAAAGCAAAAAATTTAGAAGATAAAGAAATATTCAAAGTTTAAGAATGCATTGAGATGTGCTGAAAAGTAACTTGATATCACGTGATAATTTAATAATTATATAGAAATATTTTAACTTACAATCAAAGATGACTTTAAAGTATTTCTACTGGATATGGAATTTTCAGATGAAGAGGAAGGCAGACCGACGTGATTCAAGCCATTACTTAAATTTCCTAAAACAAAAATAATGACAATCAATAAGAAACAAGGGAAAAAATTAATATAATTTAACTTTATATATGATGAGTAAAACATAAAATACTTTAGCAACAGCAAAATATCAGTTTTCGGGAAAAAACCTTGATTCACTATTAGAAAAAAAACTTTGTCGGAATGAAATTTTTTTTAACTACGCATATCTTAACTCTCGAACATACAACGCCTTGCAATGCATTACAGATGAGAAATAGCCCCAGATGGTGGGGAGAGTCGCAGGATGTTGTTTCTTCAGATTCTTTTGCAAGGCAGGATAGGAGAGAAGACGTTCACCAAGCATAAGAACGGAAACGCAAAGAACACAATCCGGGGAGTCCGCAAGGCCAATTCTGCAGAAGTGGGCCTGAAGATAATCATGTCCAGTCTCAAGTCAAAAAAGAGCTACACCAATAGCTCTAGGCTATAGGAAATACATATCCCCCTATCCAGGAAAGAACACCATTTCTTCCCAGAGGCAATATCCCTGTAGTGGCAAAGTCTAGATTTATGAACGTGTTCTCGAATGGTCCGCTAAATGTTTCGTAGATAGGCATATGTGGAATGAAAAGAATACTATAGAATGAAATGAATACTACATTTCTTCTCCAGAATAAGGCATATTTGTCATTAAGAAATGGTCCTGGTTAAATCCAGGGGTGCAGAAAATGTTTTAACTCCAAACATTTCCCCCAATCCGTTTGAAAATTTCCCCCAAAATTTAACCATCTATTATAGACTTGCATAAATTCTGTATTACCTTAGGTTTTGAAAATTTTACGATATACAGGGATGTTGGTGCTTATTGAAAAAAAAAACAGAAATCCAAACCAAATGGTTGGTTTGAAAAGCCAAAAAAGCTGAACTAGGTGTGACCGAAAAATTTAAATTTTAACAATTATCTCAACAAGACAGGTTTTAATAACTATATAATACTATAACAGATACTACTTAATGTTATGTACTTTTAATATCTTTATATACACTTTAAGTAAACTTTCTTTTATCAGTATGTTAGTGCTTGTTGAACAGAAAAGCTGAACCTCAAACCAAATGCTTGGTTTGGAGAACCAAAAAAGCTGAACTAAGCGTGACCGATAAAATTTATATTTTAACAATTATCATGACACAAGATTTGTTAATATAATAATTATATAACACTATACTGCTGAATGTATTTTTAATTTCTTTATAAACACTTTAAAATCAAATAAATTTATTTTCATTTATGTTAGTTTGGGGAAGGGGGTCATCATCAGTTTTGTCTGTTGTGTGTGTGAAAATTTTTACTCTTCATTTGGTGTATTACCATTTAATTTTGGTAGTTTGGCAGTTCCATAAGGCTGAAAATTTAGGCACCGAACCAGGTTTCGCAAACAAATCTTGACTGCCTCTTTGGGATTGAAATTCCCCATCATGGTCTTTCAATGCATATTCTAACAAACATGGTTCATGCATTTGTTAAGAAAACAAAATTCAAGCAATTTTCCAGAAAAATTCAAGGACTAAAAATTTATTAGCAACATAAAATCGAAATATATAAAACGTGCATAAGCCCGACACTCCATTTTTTAAAAAAACTAAAACTTGTCTACAATCAGAAACCTCAGTATATGCCGAAATAGAAAAAAAAAGTTCAAACGTAAACAAAAAGAATGTTGACCTTCAAGCAGTTCTTGTGTTCACGACTCACGGACACTTGATCAGAAAAAATAATGTGGTTGTCTGACTAGCCTGAACCGGAGCTACAAAAGATACTCTTCCGATCACGCAGAGCCACAGAACTGTCAATCATTCTGATGCAATGTGACGTCATCGGCAGATTTCGTGAAAATTACTAGGCGGCATGCCAAGTAAATCAGGAAACTTTATTGGACTACAATTTTTTTTTTGTTACGGCTAAATGATCGTCTTCTAATGGGGGATTGCACTGGCCGTTGATCGATATTTGAAGACATCTTAATGTAATCTAATCTTAATTCATCCTCAAATTTGAATAAAAATTTGTTATCTTTATTATTAAAATCCAATATTTAAACTAGTTATTTATCAAAATTTAAGCATAGTTTTTATCAATATAGAGCTTCTAATGAGATATTGCACTGGCTGGCCGAGATTGGAAGACATCTTAGTGTAATCTAATCTTAAATCATCTTTGCATTTTAATTGAAATATTTATCTTCATTATTAAAATCTGTTATTTTAACCTGTAGTTTATTGAAATGTAAGTTTAGTTTCACCTATTTCCGGGCACCATAAAAATTGCGATCAACCGCGATGATATGCTACAAACGTCATATGATATTTTGATTTGTTAGAACAAAATTAAAAAGTAAATTTACGGTAAGTTTTAAAACAGAAAACGAATATCTGGTCAGGGAATTTTGTAGTACATTGTTAAAATCGAAAATAATTGAATATTTTTCACAAAATTTCCCCAGAAGGCTAAAATTTCCCCCGATCTAGGATCGCCGGATCGGACATATTCTGCATCCCTGGTTAAATCATATATTACAAAAATTTTCAATTTATACCTTCGATGCTTTGTTCCTTTTTCTGCTTTTCCTTTTCTCTTTTTAATGTAGATAGTTTTTCTTCGATATCCCGCAGCTAATATAAAATGAGCAATTTATAAATGAAATAAATAATGTTAACTCAAATTAAGTAATACAGTTAATAATCAAGTAACAAAATCCTCACAAAAATATTTTTGGCATCATATTTAAAAAATTGTAATCAGTTTAAGTGACAGTAAGAAACAATTTATATAAACATTTTTATTTCATAAAATGCAGGTAATAAAATATTTTTAAATATGCTTATTAAAGGAATTAAGTTTTACAAAAGCCGGAGGGAAACTGTCCTTGTTGAAACAAGAATAAATGAAATCTCCATTGTAATAACGCTTAAAAAAATTTAAAAGCAAAATAGAGCTTTTCAACTTTTGCCAAATCTGACATCATAAATGTCGTACACATGTTTGTCATCCCACCAAGCCTGTACTGATGTACTCCTACAACTTGCCAACCACCATTTTTCTTCTCACTTAGTGAGAGGGAGTGGGCATTCAAGAAGGATGCTTTGCTCATTGTAGCTTAGCTTTTTTAATTCTTAATAAAAATTAGATCTTGACGTCTTTCTGGCATTTTTCCGTCCTTAATATAAATTAATATAAAAAAATTACTGTGTCTTGACTTAGAAACTATTTACTAAATACATGTATATGAAGCAACAAAAAAAACATACATACCTTTGAAGTAGCTTGAAGATAAGACACTTTTCGGACTTTACGAACACTCTTTCGAGCTGTTATATCATTTGCCAATTTAAAAGCAGCAGAAGCGATTTTGCTTTGAATCTCATAGTCCAATTCCAGGTCATTTAGGGTTTCTCTCTGTAACAGAATATTTTTTTAAGAGTTTAATATTGGTGAAATCATTAGGGTTCTAAAGTAATAGAATAAATATAGATATGTTAAATAGTCAAACCTGGCTATAGTGGCATATCCTGTTCTTAATATCATATTACTCTCCTGAATGTTAAGTTTCTTAATTTTAATGCCATATTTACAATTCATATCTTGAATAATGTTTAAAATTGGACTTTTACAGCACAACCAAAAGGGTTACAGGATAAAATTCTCAGCTTTTAAGTAAAAGTAAGTCTTGTTAAGTAACTCTACTCTCTGCATTAATCCAATGCCAAAACAAAAATCTAAGGAAGTTCACTCCGGCTGTATGGAATATTTTTACAAATAGCATATTTAGATGATAAATGTGGCAGGCTTACAGGGCTCCATAATTAGTTCCACTTTTCTAAATTGGTTCAAATATTTTTCCAATTTTCAACAAATAATTTTACAACAATACACTTAAACCAATTTCATTTATCTATCAGATTTTTTAAAAAATTGTTTATATATTCAATAGAGAAAGAGTAATTTGGCAAAGAAAAATATTTTTCCCATTGGATTACAACACACGACTTTGGAGACATAACTACCGCTCCCATTTCCCCTTAAATATGGCCATAACTTGAACTGTTGCAATACAAAATAAGGGAAATGTGTCACTCACTTCCTTGCCCTTCGTTTTGTAGAAGATCTTGTCACTGATCGTGAAAGAAGTTCCTATCCTTCTTCTCACTTGGGGCTGGGCCTCTCCAGGTTGGAAGGGGGTCTCGGGTGGAAGCTCACCAGTCAATTCCTGAAACATTTATAATAAACATCAACATTAAAAAACTCACAAGATTATATCCTTTATCTTTTTTTTTACTCAAAGCTTTGTAGACTCAGCAAATTCCCCAGAACTGAGAGCCATTTATTTGTGCCACGATCTAGGCGGTTTTCGCTACTGATTTTGACGCTCAGATTACAATGAATCAGAGCTGTCTGTGGATGTTAAAGCATTCCGAAAGAACACATGCAACATCGGTACTCGAGGGATCTTTAACATGCCACATAATCAAATCATACATGTGTGCCCTGGAAGATTATCCCATTTCAATCCTACAATCTAAACCTTAGAAACACTAAGATTTTTTTCATGTCTATACCTAGACTAATTTGATGGTGTAGTAGGTACCTCGTGACGCGTGACGCGTCGGCTCCCCCGGACGCGGTAGCATTATGCGCATAATTCATTGTTCGACTATTCATGGAAGTGGGATGCCAGAGCCCGAAGGGGTTGGACTTGTTTGCCTGTAGTCGTTAGCTGAGCATAATGGAACGGCCTTCACGCCTTGGGTGACCCTGCCAGGAGAAAAACTCCCGATCATACCTATCTATCAAGATCCTCAGGCACACAGTCCGCAATAGATCTCACTGCAGTAACCCCCCACATACATAATGGATGCACTTGGAAAGTAATTAACCATGCATTAAGTGACCATAAACCAATAATTACAACGTGCAGTTTCAGTGCAGAAAGGCCTCTACAATTAAAAAGATCTTGGAACTTTAGAAAGGCAAACTGGCCAGGCTTCACAGAACACCTTGAAAAACTTTGCGAAAATGAAGATTTTTCGAATTCTCTTGAAAATCAAATAAACAACTTCACACATCACATTAATGTCTCTGCCAAACACTTCATTCCTAGAGGTAAAAGAAAGCAAAATTGGGTCCCATACTGGAAAGATCAGGACATCGACTCCCTGATCAAAGAGAGAGACCTCTTAAATGAGCAGCTTGAAACAAATAATTCGCCTGAAATAAGAAACCTACTTTCAGAGGCATCGAAAAAAGTAGAAGAGGCTATTGCCACTAATAAACAACAGAAATGGGCAGAGTTCTGCGAAACCCTAGACCCAAATAAAGACACAAAATTCTGGAAAATTACCAAGGTATTAAATAATACTCTAGGCCATCATGTCTCACAGTCTTCAAATGTCTTAAACTCACCAGGGGTCCCAGCAGATACAAATGTTAAAGTTGCAAATGAGTTGGCAAGTCATTTCTCAAGTGTTAGTAAAATCGAATATCATAAGAAGGATAAGAAAATTAAACGATCTGCTACCAAAATACTCAGGGATGTTAGAAGACAGAAGAATGAAGACAACTTTACAAAAGAAATCACTATGGAAGAGCTTCTTGAGGCGGTCTATTTTATAAAAAACAACAAATCCCCTGGAATTGACCTAATATTCGGTGAAATGATAAAACATCTTGGTGAAAACGCAAAGAGGCTCTTGCTGAGCATTTTCAACACATCATGGAGGTCTGGAAGACTTCCCAAAATATGGAAAACATCTATTATCATACCCATACTGAAACCAGGCAAGTCGGCCACGGAAAGCAAAAACTTTAGACCCATCGCCCTCACCAGCATTCTATGCAAATTGATGGAACGCATAATACACCAAAGAATGGTTGAGTTCCTCACCGAGAAAAACGTGATCAATTTCTACCAAACAGCTTACAGAAAATTACATTCAACCCAAGACCAGTTATTCTATTTCTGCCAGTCTGTAATTAATGGCTTTCAGGAACGATTGCCAAAAAAGACTACAGCTATTTTTCTGGACATGTCTGCTGCCTTCGATAGAGTATGGCGCCAGAAACTCATCACACTAATATACGACTATGGTATTGGAGGACATGCTCTAACATGGATTAATGACTTCCTGAGGAGGAGAAAAATAAAGGTGCGATACAACGGTTGTATGTCCAAATGTAAGAACATCTTTGCCGGAGTGCCACAAGGCTCTGTTTTGAGTCCTCTACTTTTTCTACTTTATGTAAATGACATTCACCCCAATCTTGAAAATGGAACCAAAGTAGCCTGTTACGCCGATGATATTGCGATATGGCACACGGACAGAGACATCGACATGTCAGAAAAGGCACTACAGAAGTCCCTCAATGGAATTGTCAAATGGACACAGGATCTAAAGCTAAAAATCAATGCTGAAAAAACAAATTTTAGCGTCTTCTCAACAGACAGAAAGCACAGAAAACTTTTTGATCCTATATTAAATATCGAAGGTAAACGTATTGTAAAGGCATCCAATCCCAAATATCTAGGAATAATTCTAGATGCCGAATTGAGATTCACTGAGCATGTGAAGACAGTCTCTGAAAGAGCCCTCAAAAAATTGAAAATTATCAGGAGTCTCTGCGGCACGGACTGGGGAGCTTCTGTCAAAACTCTTAAGACCACATATATTTCACTTATTAGACCCATTATGGAATATGCTTCCCCAATATGGGCTCATGCTTCCGATACGGCCTTAAATAAGTTAGAAAGCATTCAAGCGAGAGCTGCTAAGATAATAACAGGAGCAGTTTCATCCACCAATAATGGAAAAATAATTAGGGAGTGTGGTCTAGAAACTCTACAAAATAGAAGAAAAGTAAATATGATCAAGTTTACGAATAAAACATGTAGTCTCCCTCCTGAACATATATCTCGCATTACCTTTAGAGAGTGGAATGATACGTCAAGATTAAAACGATCTTCACCCATGCAATATGATAGAGATATCAGAGAAAGTGTTGGCCTTGAACACAACAAATGGGCTATTGTTCAAGAACCCATCTCTTTCAAAAAGCTGCCAATAAACACCAGCGTTCACATTGACCTTTTGGAGCCATGCAACAAAAATGAACAAAAGGACATCATTAGGAATAAGGGACTCAAAGCAATAGAACAATTTCCAAAAGAGGACTTTGTACATGCATACACAGATGGCTCCTCTGACAAAACCATCACCAACGGGGGTGCTGGGGTGTTTTTAACTGCTTCAGATGGTGTGTTTCACCAGGGCAAATTTGGTGCGGGAAACATTGCCTCTAACTTCACCTGTGAGCTGAGGGCAATTCTGGAGGCACTAAATATCTATAAGGCCCTTCCCACTTCCAAGCAGGCAAAAGGCCTAGTCATCTTTTGCGACTCAAAGGCCGCCCTCCAGGCAATTCTAAATGGACATTCTTCTATCACCCAAGAAATCATCTCAGGTCTTAGAGATCTTCAGACTATAAACAAGACCTGCAACCTCCAGTGGATTCCTGCGCACGTCGACATAGAAGATAATGAAACTGCGGACAGACTGGCCAAGGAGGGCAGAGACCTCAACACTAGCTGTAATGATGTTTCTCTTAAGGATGCGAATGCAGTGGCCAGATATAAGCTTAGAGAAAAATCCATTCAGACCAAACATCTTCTCTCTGAAATAACTGCGAACAGATCTACTCTTAAAACCATAACTAGGCTAAGAACAGGACACCACAGGGGTATGAAGATAGATAGAGATGGAAAGAAGATCTATAGAAGCTGTGAACATTGTCCTGATACACAGCTTACGCCTACTCACATCTATGAGTGTCCGGCTATGAGCGCCAGCCTGAGAAAGATTGGAGTACTGCCGACTTTGATAGATCCGTATGAAGACAACATCAAGCAAGTCGTAGAAGAAATTATCAAAATTCACGGACACATATAAAGTTCGACTCTCATGGACACGACAAAAAAAAAAAAAAAAAGTAGGTACCTGACTCTTGTACTGTTACCCTGGTTCTTTTATAGGTTGACTCAACTCTTCTGCCTTCTGTAGTTCATAAATGAGTACAAAGCTTACTTGGGAGTCATAATCAGACTAGCCACTCTGTCTGTACAATCGCTAGCATTAGCACCTAAGATCTAAAGGCTATACATTACAAATAGAGATGAACACTGCCTCATTTGCAAATAGGTTGAAGCAGACTTTAACTTGATCACCTTTGTTGGCGCCTGTATGCTCTAGTTGGTGTATTATGCAGGTTTGTTGGCGGCCGCCAAGTTGGCTCTAGCCTAATCAGGCTCTAGCCACGTTTAGTGTCTAGTTTAAAGCGTCAGTTTTTTTAATGCCTTAGTTTAATGTTTGTGTCACGTTTAAAGTTCTGTGTTCATTTTCATGTTCAATGTTAATTTTAATTCTTCAGTTTTGAGGTCTAATTTTGTTGTTTAGTATCAATTTCCTGTGCCAAATTTCTACTGCATAAATAATGCTCTACATGGTAATAAGTCTTGCCTTTTTGTTGTTTAGTTTAGTTTATTTTTGTTATCTTTGTGCCTTTTAATTGTTCAATAAATATGAGAGTTTTACAGTCCACTAGTCTTTTTTAGTTTCCATAACCACACATTTTTTGGTTGGGAATTAACCTACAACCTTAATATTTACTAGGGCTGTATCAATGACAAGTATTCAAAATTACATTCACAAATGATATTCATTTAAATTGGACTGGCTAAGATAAAATTAGTTTGAATAATAAAATAAACAAATCAGGTTTGTTTTAAATTATTACGCCTAAGTTGATTTATTCATTTTATTAATCAAGCGAATTTTTCTAAACCATTACTAGAAATAACAGACTAGTTGATGAATTTAAACAAATTATTAAACGACTTGGTAAACCTATGGCAGTATTTATAGGGCTTCATGATAATAAAAAAGTTGTCCAACTAAAATGACAAATTTTATGCAATAATGCAAGACTTTTTTTTTAAGCATTATTCATCATCTAAGTTTTCAGGAAGTAATAACAGTCCATACCCCTTCCTTGAGACACAGGGCCTTAAGTTCTTCATTTTTCTTCTTCAATGCATCCTGCAAGGCATCCCTTCTAGATTTCAAGGCGGAGAGCATCTCAATGGTAGCCGCCTTACTCTCTTCACTTAATTCTCCTAGAAAAAGGAAAAGTTAAAAATTGTAATATTTAGAAACATATTGATATACTTTCATAGTATACCTATATTTTTAAGTACTCAACTGATTTTGCTGCCCATTACAAACATAAGTGATAACTAATTTATGAAAGAATATTTTTTCAATAAAAAAAATACAAAGATAAAAATTTTAATATTAATTGAATCTACAAGTTCTTCCAGTATGACAGTTTTTCAAGAATGTTCAAACAAAAACAGCTAACAATTAAAATTTGAGAATTTTTTTATGCATGAAAACCTGGCAGATTTTGGAACTTTGGAATTTTACTATTTAACAATGACTTAGTGACTACCATTAACACCTTCATTTCTAAATAAAAACTTTTAAGGGTTTTTTATTTGATTTTCAAGTAACTTAATTTGTCCAGCATAAATTGTCCAGGACAATGCCTAATATTTTGTTTATTTATATAAACATCAGAAAAAAGTTCCTTTTCATGTAAAAAATTTTCTTGGCAATAGTTGTTAATGGGTTAATGTTGTTGGTCTATGTCAAAAGATAAAAAGAATATCTTAATAGGTATGTTTCAGATGCTGTAACGCTCTTGTTATCATTTTTATCCGTACTGGATTATATTGGGTGCTTCGGTTTCATGTACTGCAATTTCATTGGTTGCTTCAATTTCACTTTCAAAATGACCAATATAGATGAAAAGATCTTTTAGCTTCCACACTACGTTTATAACATAAAAAGTGGAAGGTTTTATAATCGTTCTGTCCGTCACCCACTTTCACAGAACGAACCGCAAGTCTCACAAACAAGTGGGATACGTCATTTTGAAGCAAAAAATCAGTTTAGGTTACATTCCAAATTTCATTAAAAAATTTTAATTAGAAGTTCATTTAAAATTTAAATAACTAAAAATTTAATCTACACTGAAATAACATGTGAATCCCATTTTATTCAATATTTTCACTGTTGCCATGACATCAAACATACGAGAAACTTTTATTTAAAATAAAAATAAAATTCTTGAAAAAAATATTCATTTTTGTGTAATAATACAATTTGGATTGTTGTAATAGCACAATAAAGTTATTTTGATGGTTTGTTATATTTTTGGGAAGAAAGATGCATAAAAAATTCGAAATTTGCATAAAAAATATGCAAATTTTCGCCTTTATTTTTAAAGCAACAATTTTACTAATTTATTTTTCGAAATGTAAACTTGTGACTGCAAAAAGATATTTATAAAAAAAATTCATCACTATTCTTCTAAGTTCAAAAAAATTAGCAAACGATAAAGATTAATTATCAAGTCTGCAAAAGAAGATTAAAGAAAATTATTAGTTTTTGCTTATAAAAGTTTGAATTAGAATTAGTCAAAGGTCCTGTTTGGCGAATTTCTTTTTGAGGTGTTAGTGTGTTTCCTGTTGAGCGTAAAATGTTGTGTGGAAGCGGTGTAAGTGACAGATTCTGTAACAAACCAACTTGTTTCTTTCAATGCAAGCTTTCATTAACAAATGATTTGAACAACCAACAGCACAGCAAAAAGTTAGCATTCAAAAAATTTAATAAGTAAAATAATCTTGGAAAACTCATTTTTGAATACTAAAACATAATTCCGAACAACAAATGACAACAAACTGTTGGAGCTCTTGCTCTCCACGACGTGAAACCCCTTTGACCCAATTTCAAAAATATTAATAAAACGTTAGCAGCAATCTTGCCTTCAATAATAATGGTGGGAAGACTAGCGGTACTATTGCTGCGACTGATGTTGGAGTGAGAACTAGCTGAAGAGAGGGACTGGACACTTCTGCACAGCTCGGAGGCGATCTGGCTTAGGCTCCTGTTCACTCGAGTCGAGGTCTGGAAGAGATTGTTATTGTAAATAGGGGAAAATGATATTAATCATGAACTGTAAAATGAAGTTAATCAAATTATTATTAATCATAGTTATATATCAATTCTAAACATTTCATAAATAAAAAAATCTGTAAAAATAGTTATTTGTTCAGATACATATCCTTTGCAAATGAAACAGTGTATCACATAATGGTTTAAATAGAATACTTATCAGAAAACTTATAATACAACAACTATTTTTGGTAAGAACCTTGATTTTGAATCACTGTCTTTAACTCTTTAAAGAAATAGATACAGTATAACCTAGAAACCACTGTATAATTTATTTATCGATTCATTTTTAATTCAATACACTTTTAGCTTATATTGTCTTTGAAACTGCAAATCCTTCGCAAATATAACAATACCACCAAATTGATAATTTTAAAACAAAAAAATATATTTTATTAAAATTATAAATAATTTTGATTATTTCACTTAATTAAAATCTAACTCATTAATTTTTGAATGTGAAAAAATATAATAATATCGTCACCTTTTTTATATTTTTATCGAGAAAGAACTGGTGTTGGGCAATTGCCATAGACCATATACATTTTGCGATGCTAGGGGTGGCAGCATACCACACATAAACAGTCACACTGGCTGGGGCGAGGGCACGCCTGCTCACAGATACCCTGAAAAGAAAATCAAATTACTGCATTTATAATATTGATATAAAATATCAAAATACACGACTTAACCGAGTAAATATGGGGCACATAAAACTAACCTAACACTGAAAAGCAAAAATTAAAGGAAGAAAACACTTGGTATCCAACTTGAAATACACAACTGAATGAGTAAATATGGGGCACATAAAAGTACACTAAAAGCACTACACTAAAAGCAAAATATTAAGAAAAAAACACTTGATATCCAATGATAGGTAAGTTGAAAATGGATGAATTGTCTAATTCCAAGCAGAATTACTGTCTCTAAAGTGGTAAGTCACATGAGTTAAAAATGAATAGTTACAACTTTTAACATTAAATGAATAAAATCGACTGCAGCAAAAAAAAAAATTCAACTGTTTTATTCAATTTGATTTCTTTTTTAAAAAAAGCCTTTTTAACTTGTGACTTCGATGAAATTAGCCAATTCTGGACTCTATTTACAAGAATAATAGTAAGTAAACAAAAAGAGAATAGGGCGAAAACAAAAAATTTCAAGTAATAAAATCTATGTAAAATTAAGTTAGAAATATCTACATAAAATCTATCATTTATTAAGTTAGTATTACAAATCTTATTTGACATCTTCCAGAAATAAATAAGTACTTCAAATGTTAATTATAAAAATGCTGTTGCAACAATCAACAAGGCATCCTATAACCCTAACATTTATTTAGAGTTACCAAACAACTAGCATTTGGCAACAAACATTTCTATCTTAGTTTCATGAATCACTTACTTTACACTGATTAAACTTAGTCAAATAAGATAAGTTGCTATTTGTAAAAAGAAACTCATTTCATATGGCTTAACCCTGTGAGGAATAAGCAAATTGACCTGAATTTGTAAACTTGTTTTCACTCTATGACTTTAATTTAAAAATTTGTACTAAAAAAAGTAGTTTTTCGAAATTTATATTTCTGTGGTAGATCATTATAAACGACTTGTTGTGGCATGAACAAAAGCAGTTCTTGTACAATCTTTTACAACGACCACCAATATTAGTCCAACTGTCAAATTCTGTATCTGTAAACTAGCCTATCCATATTTAAACTCAGATGAATTTGTAACAGTTGCTTTATACTCTGTAACCTTACAGTATGTTTTCATAAGTTAATTATGTTTAGTTTATGATTTGATTATTAAAAGTTAAGTTTTTACAAATACTAGTCATGGCTCTTATTTAACTCAAAACTACTGTACTTTAACACCGGGTCCAGCACAGACTATTCTATACCTCAAATTTAAAAACACAAATTTAATTTATAAAAATTATATGTGCTGCTGGAAAAACTGACATTCAGGTGACAGGTTCAGTTTAGTTTTTCAAAATTTATATCTGTGGCAAGATGATTATAAATGACTCTTGTATACCTCAAATTTAAAAACAAAAAATAATAATTTATAAAAATTATGGTGTTACTGGAAAACCTGTCATTCAGGTGATGGGTTCATACGTTTACATCCCTCAGAGGGTTAAATACATCAAATAATAATCACATTTGTGTATAAAGAAACCCCCTAATTCTTTGCTACCTAGTTTTAAAATGGCTTTCTTTGCAAGAAATATTTCAATTTCAAAACATAAAGTTCTAGAGTGTTTATTTTTACAAGCATGGACCAAAAGAAAAGAAAATATTCACAAAAATAATGATTATTCCCTATTAAAATTTAAATGATTTTTTAAAAAAATCATTTTATATTGCAAGTAGCAATCAAAAGGCAATAAATAATCGTTGCTAGCAACAAATCCTTTTAAATATTGAACCTTCTTGAAAAAATAAGAAAATTCACAGCAACATAAGAATGACCTTACTGAGTTGTTGGATCACAAATAGCGTTTGACAGATCGTCGAATTCCTCAACAGGTTCTTCTATGGCATCTTCATACAGGTTGAAGCTACTAAGTGTGTGGACAACCCTATAAGAGGAATCATAATTATTTCAAAGATAGCAATATTTATTGATAATTACTTACAAGAAATACATTTTAAAAAATACAGCAAATTCAGAACATAATGACCAGATAATTCATTAAGTAAAAAGTAATTATTTAAAGTATATCACTAATAATACACTGCTCAAAACAATTAGACAGGGTTCATACTCTATTTGAGAAAAAGAAATTCAGGAGTTTTAAGGAATTTTTTCAGGAGGAGTCTTCCAAAAATTCAGGACGCTAAATTTATCTAACGCGGGAAAATGCTTACGGCAGATTTTAACAAAAAAAATTATAGTTAAAAACACTGCAATTCAATGTAGATTTCAGGTATAATCACTATCTAAATATCCAACAAGAAAACTCTTACGACTTTCAGCTAGTAAAAAAAAAGTACTTGACTAAAAACATGCGCATTAAAACTTGTTTTCTTGTGAATGGTTCCTGTGATGTTACTGTAAACAGCTGTTAAGAGTGCTTAGGAAAATTCATACATTGCGCAGCAAACTTACAGAAAATCAGATATACAAATTTCAGAAGTAAAAGATAGAAACATGCAAAAATTCAGGAAAATTAACTTAATTTCAGGAGTTTTAAGGGCCCTTATACAAAAAAAGTAAAATTCAGGAGTTTTCAGGAAAATTCAGAAGGCATACAAACCCTGATTAGAGGATTGCATGGTTTAATATTTTTTCTCCCAATGATTCCGTTTTGGAATCATCTGCTTACGATTTTTTTCTCACTAAGTTAAGGTTGCACTTATTTATCCTTAGATGGAAGAATCATGTCTTTTGAAGAATTAAATGTTTGTTTTAATTAACTTTTTTAACAAATAAAGTTTCAAAGAAGTATCGTTATAATTTGTTCAAAAGTTATAATTCCATTTTTTCCTCTTGAAATTGTAGTTAAAAATTAAGGTTTTCTGTCCCTGTTTTTTAACATTTCATTCTGGATGCATATGAGAATAGATTTCACAAATTTTAGATTCTTAGAATAGAAAATAAAAAGGGACTGAAAGGGTTTACAAAATTACACTAAGTGCTAATCTAATTGTTTTGAGCAGTGTACTTTAACACAATAGTAAATAAGAAGTATTAGGGTGAATATACAGGGCAGGAAGGTGTAAAATAAGAATGAATGTGATTTTGACCAGGATCTTTGAATGTGTTGCACTTCACTGTTATAGTGTATAACCTTTTGAAAAAAAAAGTGGCAATAGTGGTCAGATATCAGATGAATTTGAAATAGAATAGAAAAAGGTTCAAGGAAATCAATTTTTTTTTCATAGAAATACAGAGTTTCTTAGGTTTTATCCCTGCTGCAACAATATTTTTAGTTATATTTTGAGTAATTGCTAAGGTTGTTAGTCACATTCAACAACCAGTATTGTAAAAGTGCTACGATAGAACTTGCTGGTGTCCATTTTCAGAAGCAAGCTAGGTTGATTAGTAATCGACTTTTTGAAAGCTTTAACAGAATACAAGGAAATATTTGGTAAAACCTGACATTTATATTACGTCTTGCAACTTCATATTAAATACATAGCTCACCTTCTAGCTTCATGGACTTCAACTGTAAACTTTTTATCACGAAAATATAAGTTTTCCAACTGTTTCCAAAGGAAGACCTAAACCATGATAAAAAATTAAATTATTTTGTGTATAATAAACAGGAGAAGGTAAAGATTAAATATGACAAGTGTATTTTAAGTTGCATTATAAAACTAGCACTGTTTAATACTACTGTCTATACTTTTATACAAATATCCTAACTTTAGTTTAACTTTTATAACATCAATGTTAATCAAATTGGTTGAGCCCTCAAATGAAAGAAATTGAAACATTGCATACCATACAAGGTCCTAACAAATGCATTTGACAAACATGTTAAGTTATAATAAAGTTAATTTATAAGTCTCCAAAATTAAATTTTAAAAAAATTTACCAAAATGGCAAGCTCTATGTTGGTTAATTTCTTATAATTGTATTTTCACAGAAAAATACTCACCCTTCTTGGTGTGCGCCTATCATTTTTGTCATATTGGCTGACACCACGATAGCTTAAACTCAGCCAACATGGGTTTCCAGCTTTATCCTATAAAACATGGTATCAATTATTAACTAAATAAAATAAAGGTTATTAGAATGCAAGCTGCGCTCTTGTTCTTTTTCCACAAGGTCTTTATAGTTTCAATGAAAAGTTGGGTGTTTTTTTTTTTTTTTTCAAAAGAACAAATCAAATCCTTTATTGTAAAAATTAATAAATTAAATGTAATCTTTAATTGTACCAGCCTTTTACTGCTAGTATTTGGAAAGGTTTGAAATTTATTAACCAGAGATGAAAGAGAAAATTTTATATTATATTTAAAAAAAAAATCTTCAAACATAGAAAATTCAATCATGGGTTTTTTATAATTTTTTTTAATGGTTTTAAATTGGATAGATTTAAAAAATAAATAATAATAAGTTTATAGAGTTTGTAATGTGAAAGGATTCAAAACCCAGCATTTCTCTTAATTAAAACTAAGGGGGGAAAATTTAAAACAAAACATTTATCAAAATGACCAAGTTCCAAGAGAAGCTAAATGAATAAACAAAAATTACTTTTATCTCATAGTAGTGCTGACCATATGTAGGTAAACTTTCAACTATGCTCAGATAACTAAAATAAAAAGGAGGAAATTAATAATAATAAAACATATGATATTGTCAGCATAAACAAGAATCAGACAAACAATAAAAACATGTTTACTAGCAAAATAACTAATATTTTCACAGTTGTTTTATCTACAATCATTTTGTGCAGATTTTATGTTTTTCACACTGTATTTACCACTCATCTTTGTTATTCTACTTACATTAAAATTTTATATAAAGCTCAACAACAAAAAAACATTTATAAAAAATCATTAAGTGTACAAATTCTTACTTCACAATGGCAGCACCCCTTGTTTGACCAGCTAGAACTTTATAGTGATCAAGAACATGAGATTCGCTAAAATTCACAAAAAAATATATATTAAATAACAGAATGACTATTTTTCAAAATGGAATATAAAAGGAATTAGGTATCCTAAATCAGAATATCTTCTAAATTCTCACTACTTTTCCATTTTGCCATTGCAAATCTCAACATATCCAATCTTTGGCGGAAAACCAACTTTTAGATGGTAAAAAATAATATACACAGTTAAAAGAACACAGTGCTCGTAGTTAAAGGTTACAATTGAAGTATTCCGTTTGGTGGTGGTTGTACATTTTTGAGGTTAGGTTAGGTTTGAATTATCCTCGCACTAGAGCTACAGAGCGATATTGCCGAGGGTCGTGCGTTGTATTTTAGAACCTCAGTCAAGTGACGAGCCGACACCTGAATTTATTTTTACAGGTGAGGCGTAGAGACCAGTGGAATAAATGTTGGAATTATCAAGATTTTTTAAGACATTATTAATATAACAAACTACAGCACTAAACTACATAAAAATCAATAATAGGTAAATATGGATAAGAACATCACAGGTCTGTTTGGAATGAGAGTAGGAGAATAAGTGATGTCTTGTTTAGTTAAAATCTCACTGAGAATGAATTTGTCTCGCCTTTCCTTTATAATGCATGGATTGGTTAAAAGAATTTAATAGAATTACTATTGGGTGAGAAATTTGATAGACTGATCTTTAGTTTTAGTTCCTAATTTTGAAGGATTATGGTGCAAAGAGAAATATTGTGTGCAAAAGTTTTACTTCCCAAAATAGAGCTCAGAATGGAGTGCCAAAACAAAGAAAGTTAATAGAAATTAAATAAGATTCACCACACAGGAATAAGCTTTGGAACACTAGAACAGTGATGCCGCAGTCATTTTTAAAAACTTTCTGATAATATTGAGAGGAGTGAACATGAAGTCTTCAAAACAACACAGTGCAAAGCTTTTAAAAGTAAAATTTGTCAATAATTAGGAAGACACGACTTAAAATAGCATAATTACAGATAAACTTGTCTTTTTAAATGCCAAGAAAAAAACAAAAATAATTAAAGCAAGAATTGATAAATTTGATAAAATGACTTATAAATTACCATGTTGCAATGGAGGGAAACTCTTTCAGAGTTGAAGTGGGAAGAACAGGGAGTCTTTTTAAATGCAATTTAAATGCCTGGTCACTGCAATGAAATAAAATATATAGTACATTTTCCCTTTATAAGCAAATCAAATAGACTGCAAGAGTATCGTGAGAAAATTTTTACTTACTCTGTATAGTCTCCATAAGTTGCTTGTATGACTAATGCAGCAAGTTGGAAAATAATTTCACTGTCAATTTCCAATTCACCCTATTTAAATAAGAAATGATAATCTAATCAGTTAAATGAATACAATATACACTTGAGAAACCTTACAAGACATAGAAAAAAAAAACTGGTTAAGGTAAAGAACCATGGCCGGATTTGCCGACTTTTTGAAAATGTCACCAATTCGAAATAACAAACCCCGGCACTTGCCGAGATGGTTGCCCTCTCGAAATGACCAAAAAATCTACCTAATTTCAAAATAGCAGACTTAACCAAACCACTTTAATAAATAAGTCCTTATTTAATACTAATTGGGAATAAATGTTTCAATATTGCATTTTCAGAGTTGATTCGATACACCCAACTTTAGTTACTCATTTCTTACATTACATACAACTATTAAAAATAACAAGTTACCCTATTTTTTAAAATGAATCACATGTACAAATACAGTTCTTAACCACAACATGACATCAGCTCAATCTAATTATGATACGTCATATTTTCATAATTTATAAAATGTTTTTCAAAATACTAAAAAACTGGATTTGAATTAGATTTTTTAAAAGTACCAAACGAAGTTTTATTGAAATATATGGGTTTGACGATGTGTGACAAGTTTAGTATAAATACTTTTTACAACTCTATTATTTTAATAGGATTTAAAATGTATAATATTTAAGTTTATTCATGCATGTTTCATTTTGCATGAAATTTAATTTCAAGGAATCTCTTCAAAAAACTTATTAAATTAGCGAATATTAGAACTCAATTTTATATAAAACCTATTTAAAAAAAAACACCTGACATCCCTTGACTCACCCTGCAATTTTTAAGCAAAACAAAAAGAAATTATATGTTTTTGTACACAAAAAAACAATTTTCGTATATACGATCCCCTGTTGAATTAACCACAATTAAAATATTCGATTTAAAATGAAGAAATTACGATCGCCCATTCAAGATTTCTTAAGTAAACAGGCACAAGTTGTAGAAGTACATCGGAAACGGGTTACAGAAAAAGTAAACAAAAGATATTTTTGGTGGAAAATCGGAAATATTCGCAAAGTAAAATACCTCACAACTTGAAAAACTATTAATGTGACAACCAGATGATTTTTCAACTACGTGTTGACATTGCGAAACTCCATATTTTTACGAAATTATAAAATTTAGGCCAACAGTAATAACAAACCAGCCGCCACGCGTGATTTCGATTGACCACCGATAGAGGGCGGTAGCTCTGCGAAAGAGATGTGAACTAAAGGTCAACTTATTCTATTTCCCCTGCTCTATAATAATCGAAACTTCCAAATAAACCGGAAATTTTCCCGGCATATCTCAAGAGCAAAGTTTTGTTGATTAAAAATCTAAATATGGATACGATGAATTCCTAAATTTTCTCAGTGGCACGACGCACAGAAGTGGGCCAGGGTCTGCTGTGCCCATTTCAGCTTTCCCGATAATAAATCCGGGATGTGAAGCTCACGAAAGCGCTTGTTAAATCCATGAGTGCGAGAGGTGTAAAAGATAAAGAGGGATCTGTATCACTATCAATAACAGAGAAAAAGAATATTAGTTTTTTTTTTTTCAATCTTTATTTTCTAGAAAATATCACGTCGATCGGAAATTTTAAAAACATAAACTAAGTGCGTGCAGCCGAAAGAAAAGTCTTTTCTGCATGTTTAAAAATCTATGTTAAAATCAAAAGATAAATAAGACGGAACTCAAATATTAAGTTAATATAGTTCTTGGAAAATAACAGGAACAAAATGAAAATGTTCTTGAAAAGAACTTTACTACACTTTCCCACACGGTGCATTATCATCCAGTTGCCATTCAAGCAAATTATCGTCTGAAGTTCTACGCGCAAACAGGTTGTTTTGCGATTGCAAGAAGGGGCATCCAACAGGTGGATTCTGTCTTAGAAAAATAATAAAAACTAAAATCCAGAGTTAGAAACGAAAAAAAAATAATCTTGTGATTCAGAAAGCAAAACACAAACGCTCTGATGCGTGATATTATTTGTACTTTATTTTACCTTAAGAGTCATAAATGTTTGTGTGTGTATTAAACATAGAAACTTTTTTTCCTCACATATACTTTTTGACTAATTTCCTGTTTTTTAAAAGTTCTCTTAATATCAAATTTCATTGCGATGAATTAAAAAAAAAAAACTAACATGAATGTTATTTTGTACAGTACTTTATTGTATAAACTATAAACTTAGAATAATTTTTTATCAGTCTTTTTCCCCACCTAAATATGTTTTGTACAGACACCTAAATATTTTTGGGGTAATAAATACAAGCCTCATTTACTAAAAAGTTCTAGCACTTGTATGGTACAATTATTTTCATACAAGCCACCTAAATATTTTTTGGGGTAATAATTGATGATTTAAAACACCAACCTTTAGTCGTAATTGATGTCCAAATTCAGTATAGTATTTCCAAGACTTTGCTAAAGCTAAATGCAATATTTAATGCAACTTGCTGTTATCAAAGCATGAACATTCTAACAATCCTTTAATGTGAATACAAAACTAAAAATCTCAAACCAAAAAAAATGTCCGTGCTTTGGCCAGGTATTTTTATTAAAAGAATAATTTTTGTTGTTTTAGTTCTTTTAACGGTTACAGGGCCCACTTTTAACCCTCTAATGCATGATTTTTTATTTTCATAACAAAAAAATATATATGTATCTTTAATACTCACACATTATGGGAAAAATACTAAAAAAAAATTTAACTGCATTAGAATTTAAATAATTTCAATTTTTTTAATTTTTTCCATATGACATAAACCAACTGCAAAATTCCAATTTTGATAATAATGACTTGAAAACTACTAAACATATTTCAAAATAACCCTTTTTAACTATGATTAATTTTTCAAAACAATTTATTAGTATTTAGTGCTAATATTATTATTCTTTGAATACTGCCAAAAACGTAATTTCACAAAAGTTAATAACCTCACTCTTTAATCTTGAATACACTTTTACTACTGTCATCTATGAGGATTATTAGTAACTAAAACTTTAAAATGAAATGTAATAGATGAAAAAACACAGATTTGGCTAGGAGGAGCTCTAATTTAATAGAATAAAGTGGATTATGTTACTTGTTACCAAACGGTAACAGTATGCATTAGAGGGTTAAGTTGTGCTGGTCTTGTATCAGAAGATAATTCTTTCATAACCCTTTTTGCTTCGTTTCAGTAAATTATGTGTTTGAGGAAATAGACACAGCTGTTAAATAGTCAAAAATAGATTCTCAATAAACTCAGCTAAGCGATTACTTTGATAACTTTACATAAAAAATTCTGAAATATGCATATGTATAATTAAAATATTTTTTAAAAAAAAAACACACCTTGGATATTAAAGATTTGGTTTGCAAATAAAATGCTTCTATAGTTGCACTGTCCCGAAGTTGAGTGATGCTTTCAACAAAATATCTGAAAAATAATTAGAAATTATTTACTTCGATATCATGCATTCATGGTGCAGTTCTTCGAATGCAAAAATTGTTCATTATGACTTAAAAAGTAACAAGAAAATCTAGACTTGTGGTTCTAAAACTCAAATGGAGGAAAATATTCTTTAAATAACATTTGAAATGTTTTTTTCCTTCATGTTTTCCTATTTATTTCTCTTAGTTCCCGATTTAAACTATTTCCACATAAACACATATGTTAAACAAAACCAAAAACAAATTTAACAGTTGTATTAAACTCATAAAAATAACGCAAACAATAATTGTTTTTTACTAAAAGTTTGTTGTCTAACAGTTGTTTTTTACTGAATCAAGCCATAATAAATCATAAAAAAATCTCTAAATAATCTACATGGATTATGAATACAAATATATTTTTCATATAGTAAGAATAAAATTAAGCTAAGAATTTTAAAGGTCTTTAAAAATCAGGGTTGCCACACTCTTTGGTGAAAAAAAAATCAAGTACTATTTAAGGACTTTTCAAGGATATATTTCTCTATTTTCAAGGACTGTATATTCGAACATGCAACACCTAAATCTCATGATAGTTTTGAAAAAATTATTTAGAAAATGGATAAAAGATTTTTAAGTTTCAAATGAACTTAAATATGTGTTATAAAATAACCCTTTGGTTATTAAAAAAATCCATCTAAAATCACTTGATTTGCCTTCTTGAATTATACATAAACAATATAAATCAAATATTAAAATAGGAACGGATTCACATTGAAAAAGTGTTTTGAATCAAGCCATAATTAACATTTGCAATAGCTTTAGAAGACGGCAGTTGAAGATTTCTGTTTATATTTGTCGACACAATTAAAGAAAACTCAACCAAGTTATCTCTAAGCAAAAATTAAGGACTTTTTAAGGTTGGTAATATTTTTCAAGCACTTTCAAGACCTTGAAAATCAGTTTATTTCTTTTCAAGTACTTTTTCAAGGACCGTGGCAACCCTGAAAAATCTTTCTAAAAAATAAAATAAAAGTTTTGGAGGAATTATAATCCCCCCAAAAAACTTCGTAAAAGTAAACAAACGCCAATCTAAAAAAAAACTATTTTATCAAAAAGCAAGTTCATTATGAAAGTTGTGGCTAAAAAAGCCGTGATATAAAATGAATGCCAATCTCTTGGGTAAAACTTCCTGGCCATAATAAGTAGTATAATTTAAGTTTTGCTGCCATAAAAATATTGCACTGTTTGAGGTTGGTGCCCCATCTTAACCACCCTCTATACCTTTATATAAATGTATTGAGATCATACATTTGTTAAAGTTTTTTTTTAAAGTATCCTTCGTTATTATGATTTAGTAATTCAAATTCATTTGCGTGATTTAAATTTTTAGGGGGATTAAGTTGTGCACCAACCTCAAACAGTGCAATATTTTTATGGCAGCGAAACTTAAATTATACTACTTATTATGGCCAGGAAGTTTTACACAAGAGATTGGCATTCATTTTATATCACGGCTTTTTTAGCCACAACTTTCATAATGAACTTGCTTTTTGATAAAATAGTTTTTTTTTTAGATTGGCGTTTATTTACTTTTACGAAGTTTTTTGGGGGGATACAGACACAATACGACTACAAAATTGACTACATGATTTCAATGTTTATAGAGAGTTATATAACTTCTGAGAACCAACGAAATATTATTTCTTACTCTTCTTAGAAAAAGCAAATTGTTTAAAAAGTTTGAGCTAATATGAACTGAATCCGACAACCAAATATTACTGTTTATATTTATAGATCAAGATCAACCATTCCATTATCGCTGTTGATATATATTTTTTAAATAAACGCCAAAACTTTTTAATGAAGCGTTCCGTTTATTAATTAGAATTCCAAAGTTTTTTCAGTCTGCTGATTCATATATTTGATAAATCATTTATTTTAGAAACTGTAATATCGGCTTGTTCGTTGTGTTTTTGAACTCTGACGCTCTTTGATGAAAATATAACAGACCTCTGTTGGCGCAGTCTCGGGAGGTAATACGGCCGCTAAGATGGCTAGTTAATCGCGCAACCGTACCGCCAAAGATAATATCGATTTTAATTAATTAGAAATAGAAAAAATGTTTTTGAAACGACTTCAAACCTACGAAAGGGCCTGAATTGGGGCATTCTCAATCATTTAGTAGAAACAGCTTAAGAGAAGAAATCTCCCCTGTCACATCTGTAACTGAATAATAGGAACAGTTTTAATAACCGAATCTTCATTATCGTAACGTTCCCGTTTGTTATTTTCAGGAACAGTTTCTAGATGGACGTTTTATGCCAGATGTATTGTTTTCGACACATTTCGAGATTACATCGCAGCTGTTATTTTTAGTGTACCACATCTGTCTTTTATGCCTAGTTTTTTTTTCACTTTTGTCGGCATATTTAATTTCAATTTACTTTTATAAACTAAAAAAATATCCAGCCTATTCAAGAAAAAACAATAACCAAATACAATTCTTAGATTACGGTTATGTATTATAATACAAACATTTAGTAACAGCTCATGTTAAAAAATGTAACTTTAATAATTAAATATTACTTTGGCATAATAAAATATTCCTCAATAAATTTTAGAAACAAATATCATTTCTTTTCATAAAAAAATAAGCAAAGATTACTTTGACATAATTAATTATTCCTCAATAATTTTTAGGAATAAAATATATTTCTTACTTTTTATGAAGAAAAAACCAACAAAACTATTTTTTAATGATATTGGTAACTGAATATGGCAACCAAATTGGCAAATATGACTGTTTGTTTGCATTTCTGGATTGATTCATCCACTCGAGTTATTCATTAGTTTTTTTTTTTAATAAAAACGCCAAAAAGTTGAAATGAAGAGTTTCCGTTTATTAATTAGATTTTTTTTTTTTGAATCTGTCGATTCAGATATTAGATTAATCAATTATTTTAGAAGCTGTAATAATAACTTAATAGTTAACAGCGCTGCTATGCGGCTCTTCGATGAAAATACAGTAAACCTTGGCTCGTTTTCGGAGGTACTTGGCCGCTAGGAATTCTTGTTTATCGCGCATTCATACAGCCAAAGGTAATATAGATTTTAATTAATTAAAAATAGAAAAAGTTATTTTTGAAACTTCAAACCTATGAAAGGGGATGAATTGGGGCATTCTCAATCGTTTAGTAAAAACCGCTTCCAGATTCATGGTCTAGTAATGGCTGTAGGTCTAAGCAAAAATTAGGTCAAAATTTGACTAAAACTGCTCGAAAGATTTCATTTTCGAAAATTTCCATATTTTTTTCTCCGCTGTTTTTGACACTAGCATAACCAAAATTGTTTTATTGAAAGTAATCTACGAAACCTCTTTACTGTATTTTTTTTTTATTGTTCTACGAAGTTTAGTTTGCCTGGTAGAAAATAAAATCAATTTCGCTGTTAACATAGCGAAATGTTTTCTGTATATATACATAACTGCCGTTTAGCCCTTGGCGTCATTTTGAGATTGGCGGGCGGAACGACCGTTCCGTCTGATAACCATACAATCATTTTTATTATCATGCTTGGTTTCAGTGTTACCAACTTAAATGGAAATTCATTTAAAAAAAATTAATTGTGGATTTTATAATCAAAATACTTACTTTATCCTAAAAAAGAGTGTCAAAGTTCCTCCTTGAGACTTCTTAGGAAAATCATGCTCCAAAACACGCTTATCCAGATGTAACCAGGAATGCTGGCCACTACAATAAAATATGGGAAATGGTACATTTTTCTTTTAAAATTAAAGCAAAAAATTACCATAGACTACTTCCAAAATATGTTAAAAATTTAGGGTATGATGTTCTGTTCTAAGGCTTTATAAAAATAATTAAAAATATTTTAAAAGTTTAATTATCCATTTTAATACTCTAATGACTATTAGCATATGTCTATAGCTTGGGGCTTTTTTAATATTTTGGACTGACACTCTGACAGAGTAATATAAGACAAGAATAACAATATTAAAGGAGATATATAAATCTTACCTTTCATCCAGATAGGATATTCCAAAATATTCTTTTTCTTTTAGATTGAAATGTGATGCAACAATATCCAGAAGTTCACCAGCATACAATCTTGACTGAAAAGAAAAACAGAAATTCGTAAATCAATATTTTAAAAAAGTATTTTAATGACATTGACAATAACTACAAAAAAAACACATTTGGATAAAATAAAAAAGTTAGATATAGTTATTCAAATTAATTAGTGTACCTAGAAAATTTCTAGCACTACACTCTTAAAACAAAAGAGTGAATAGCCCTCGTGTAGCTCTAGTGCGACGTTAATTCAAACCAAACCAAACCAAACAAAAGAGTGAAATCCACTCCAGTTGGAGAAGTGCATTTTCGACACCGTAAAGGCATGCATATTTACTCAGACTGAGTTAAAATCACTCGTTTGGAGTGATCCTGTCGGAGGTTTAACACACAAAGGATCCACTCCAAAAGGAGAAGTGTATTTTCCAGTCTGGAGGAGTGAAATCCACTCAGACTGAGTTAAATTATGAGTGTTTGTTTTAAGAGTGCATAGAGTTAAAATTAACTGTTTTAATCATAACATCCAAAGCTCTATCATACAATTATTAATAAAATCTTAATCAAAAGTCAAAATTAAACTTCGACCGTTGTGTAGTTACCCAACTGCATCAGTCATCTTTTTCACAATGCCCTAATTAATTGTTTAGTCATTATCTTTCATAAGTTAGAAAATATATACCTGAATCACTATGTCCAATCGTCTTTCATCAAGCAGTACCACCTGACTACGGCGGCCCTCGGACATCTGAGAAAAAAAAAGTATTCTAATTAAAATATAGTCTATAGGTAGGGTCAAGTGGGGTAAGTGTGACAGGGTTTCTGCATTTTTCATTAAGAAAATTCGTTCTCTGCTTCAAGTAAATTCCAAATCCTAAAATTGGTAGTGAATTATTATAAGAAACATACATATGTAGAAAAAAAACTATATGTTTGAATTCCAATTTTAAGCGTACAAAATTTGCATTTCAAAATCCATTGCTGTTTTATCACACTTACCCCACATAGAAAGACCCACATAAAAAGAAGACAGTTGCACTTAAATTCAAAAGCTCAAAACTTTCTTTAAACAAAAAATAAGGTCAATATTTCTTTTTAGTTTAATTATAAGTGGTCTAATGTTATATATATTGCAAACTTTCAGATTTTTAGAATGATTTCGAAAGTTACAAGAGCTGTTTATCACACTTACCCCCAATCACACTTACCCCCAATCACACTTACCCCACTTGACCCAAACTGTCTCTTGGCTAGTATAACGATCCCGTATGTTTAGGCTAACAACGACTTTGGTGAACGAGGGTTGCCATGTCGGCAAGGTTGTAACAACCATTTCTCTGTAACCTCTTGCGACCTGTCGTCCCCATTTGCAGAAAATTTTTAAAACCTAACCACAAACAATTACCAAGTTAATAAATTCCGAAATTGACGTGGTCCGATAGAAGAAGATCCAAATATCAGTTTTCAGCCTTTGATTGCAGGTATCAGTCGTTTATTTATATAAAAAAATGAAGTTAAACGTGGGTCAATACGATATTAGAGTTCTTGAAAAAAAAAAATTCAAACTTTTCAAAAAGTTCTTTTAGTAGTTAATTTTAAAGACATTTAAAAGAACATGCACTAAAAAGAATGTTAAAATAATCTGCTTACAACAAATAAATGATACGACCTTTTTTGTTGCATTTATAGCACAAAAAATGTGTATTTTTAGAGTTTAAGGCGTCCCGTCCCTAAGTAACTATTAAACATATATTTTTTTTAATTTCTTTGCAAAACGTACTTTTTAGCATATATTCGTATAAAAAGTATGTTTAGATCATTAGAATATATGTTCCAGCGACATTTAGCATGTTTTGAAAGTGTCGGCTGGGGTCTAAATAACAAACTTCTTACTCTTAAATAAGTCTCAAAAATAGAAAATATTAAAAACGTGATTTTTTCTCAATATTATAGGTAATTTACTTTTTAAAAAAAGGGATCGAAGAAATAACTACAACACGTAAACTTTCCGCCCTCGGAAATTGTCGCTATACATACTTATTCTTCGAACAACTGCGGATAAGTTCAGCAAATCATAAAGAATATTAAATGAATTTTTCTTGAAGCAATAAAAATAACCAATTTTTGCTTTTTTTTGCTAAAAACTTTACTTTAAAAAAAAAGTTTAAATTACAATTAAATGCTGTGTTTGCACATTTTTTCTAAGAAGCATAAATCTTGTGTGAAAGCGGTTCTAAGTGACAGTTACTGCAAGAAACCTATTTATTTTTCGATAAGAATTTCAATGAGTATAAAGTAACTGGAAAGTAGGCAATAGTTCTTCTAAGGGCTTCTTTTTTCACAATGACAATAGCCAATCATAGATTATTCATTGTCAGCCAGTTATCAAACCGTTTTCAACAAAGTAAACATTACCTGTAGTATTGTTATCAATTGACGTTTTCACCCTTTTTAAAAATATGGTTTTATTGAAACGATACAAATAGGTAATTTACATAATAAATAAAATGTTAACTTTTGTATAGATTAAAAATATCGCCGTTCCTTCAAACTTTGCCGCTTTCTAGGCTGCAGCCAACTTAGCCTTTAGAGATTAAGGGGTCAAGCCGTATATCACCAAAGAATTGCTAAAATCGCATCACGTGATTTATGAACGCCCCCTAACTCGTCCTTAGCACATTTAGTTCGAGCTGTAGTGTGGTTTCAGGCAGACATACGGACCAATGTCTATGAAACCACTTTTTTAGAATCTGCACAATCCAAAACACGTACGAAAAAACAAAAATCTCCATTCCAGATTTTCGACCTCATCGCAAATATACATTTATCACCTTATACTTCTTATTAGGGAATTCAAAGGAATTTTTTTAAAAACGGGGCTGCTTAATTAGCGGCTAAACATTTACACGCTTGGCATTATCCCCAAAGCTGAGAGCAATGTTTCCGTGGACCATCTAGGAGACTCTCGCTACCCATTTTGACGCCCAAATTACAATGAATCTGAGCTCTCTGTGTGGAAGTTGAAGTATGCCAAGATTTAATTTTGACAAGAGAACTCAAGCCAAATGTATGGTACTCAGGGGATGTTTCACATGCCACATAATCATAATATGACATGCGCGCCCCCCATTTATCCATCCAGAAAATCTGACGACTCAGCTGGGACTCGAACTCTCAAACTTGGGCTTATGAGGCGGACACGCAATACCCCTCAGCCACTGAGCCGCTAGGTAATTGAAAAGTAAAAAGTGTCAATGGGGATAACGGCTACAGAAAACCACAAAAAACAAAAGGACCCTCCATATACCTGTGACTTTACCCTCAAGAGGGTGGACAGCGTAGCCCATGTTCCAGAGAACCTCCTTTTCGGCGGCACCCTTTCGCGTCGCACGACGTCGGACGACGTCGTTTTCTGAAGACGAGAGACGTCGAAAAGACGACGTGGACATTGGTTTGCTGTGTGCACAAAGACGACAAAATGACGCTTTTACTAAGCAGTGCGTCAGAGACAAAAGTGTTATTATTGCAGCAGCAGCAACACTAGTCATGCCGGACTTCCGCCGAGGAAATTTCGAGATTACGTCTGTATCGCCAGAAATACACGGGTTCGAAGGAAAGAAACAGGCTGGGATAAATTCTTATCTGTTATTTAAACGTAATTACTAAAAAAAAAACAATATTTTAACGTCTCCGCAAAATCTTAAAAACCAATAACAACCATAAACTTCGTGTATATGGAGTGTAGTGTATCTTAAGCGCACAGGCCTAGGCTCAAACTAAAGCTTTTTGTTTAGTTTAGATTGAATTATCGTCGCACTAGAGCTTTACGAGAGCTATTAGCGACGGGCGTCATATTTTAGAACCACAGTCAAGTGACAAGCAAGCCGACACCTGAGTAGGCGGCATCCAACGCCACCGTTAAGGGCGACATCGTACGCAGCGTTGGGACTTTGGAGGATATTGAACGTGCACTCCGTCCACACGGGGTATTTATTCGTACGACATTTTGGCTGCATTTGCCGTTTTACAGGACCGCAGTTTTTTTGGCGATGTTCGGACCCGAACCTGAGACCTTTCGTATATGCTAGGCGAATGCCTAACCGACTCTTCTCTCCAGCCCCGCTGAGACTATATAAATGGACATCAAAAGTTATCATCATGATCCTAGCTTTGTTTAACCTGTTAACTTTTAAAACGGCCCTAGCGCAGTGTACTGCTAGAAAGGATTCGATAATGCTATTTTCCTATAACAAGTTACGCCGTGACAAAGTGCTTACGTATCGAAAATGTTAAAATAGTTCTAGGACCTTCCCTTCTCACAGGATAGGCCCAAAACGTTCACTTTTGTGTGACCGCACATTCATGGCATTTTGATCAGGTTGGAAACATAGGAAAATGGACAAGACTAAGAGGAAAAATATATTAAAAAATCTTAAAAGGATTAATAATTATTATTTAATAGGATTCATTGTGTTTCCCTTTTCTGTCTGTTTAGGATGTTTTCGACCCGACCAGAGTGTCATAAGTGCGAACTATGTCTTATACATCACTTTACAGCAGCAAAATAAAATTAAACAAGGAATACTTATTTCATTTTTTAAATACTATTAGTTATTTCTTTAGATGCACATAATTCGATGATATTAAGTCATAAAAATGCGGATTTCCCTACAATATTCATTATTTAATTTGGTGTTAGTTTTGGTTTTTTTTTTAAGTTTCGCTGCTTTCCCAAAATAAATATAACTTAAACTAAAAACATTAAAATATGAGGATTGTTAAAGTTTACAGCAACAGAAAAATCAAAATGAAGGAGGAACTTATTACTGACTTTTTTTTTGTGCGAAATTTGCTTTTAAATAATATCTTTTTGAACATAATAACAGGAACGGATGACAAGTACTCTTTAAAAATACCGTTTTCAACCTTAACAAAAAGTCCCTTAATTAAGGTGACGTTTCCACTAACAAATCATAACATAAAGGGAAGTGTACAAGCCCAGAAATATTGTCATGGGGACGAAGTGATCAAAATCACATTGCTATTTCAACGTCAGTAACTTATCAGTATCACTTACAAGTAATCTCGAGTTTATATCGGCTATTGTTAGATAATTTTTTTTTAAAGGATAAAGAAAGTATTTTAATTTTAGTGCCGAAAATCATGCTATTTAAAATATAAGCTTATTATAAAACAAAATTGAATTGGATGAAACAAAATTTAATCGATACTATTATAAATTAGACATACCCCTCCTCCCATCCACAACCGATTAAAAAAAAAATTGAAAATATTGAGAATTCTGTACATTTTTCAAAAGTTTTATAATTTATACTGTTTTGCACGAATAACCTGTAGCAATAAAAAATTATCAATCATATCTTACAAATTTGAATGATCGTAATGTAATTTTCTATTTTTCTATCTAAACTTAACTCATTTATTTACCATGGTAACATTAAAGATGAACATTCAAAATCATTTTCAAAAACTAACAATCACCATAGCATTATTTTTACATTCGATAAAATATTCATCCAATTTCCACTTGTTTTAAACATTATAAAGCAATTTATCATATTACGATAAGATATGCTTAGGCTTCTTTCAAAATAAAACGATTAAAATACCTAATTGCAATTTGTACAACGGTATAAAATAAAGTAGAATTAATAATTTAATCGTTCCACACAAACCTCAGTTATTCGTACCTGCATCCTCCTTTTGATGCTCTTCTCCAGTTTAAGTAACCATCAGTGTCCGGCCAGGCAGGGTCAAAGTTTAAATGAAATTGTGTTGGTGATTAAATAAAATATAAAAAGAGACCCAAAGGTTCTGATGACTTCGTAAAACAAAATCTGATACTAAATTAAACTTTTAATATATAATTCATTTTATCAATTACAGTTCTTCGTAAATGGTCTATTATTTGGAATATCCTGGTTGTCCTCGGTATTGTCCCTGGGCCCAGTTTTAGCTTGAACCCATTCCCGGCATGTACTGATCATCACGCATACATCTCCGTATTATACAACAATGTTAATCAAAATAAGAATAAAAACTGCAGTGCATAGAGACTGTTCAATAAATCTACGCTCAAGCGAAAATCCCATATATTAAGATGACATCATCGATGGTCTAGGAAGATATTGGTCTCATTGCATAATCTTGCACAATATCACAAATGACATTCGATTTCAATGTTGAGGCGTAAGAGTAAAAAACCATAGAAAAGTTTGTATCGAAGCAATTAATCTTAACTCATCTATCGTCTTACCCCACAATGAAAGTGCATATACTGACAATATAATATACTATGTGCTGACCGAACCAAGCCTCAATCTTCCGTAACTTATTCATCCGGAATCTCCTTAATCAATTTTCCAGTCCTAATATCTCTGTTAGTGTCCGTTGTCTTGTCAGTTCAGTATCCCATTTATAATCAATATCCCTTGGCTAGAGTTCTGGTTACCGTTAAGTCTGTGGTCAATCAGTTGTCCAAGTCTGCATGCTGCAATGGCAGTTACAATCAAAGAATATGCCAACGAAACCGAACCTCAGTCTTCCAAACCTTCTTCGTCCGGATTCTCCTGGTTCTCTTCTTCTTCGGTCTTTTCCCTGGGCTCCAGTTTGAGCTTGAGCCACTTATGTCCGGCAAGTCTGCTGACAACAACGGCATAAGTCTTGGGCCGCTGTATGCCGCCCACTGCTGCTCCGGAACCGGGCCCGTACTCGACATCGTCAACGGGCGGCAAGGGAGGGTACGGGTTCTCCAAGGGACGGATAAAATCGTTCGTGGTCTGTGCCAAAGTCAGGGCGTTGTCATCCGGTTCTGGGTTGTCTTGCTCTTCGGCTGTGTCTTCTTTCTTCTTCCCTCCACAGCTGACGATAACGCCCATTGAAATAGCTGGGGCTTTCGGAAATTATCATGGACTTTCAAGAGAACGATTCGTATGACAAAAAGCTCACATTTTCCAGAAATTCAGAAAAAGTCTCTGTAAAAGTATTCAAACTATCCGAGAGGATAAACAATAAGTTGTAAATATGAACTATAAAATAACTAGGTATCAAAAGCTTTTGGGAAATTCCATATAGTTTTGAGGCAATTTCTTTCCATATTTTCTTTTTAAGAACAATATTTTCTTAATTTCTTATTGGAGAGGGCAATGCGAATTGAAGTAGCGAAAATTTGTGAGCAATGTGTAGAAAAATTCTAAAATAGATTTTCTCACGATAGAACAACAGCTCAACACACACACGCTATTCGGGAACTCTAATCAGAAAGCATGTTCCTTGAACATTGTCCAGCAAGAATGATGAGTGTAGAATGAAGTTCCAATATTCCAGGAGGGCCCCTCCGTTTGTCAGCAATTACTGCAATGCGACGGGGGCTTCATTTTGGAAATTGCGGTCTGCCATGGGTGACCAGAGTCGTGTCAGCCAAGCGTGAAGGGAATCGTTGAATTTTTCAGAAGAATCACGTGAAAAAGGCTCGAGGGAAGAACAATGGCGGTGGGTGGTTAAAAGAATGCTAAATTTGCTACTAGTTTGTACTAGTAGTTATTGTCAGTTTTCGTTATTTTTTTCCGAATTAATCGTTAGTTAATTTCTCTGTTCCAGAACTGTAATCTGTACATCAATAACTAAGTACCAAAAGTTTTATTTCGAAAAGTCTAAAACTTATCTGGAAAACAAACTGTTCCATAAAAACATGATACGGTTCAGTTAGCACATAGCAAGGAATTGTGTGTCATAGGAAATTGCCACAGGCATGCATTTACAATTTTATTTTATTTAGCAAACACTATAAATTGCCATTGTTTTACTTTTTTTTCCTAATAAAGGCCATGTCTACGAGTCAATTGGTTATCCGCTTCTTATGCGTAAACAAATATTTGTCAAAAGGCTCTTGAAATGGCTATTAGATCTGGGGAATATGCTGAGTCTGCAAAAAAAGCTTGATCTATCAAAAAAGCCCCCCTCCCCCCTGCCTATTTAAAAAACAATATGTAAAATCTTTGTTTCTGATTCAAAAGGTTTTCACAGTAAACTAAAGAAACCTGGAGAACTGTAATCCGACGCAATTCAATGGAAGCCTACAAGCAAATAAGAATTATAAAAAGACTGGTAAAAAAGAGAGCATCGTTACTTCCCTAATATTTATAGCGATCGTCGGTCCGTTGTGTGGCATCAATTCGAGTAATTAGGTAATTCATTTGAAATGATTTGAGCACATAAAAGATCACGATGCTAATACTGCTTGCTATTGTAGCTACAATACAACAAAACCATAGAAGAATAGAAAACGACAGTCTTTAAGAAAAAGTATTTCATTTTTTTTTAAAGCTCAAGATTGTATGTATTTCGTTGACAGTTTTTCATGAACAATGGTATAGTTGGTGCTCTGAGATTATCTAAATCGACCATTTTTCCGAAAATAATACATTTAATTCGAGTAAAACCTCCTTTCGAACATACATTTATAAGAATTTGTATTACATGCGTTTATTTAAAATGGAGTTCTAATGTTATTGACCCTCATGCTTTCGAATATTTTTCACAATCCAGCCCCTTATTTATTAAGTTTGTATCCCTTATTCCCCAAAAGGTTGAAAGGGTATTTAAAAAATGCATTAGCGCAATTCGAAAGAATTGAAAACGAATAACACCATACAACCTAACACATCCATTTAAGTTGTCTTAATAAGTTCAAATTCCCATTCCACGCTGAATAAAAGTTTTAAAATTACTTGTTGATGAACCAGAACTTATGGGTACTATAAAACGATTGCTTTTCGGTATAGCCTAAATGGCTCCATTGATATTCTGCCATCCAAAACACCGGAAGAAAACAGCCCATGCACCGCGTAATGGTGCAGTATATATACATATACCCAAGAATGCGAACTATTTCGTATTGACGGGGGTTGTTAACACTGATCGTTATTAACCAGCGAAACACTGACTTGCGTGAAACGAAGCAAAAAACAAAGAGGCAGTGAAAGTGCCTCCAACAAAAGACCGAAACGAAACAGAAAAGTGATGATGCAATTTTGAAAAGAGAGCATCATGTAAAAGCTGCCATGCGTAAAACGCAATGTAATCGATGTAGATCGTGGATACGTTCTTAAGGTTGCTGATACAAAGTAATACTATACGGAAGAATGGCTTGAAACCATTAGCAGTTATCACAGAAAGAAAATAGGAAACAACGCATCCTGTAAGAAATACAAATTTCCGAATATGGAGGATCTGGTTTTGGCACTTAAAAGGCCCAGGCCCCCAATTTTAGCTACATTTCCGGGAACAATATAATAGGTATCTCAATGTATAATTTTTCTTTCATAAAATCCGATTAAATTAATAGAAAATTCCAATTTCACACCACTCTCACCAAGAGGCGCAAAAAAAAAAAAAACTTTATCGTGTTTCCAACACAGTATAGACATCAGTTAACTAAATAAAATAGTACGCTTGTATAACCTAGCTTCTTTTTTTTTTTTTAAATTAAGTATTGGTATTCTTCATTTTGTTCTTTATGGTAACTTAAATCCATCATGGTATCAGGACATTCAATCATATAACGTGTGCAGATATCAGTCGGGCTCTGGATTTACGGAAATCAAAATGGAATACGATTGGGTCCTGCTTAATAATGGAAAATTCTAAGGAATAAGTAACCCCAGAGACTAATTTCCAATAAAATAAGCATCAAAAACAATAGTCCTATAAAGTCAAAAAGGTAAAATTACGAAGCTTAGCGTCTTTAAGCTAATATCATAAGGCTTTTACAACTCATCACCAAAAGAGCCAAGTCACAAGCTTTTTATAGCCCTTTCCACAAGCCAGAAAGCTTGTGAAATTTATCCACAATTGTGTCTACAATTACAATAATGCAATGAAATATGACAGGCTATCTAATTAGAATTATAAGATAGTTAAATACCATAAAAATGCACATACAATAGCGTGTTATTACTTTCAATTACCTAATTATAAAAAGTAAGGAAAGTATTGCGATGGGATCAAAATCTGAAATGGAGATTTTGTGTTTTCTTCGCGTTTTGGAGGGTGCTGATTCTGCAAAAGGGGTTTTCGAATATTGGTCCGTCTGTTTGTCGATTTCAAATTGGATAAACGTGTTCCCAGTATATGTCGGACGTGATATTGAGGTTTTTGAGAAAATTGCGCATGCGCAAGGGCTGCGACAGAACTTTTGAGTTTTGGCTTTAAGGAAATTGAAATCGCCATAAAAGGTAAATAATCCCCTTTGAATGTGAGTTATTGATTTATTGAACGTTAATTGAAAGTCGTGTAGTGTCACACACTCCTAGTTTTTCATTTTTAACGAACGATTATTGAACTAAACGGGATTGCTTACTTTTTGAGTTCGTGACATCCGACTACGAAAGAGGTCGTTTCTTTTCTGCAACGACTAACGGCCTGAGCTTCGCTTATTTTGAAGTATCCATTAGCAACCACTCAATTTAAAACCACATCATACTCTTTCTGGAAGATGGCCATTTATTCTGAAAGCATACACTGTGTCGCAGGCCTAATAAAAAAATTATAGTGGCCTAGAGAACTAGAAGGCCATAATACTTTTCTAATATTTATTTATTAACTCACAGCTATAGGACATTTTATCCAATTCCAAATCATGTTTTAATAAATATCTTTTCTATTTTGATAGTTCAATAAATTTAATAGTAGTATCAATTTCATGTAGTGCAAATAATGTGTTTTACATTGCAAATATAACTTAAAAATATTTATATTCCGCATTTGTCAATTATTTGTTGAGATAGTAAGTTAGTATGTATCTAATTTTGAACAGGGTTTCAGTGCATGCAATTTTGTGTTTTTAGAGGTAAACAAATATTTAGAGAAAAAGTATTTGGGTAAACTGCACTTTGTGCTAAAATTTACTTTGTATTTTGAAAGATCATCTTTTCACAGCACACAAAACATTTAGGGTCTTTAACTCTCCCACATCAATGTACAGAATAGTTCCAGCCCCATATATTTAGCAAATGAAAAACAAGTCGATCACATGGTATGATGGTTTCGACCCTCGCTTGTCAAGCGAGAGGGACCAAGTTCGAATCCCGGAAACATCATGGTTGATTCTGTTGTCCTGCCTGAGTACATGCGGGGAAGGTGCTTTATAAATCTGTGGGTGGTCATAGCGCAGTACCATGGGTGCAGGTTGTCTGGAGAAAAATACTCCTTTCAGAACAGAAGTCAGACTTACACCATTTCATGGGTGCTCAAAGACTTGTGCCAACTTAAGCTACTGCACCGTTCCTGCCTTCCTATGCCTTGTAGGCAAACAGCAACAACAAATGAAATAAAATATAAAAAATAGAAAGTTGCACATTAGAATTTCATTGGAGTTCAATTGTTCATGTTCTTTGTAACAATACCCTTGACTTCTCCCTTGTTTTGCATGATTTTATATTTTTATTCCCTGTACTCAACTCTGTTTATTCAGGGCTGGTGCATGTTAAATTTGATAATGGCTAAAATTGATAATTCTTATTCAGGTTGCATTGTAATTCAGCTCAAATATTAATCTGAGCATTAAATGAAATATGAAAGGAAGACACATTTTTTTTAATGGCTATCCTCTTTAAAAAATTTCATTTTTAAAAAATCAGTAAAATGTATACTAAGTGTTCTTAAAATCTATATTTTCTCAACAGGATGGCATGGCAATTTCCAGTAAGTTTAATATAGGGAAGCATAAAGGTTAGAGTAGGACCTGTAAGGATGGTTATACACACACAATTTTTCTCTGTATATATTCTTTGTATGGACTCACTGCCTTGGATAAGCTTTCATTAACATTAAAACACCACGGCTGGAAATGAAGTGTGAAAAAATTTTGCATGGCGGGAAAAATCGGTACAAAATTAACCCTCTAATGCATACTGTTGCCATAATGGCAACAAGTAACATAATCCAGTTTATTCTATTAAAGTAGAGCGCCATCTCGACAAATCTGTTTTTTTTTTCATCTATTACATTCCATTTTGAAGCTTTAGTTACTAATACCCATCATAGATGACAGTAGTAAAAGTGTATTCAAAATTAAAGTTGTGTGAAGTTATTAACTGTTGTGAAATTAAAATTATGTATTTGGCAGTATTCAAAGTATAATAATATTAGTAATAAATGTACATATAAATTGTTTTGAAAAAATAATTATAGTTCAAGAGGGTTATTTTAAAATATATTTAGCAGTATTTTAGTCATTCTTATCAAAATTGGAATTTTGTAGTTGGTTTTGTAGTTAGTTTTTGCCATATAGGCAAAAAAAAATTTAAATTTTAATTATTTAAATTCCAATGCAGTTATTTGTTTCAGTATTTTTCCCATAATGTATGAGCATTAAAGATACAAATATATATTTTTTTTTTCGGGATGGAAAAAAAAATTCATGCATTACAAGGTTAAGGGGCCGATTAACAGAATAAATCATATTCATCTCGGTTACTACCTACAGCAGGCCAGGATCACCTCGAAACGTGTTTGTCATAAAGCTCTCTAGTTTTAGATACCAACTGTCTCAATGTACTTCTCAAAATTGTCTGTTGGGTGAAGGGAATTATGGAGGGTAAGGCACCTATGCTTATATGAGGCTTTTTGTATTGTACCAACTCCAAATCCCTGAGGTGATGCGGTGGCAGGAGCTATCCATGAGCTAAAGTGCTTTTTGCTACTTCAAGTGGCACGGGAGAGGGCAGCACCACTACCACATTCTCTCGTTCAAGTCTACTATGCAAGTTCCTTGTTCAGTTCACTACATAAGTTTTCTATTCAAGAGCTATTCAAGAGAGGCTAAGGCGCTTGATGCATTTTGTATTGTACCAACGCCAAATTCCAGAAGTGATGCGGTGGTAGGAGCCACCCTTGAGCTGAAGAGTTTCCTGCTACTTCATGTGGCATGGTAGAGGGCAGCACCACTACCATATTCTCTCGTTCAAGTCTACTATGCAAGTTAATTGTTCGATTCAACTACATAAGTTTTCTAATTTCTATTCAAGAGCAGCGCGATAAAGGTCAGCACTTACTTACTGCCCGCAAGTTGATAATTAGAGACAGAGGATCCCAGAATTGGCTTGTCAGTGTTGATTTGTTCATTTAGTACTGTAACTCCGAGGACTTCGTGACAAAGCAGGACTTCAACATGCATCAGTTACCATTTAAGCATACAACAGGAGTTCATGAAATTTAAAACCTTTTTGTTAGAGATTTAAAAGATTACTCACAGCAATTTTTTAGCAAACTGTGCTTCACTAAAAGACATTTTAATATCAAATTTACTTCATTTACTAATCAAGCCATATATTAAAAAAAAAAAATTTCATTATAAAAAATGGTAAATACAATAAGTTCTTAACAAAACGAGGTTGAGTGGCTAAGAGTACTGTAGAAATTCTTTGCACTACAATGCTGATGTGCAAGGTTCGAATAATGATATGCAAGATTTTTCTACCTTTCAGTTTGGTCAATAAAATTAGGACCAAGCAAGCTTAGAAACTAACCGATGAATGTTTTACATCCGACTGACCAGAAGATTGGAACATATGCATCCATGCAACCCAAGGCAGCCTTTCGCGTAGGGGTAGGCTGAAATGGGCACAGCAGGCCTTAGCCCTTTATGAACTGTCAAATATTAAATAGTTTAGTTTATTACAAATATAATGTTTCGAAAAATAGTTAATATTTAGAGAGAATGTAATTTGAAGAAATTAATGTGTGATTTAACAGCTAATTTTAATAAATGATCATTTAAATTTGCGACTCAATTTTTTTTGTTAGTTCTGGGTTTTAATCACAAAAATACTTCTATTTACCAGCAGTTATTAAGGAAGACTCTTTACATTGAAATACAGTCACCAATCAGTTAAATCAATTAAATTATTTAGTATTTCATTTGAAACATAAAATCGCCAGTCTTAAAAGCGCATTCTAATCCTAAACATTCGCGCTTGTCAACAAATAATTACAACATGTTGTTATAAAAGACGTTCTGTAATAGTATTTGACACCAGACGTATAGGAATGAGATAGAACTTAAACAAAAGAACATCTGCCGAAAAAAAAATCGACAAATCTTAAAAGAAGCGCCTGGGGCGATCAATCTTTTCAAAAACGATCAAACGGTAGAAAAATACCGAAGCTAAAAAATTAGAACAAAAATTCGTTGTTAAAAAACATTCCCAAAAACATCCCAATATTTTTGTCTACTATAGTTCAGCTCGCTTTATGTCAACAGAAAATAACAAAGTTATGAAAGGTTAACGACTTACCTGTACAAACTAAGATGATCACCGACAAAATATAGCTTAACATTGAAAATAATACTGAACGGGCCAATATTATCGTCAAATATGAGTAAAATATCACAATTCCTGGTTTCTAGCTGTAGACAGGCAAAAATCAAAACACCGGGGGATTGCGAAAAAGCAACAATGAAAACGTAAACAACTTTCACGTAACTTTCAAATTATTTGCAACTGAGTCGCCATACTTCACTCGGTTGGCTGGGAGATGCGCATGCGCAGCAAACCTGGACAGGTGTGCTGAGTGTTTAACAACGAAAAGTTCTTTGGCACTTACTCTTGAAACCGAAAAAGGAACATTATATTCTTTAATGTAACAATGCATTGTGGGTTTTGTTACAATAAGCACTAAAAAAATTATTGTTTTTTTTTGTCGTGTCTATGACGTTGCCGAAATGTGTCTGTTAAGCTTCTTCTATGAAAATTATTGTTTTTATTAGAAATACAATCTAGTACATATTATTAATGAAAAATAAAGCTATATTAAACAATCATGTTGAACATGTTTGACGTTTTTATGTTTAGCAAACATACAAATTACACCATTTAGCTCTTTGATAAAGATTATTTTCATAAAATAGCTGCATTCTTAAAAGAGCTTTATTAATACCCAAATTCAAAAGTTTTGAAGGGGCTGTGCACAAAGTTTGCTTGTGGCGGGCATTAAAAGGGTATGGAGATAGGGACTATAGAATTTTTCGCGTTTTCGTTTTATCATATCCCCGTTACGGGGAGTAACGAAAAACGAAATAAAACGAAAACGCGAACCCGTTAAATAAACTGTTACTGTAACCCGTTATATTAACTGTAAATAGATCAAAAATGAGTTGAAATGCAGTCATTTTTATTGAATATTGAATTTTATATGATCTTTTATATTATTTTTAAACAAATATTTTTTTGCTTATCTGTATATGGTAAGGTTAAGCAAGGTATGTAAGGTACATTAAAGTTAGGGACTGGACTGGGGAGCCCAGTCAGTTAGGCGTTCGCCTAATGCGGAAGGTTCCAGGTTCGAGTCCAGTGCTCATCACTAAAATAACTGCTGACCTATAAACGGCCCATGCATCCAAAATATTTGACAAATAATACCCTGTATAGTAGAGGGAGCGCACGTTAACCCTCTAATGCATGAATTTTTATTTTCACCCCAAAAATATATGTATGTAACTTTAATACTCACACATTATGGGGAAAATACTAAAAAAAATTTAACTGCATTAGAATTTAAATCATTTCAATTTTTAAAAAAATTTCCATATGTCAAAAACCAACTGCAAAATTCCAATTTTGATAATAATGACTAGAAAACTTCTAAAAATATTTCAAAATAACCCTTTTTAACTATGATTAATTTTTCAAAACAATTTATTAGTATATTTAGTACTAATACTATTATAATATTATTCTTTGAATACTGCCAAAAACGTAATTTCACAAAAGTTAATAACCTCACTCTTTAATTTTGAATACACTTTTACTACTGTCATCTATGAGGATTATAAAACTTTAAAATGGAATGTAATAGATGAAAAAAAGTAAAAACACAGATTTGTCTAGAAGGAGCTCTAATTTAATAGAATAAAGTGGATTATGTTACTTGTTACCAAGCGGTAACAGTATGCATTAGAGGGTTAAATATCTCCAAAATCCGCAACTGCGTACGATGTCGCACTTAACGACTCTAGCCTTTCGAACGGCTGGGGTCGGGTTCGAATCCCGGTCAGGCATGGATGTTTGTGACCGTCAATAATTGTTGTTATTTGTCTATGTGCTATTCATTTCTTTGTGACTGAAAAAATTCTTTCTGTGTCTGTCCCACTTGACGAAAGCTATAAGCGGTTCTCTGAACAAGCACAAACTTAAGCCAAAATGGACCCAAGCATATTCACTTAATGCTTTGAAAATTAAAGGGAGTACCGTCGGTATCATGAATCACCGACCTTATATAGGCAGTTCTACCATAATTTTTAATTTCAAGTACAAAAAACTTTATTGACATTTATTTTTTCAAAATCACTTTATATGTTTGTAAAAAGGTTTATAAGGATTCCAGAATTTAAAAAAAGTTCAGGAAGGCTCATTTGAATTTTTTTTAAAGTTGGGGACGGCAGTTTAAAAAAAAAACAAGAAGTTCTAAAAGAACTAAAATAGCCTACTTTCCTGTTACTTAAATGCTTACTAAAATTCTTATCTTGAAAAAACTAGGATCGTTACAGTAAGTGACATCAACAACCGTTTCTACATTAAATTTATATACAAAAGAATAAATTTCACTAACCACAGCATCTAGCTATAATTTCAACTTCGTAAAGCCATTATTTTCATTTATTTTCTATCACCAATAAAATAAATATTACTTATCGTCCGCATGATTTATTTGCAGTTATAAATAAATATTTAATTTTTCGTAGAAAAAAACCCATAAAACTATTCCAAAATGCACTTAAAATAATAAATGTAAATAAACAAGTAGGTTTGTAACAGAATCTGTCACTTAAGGGGAGCGGACACCCCCATTCCCTTTCCTACCTCGATCGGGCTGGCTAATGCTAAGTCTATGGGGAAAAAATGGTTTTTCTTCCAAAAAAAAGCAAAGAAATTATAGGAATATTTTGATGCGGTTTTTTTTAAATTCATAAAACTCCAATAAAGGTGTGCTTTTAGATGTTATTTTTTAAAAAACGCTATTTACTTTTTTTTAATCGAAAAAAATTTAGATTAAAAAAAAGTAAATAACGTTTTTAAAAAAATAACATCTAAAAGCACACCTTTATTGGAGTTTTATGAATTTAAAAAAAACCGCATCAAAATATTCCTATAATTTCTTTGCTTTTTTTTGGAAGAAAAACCATTTTTCCCCATAGACTTAGCATTAGCCAGCCCGATCGAGGTAGGAAAGGGAATGGGGGTGTACGCTCCCCTTAACCTGCTTCCAAACAACAGTTGTGTTTAACAGGTAAAAAGGCGCCAAACACAGCATTAATTCTATATTAAACATTTACCAGCTAAATTCAGCTAGTTTCATTTATTTTATTTCGAGAATTAAATAATTATTACTTAAATCGTTTGCAAAAAATTATATTTCAAAGAATAAATATGTTATATTTTTCTCTTTTGAATAGAATGAAAACATTGCTTACCTACATACAGAATCTTGAAGTGAAATATATTTGACGTCATTTCAAACTGATCGATGTCGCAAAAATAAATTTATTTTAATTCATTGTCTAAAAGAATTAAAGTTTCTCAAGCGATTGTTGCCATGGCAATGGTGATTTATTTCTAATAAAATGGCTTGCTATGCTTTTTAAATGAGCATTAAATGTTAAAGTTTTTTAAGTAATTGAAGTACTTAGAATTCGAATTCTTTTATGAAATTTTCAATATATTCTCATTTGGATACGCTGAATTTTTTGACGTATATCACTTTTCCGTAGCATTTGTAGTTAAATTCAGCGATTAAAATTACTCGAAATTGAATTTCAATGCTAATTCAATGGGAAATTCGTCGTCAAATAGTAGATTTATGTCCGTCCTATCGTTCAGACAGACGGACAAAAAGTATGAAAGTTGGGTGTCTGAGGTTATACCTTTCTAATAAAAAAATAATTTTTAAGATCGGATTGATAGAACTGATTTTGGAAGGGGGGTACGGACAGACGGACGGACAGACAGACGGACGGACGGACATCGACCGCATGTCAATACCTACTTTTTTATTTTTTTTAATTCTTCGAATTAAAAAAAAGAAAAGTAGGCTAAAAAAACGGTATCAAAGAAACCGGTTTAAACTGGCCTTATGAAAATAACTGATTTTCAAAGAAACTGAAGTCACGAACAAACCGGTTAGTCTTCATACCAGTTTCGGTTTTCCATTCCTAGATCATTGCGATATTGAGGAACGGGATGTAATGATTGGACGGTTAGAAAATTCACGATGTTTTCAGTCTCTTTTATGTTAAACTAACTAAAGTTTAATAAAAATTGATTTTTTTATTCCTTATACTCCATTTAAACATATTTATAGAAAAAAAATTCAATTAGCAAGCAGAAATTAACCTTAACCCTGGGGAAGTATGGAAAGAAAAAACTTCGCAACCATCTCATTTTACTATTTTATTTTATTTTTAAACTTTTTGCAGCGACGCGTTTACCAATAGGCGTCAGAGGCGGCCGCCTGTGGCCCCAAGATTGCGAGGGCCCCCAAATTTCAAAATTAATAACAATTACCTGGACTTACAACTGTTTGCACATACAAATATAATAATTGACTGCCGAATTGTCGCTTTTTCGTATCTCCTATTACCGAACTAACATAATTATCCTATTACCGACCCCCCCCCCCTTAAAAAACACCTTTATTAAAATAAAAGTTACAAAATCTGTTTTTGACGAGTAGAGATATAATTAGACAATGTCTCTTGTAATATTTTACAGCCAAGACCATGGTTATATTTTTCAGCCCCGATTGCGTCACTAGCATCTCATGCTCCAAAAAAGGGAAGAACAAACTATTTCATCCTTCATGCTTTTTTTTTATTTGTACAAGTATTTATAACAACGTGCAAAAAAGTTCACTTTTTTTATATCGTATTCATTCATATATCGTTGCGAAAATTACACTTTACGTGCCTACGTCAAAGACAGTTCCGAAAGTAACTACTTTCCACACTAGTGCGGTATAGTAAATAAGAGTATCTGATTGGTAGAAAACAAAATGATAACATCAATATCTCCATGGAAACTAAATGATGCCATGTAACTCACTTATTTCTATTGGTTCATAACTTTTCCTTTTTAGAATCTACACTACGTTTATAACGTAAACAAGAAGTTCTAAAAGAACTAAAATAGCATACTTTCCTGTTACTTAAATACTTACTAAAATTCTTATCTTGAAAAAACTAGGATCGTTACAGTTAAGTGACATCAACAACCGTTTCTACATTAAATTTATATACAAAAGAATAAATTTCACTAACCACAGCATCTAGCTATAATTTCAACTTCGTAAAGCCATTATTTTCATTTATTTTCTATCACCAATAAAATAAATATTACTTATCGTCCGCATGATTTATTTGCAGTTATAAATAAATATTTAATTTTTCGTAGAAAAAAAACCATAAAACTATTCCAAAATGCACTTAAAATAATAAATGTAAATAAACAAGTAGGTTTGTAACAGAATCTGTCACTTAACCTGCTTCCAAACAACAGTTGTGTTTAACAGGTAAAAGGCGCCAAACACAGCATTAATTCTATATTAAACATTTACCAGCTAAATTCAGCTAGTTTCATCTATTTTATTTCGAGAATTAAATAATTATTACTTAAATCGTTTGCAAAAAAATTATATTTCAAAGAATAAATATGTAATATTTTTCTCTTTTGAATAGAATGAAAACATTGCTTACCTACATACCGAATTTTGAAGTGAAATATATTTGACGTCATTTCAAACTGTTCGATGTCGCAAAAATAAATTTATTTTAATTCATTGTCTAAAAGAATTAAAGTTTCTCAAGCGATTGTTGCCATGGCAATGGTGATTTATTTCTAATAAAATGGCTCCCTATGCTTTTTAAATGAGCATTAAATGTTAAAGTTTTTTAAGCAATTGAAGTACTTAGAATTCGAATTCTTTTCTGAAATTTTCAATATATTCTCATTTGGATACGCTGCATTTTTTGACGTATATCACTTTTCCGTAGCATTTGTAGTTAAATTCAGCGATTTAAATGACTCGAAATTGAATTTCAATGCTAATTCAATGGGAAATTCGTCGACAAATAGTAGATTTATGTCCGTCCGTTCGTACAGACAGACGGACAAAAAGTATGAAAGTCGGGTCTCTGAGGTCATAGCTTTCTAACAAAAAAAGAATTTTTAAGATCGGATGGATAGAACCGATTTTGGAAGGGGGGTACGGACAGACGGACGGACGGACGGACGGACAGACAGACAGACGGACGGACGGACGGACATCGACCGCATGTCAATACCTACTTTTTTATTTTTTTTAATTCTTCGAATTAAAAAAAAAAAAGAAAAGTAGGCTAAAAATGGAACTTTTTATAATCGTGCTGTCCGTCCATCCGTCTGTCTGTCACCCACTTTCACAGAACGAACTAAAAGTCTCACAAACAAGTGGGATACGTCTTTTTGAAGCAAAAAATCAGTTTAGGCTACATTCCAAATTACATTAAAAAATTTAAATTAGAAGTTTATTTAAAATTTAAATAACTAAAAATTTAATCTACATTGAAATAACATGAAAATTCAATATTTTCACTGTTGCCATAACAACAAACGAACAAGAAACTTTATTTAAAATAAAAATAAAATACTTGAAAAAAATATTTATTTTTGTTTAATAATTCAATTTGGATTGTTGTAATAGTACAATAATGTTATTTTGAAGGCTCATTTTGTATGAATAAAGAAAGATGCATAAAAAATTCTAAATTTGCATTAAAAATATGCAAAGTTTCTTTTTTATTTTTAAAGCAACAACTTTTTTACTTATTTATTTTTCGAAATGTAAACTTGTGGTTGCAAATGTATTTATTTTAAAAAAAATACATTATTATTCTTCGAACTTCAAAAAAATTACAAACGATAAGGATTAATTATCAAATCTTCCAAAGAAGATTAAAGACAATTATTATTTTTTGGCTTATAAAAGTGTGAATTAGAACCAGCTAACGGCCCTGTTTGGCGAAATTCTTTCTGAGGTGTTGTTAGTGTGTTTCCAGTTTCCTGTTGAGCGTAAATGTTGTGTGGAAGCGGTGTAAGTGACAGATTCTGTAACAAACCAACTTGTTTATTTATATCTCCATGGAAACTACAAATACTTCAAAAATTATTAAAGGAAATTAAATAAGACAAAAATAAGAACACAAATGTCACGCTTTTGCACGTTATTAAAAAAATATTGTAAGCAAGCACGGAAGCACGTGCCAAATAATATTTTATTAAGCTCTTTTCATTATTTCACTCGACCCACGGTCTCGTCAAGTAAAAGCCACTCGCTTAACATGGTATCCTTTTCGCCACTAGTTGCTTAAATAACTATTAAATTCTAATTTCTGTTGGGGGGGGGGGGGCTAACTTCGGAAGCCGCCTATGGCCCCAACATCCATAAACGCGTCACTGACTTTTTGGCTTATTACTGAAGTATAGTAAAAAAAATGCGGCCACTAACTGAAATGTGAGTTTTCTGCAGTACAGTTTTCACGATTGAAGAATCACTGTAACTCCATCCAGTGCCTTTCTTCACCACTTTAGCAATGTGGTCAGTGAATGTACCAAATTCAGGGACAAAGTTATTAGAAGAGAAATACACATTATAAGTATTAAAAGTAAAAATTTTATGGAAGGAATTTGTTAAGATATAGTATTAGTTCAATTTACAATAGAAATGAATGAAATTTTTTTCTCAAAAATGAGTTAATTGGAGCACTAAACTAAAAATTTGACGTTCGGGACATAGGCCGGTAAGGAATTTTCCGTTTCATTGTTTTGTGTAATGATTTTTTTTTTTTTTGGAGTTTCTTTGCTTTAAAGTTCCATTTTGCAATTATACCAGATACTGAAACCACGTGCGTTCACTTGTTAATTTTATACCTCGGGACTCAATTATAAAATCGATGCCAAGCTGAAAGAGTGCATTAATTGGAACGAAGATCAGAAGAAATGCAAGAATGAAAGTCAGAAGGTTGCGTCATCTGAAACAAGCTAATTGCTGGATGTGCTTTCCCGCTCTTTTGCTCAAGATAAGTTTCGGAACTAAGATGCTTTTCAGACTAATAAGTAGAGGAAATATAACTTTGCTAAGCTGTAATTACTCTATGGGGCCATTTTACTATGCTCTATGAGAGATGGTTGAAGACATTTCTAGTTGTCAATAGCAGTATGGTGATTTTGAAATTTTGAACTATTTTAACAGATGACAGGGATGTTTCTTTAGTTAGCTCTTAACTAACCTTCAATTGAAGATAGTTGTTGATTCCTTTTTCATTTCTGAAAAGGAAATTAATGTAATAGTTCACACATTTCACGTTGTCCGGAAAAGGAACGTCATGCATTTATCAATGAGGAAAAGGAAGATAAAATCCTCATCCAATCACGATAACGATGTTTTTTTTTACTGCGGATAGAATTCCCCATAACCGCAAATTGCGCAAGTGTTATTCAACAATTTCGTAATTCCGATCTAATATTGACGCTTTTTTTCGTCCGGGAGGCTTCCAAAAGTCGGTCGTTTCTTTTAGTTGCTCTTGGTATTAAGTGTTTACGTCGTTTAGCTTGGAGTCTTTTCTAAAAGGTTTCTCGTTTTTTGGATTTGCCCTTTCTTTGTGCGTTTCAGGTATTTATATATTTATTCATTTATCCCGTTACTGGAGAAAGAGGGCTCCGCCCCTCTAGAATAGGACAGGATGGGTAGTACTTCCGATGGAAAGATGGATTTTGCTAATTCCAACCCTTTCCAGCTAAGCTCTGAACTAGGACAAATTGATATTGTAAATAATGTATATAATTCTGGTTATACTGGCGAGTATATTGTGTCCATTAAAGGTGACTCTGCCATTCCGAAATCAAACCCTAAACTACTCAAAGACAACCTATCTACTAAGATCACCAACCCCAAAAAAATAGATAGCATCCTTCATACCAATACAGGACTAATTAGCACTACGCATGATTGCAACACTGCAAAAGAACTTTTAAACATCAAACTTCTTCTCAATATTAGAACCCAGACCACTATAAATGTAACAAAATTTACTTCGAAGTTCATTTTGCACAAATTGCCCGTGGATATCACTCTAGAAGAGATAAAATCAGAAATTGAAGCCGAAAATAACTTAACAGTCTTCGAATGCAGAAGATTTACCAAAAAGTCACCTGGTGGGCATAGTCCCACAGAAACAGTACTCGTAACAGTCTTTGGAACAATCCTCCCTCCAAAAATTAAACTCTTCTATGAAATAAAACATATATCTCTCTTTATCGACAGGCCCAGAAACTGCCTTAACTGCTGGTCTTTCTCCCACCCAACCAAATTCTGCTCATCCAATAAAAAATGTTCGAACTGTGGTGATAACCACAATGGGGCATCATGTACGGCCTCGTCCAGATGTCCCAACTGCGGGGGTCCCCACAATGCTCTTAGCAATGAATGCCCCAAAAAAATTGAGGAAGCAAGTCTTTTAAGGTATAAATGCGAAAACAGATTATCTTTCCCTGAAGCCCGCCGATCATTTAAACCATCTAACAATAGCTATGCTAAAATCACACAACCTATACCAGAACAACCAAGTTTCATTTCCCGAGAAGAATTCAAGAAAACAATCCTAGACTTACAAACGAGCTTTGAAAAAACAATCGTAACTGCCCTTAAAGAGCAAGCTAACTCCATGCTCCAAATGTTCTCTTCCTTCTTTCAAACAGCTTCCCTAACACCCATCCCGATATCTACGGAGATCTCTTCTAAATCCAAGGACCCTCCCACCTCCTCCCCAGATAGCAAGAAGATTAAACCTTTAGAATCTGTAACTCAAACTCCAATTCTCACCAACACTACATACTTTTCATCCCCTACTGACCAATCAACCACGCTGACTGCTACTCAACTAGTTGCTAAATTGGACGAACTTAAGAAAAATAATGCTTTTGCCCTCCCCAAGGATAACACTGTTGTACATGATAAACCCACTTCATAGTTACTCTTTCATTCCTCTCATCAGTGATTTATCTCCCCTTTTATTGTCATCTCACTTTTGCTTCGCATTTCGTCCTTGTCCCCTCTTTTATATTAGCTGATCATTTTATACCTTTTATGTCAAGGAGCCGCAATGTAAATATTGTCCACTGGAATTGCCGTGGGATGCTTAACAAACTTCAGTATCTAGCTAGTGGAAACTTTCCGGATTTTGACATCCTGGTGTGTCAAGAAACTTTTTTAAAGCCTCACTTACATTTTAATCTTCCTGGTTTTATTTCATATAGAGAAGATCGCCCTCCCCCAACTAGGGGTGGGGGTCTGTTAATTTCCCACAAAAAACACCTCTCTAGCTCAAGACTTTTCTTTCAAAACCTTCAGAACCACAATAATGAAATCATGGGAATAAAGATTGTTTCTTCTGCCTTGGTCGTTTCCATAGTTAATATTTACTCCCCAAAGGGCAAGTTCTCTGAAACCTGGCTCAATAGTCTAGTCGATCAACTGGCTTCCCCATTCATCATTGTTGGTGACTTCAATATCACCCATCAGTCTCTTGGATCACCCAATAACACTGTTGATGGTGAGACCGTGATTAATTGGATTATTGGAAATAACCTAAGCATCCTAAATACACACCAACCAACCAGAATTTCAAACAATACCTCCTCCCTCTTAGACCTATCCATAGTTTCTCCAGATCTTTTCTTGGCATGCTCACTTAAAGTTTTCCCAGATCCATTTGACAGCGACCACTTTCCGATTCAGATTTTAATTGACAACGACAGTCCTACTTACATCACAACCCGCAAAGCGATTATTTGGAAAAATATTGAAAGTTTTTTTATCTCTAACCCTTTAGTGCCCCCGCATATACGATCTTATAGTGATTTTCAGTTTTTTTGTTCTAGCCTGATAAAAAATAACTCGAAAAACATTAATATCAAAAACAAAAAATTTGCCCCATGGTGGGATATCCATTGCAGTCTCTTACAAGGCCAAAAAAGAAAGTTTCTGAGGATAGCTCGCAAAACTCTGAACTTAACGGCCTGGATTCAGTTTAAGAAGTTTTCATCTAAGCTCAGAAACCGGATTAAAACCTTAAAAAGAAAGTTTTGGAGTACTACCTGTGAAGAAGGGGTGAACTCGAAAAGAATTTTCAAAATTATAAACAGCATACATAATAGATCTAACCTACCCCCTCAGAGTAACTTGACAATTTTTTCTAACAATGGTCCAGTCTCCGATCCAAGTATTCAATCAAACCTCTTCGCTCAACATTTCTCAAATCACAGTGACACAGTCCCAATCCCCTTTACTTTTACGGACAGTGACGAGAACTCAGATTACAATGAGGACTTCTCTCTCACTGAAATTCAGCAGTGCATTAAATCACTTAAAAATACATCCCCTGGAAACGACCAGATAAGTGCAAAATTTCTAAAACTCCTCCCCATTTCTTATGTTAGAACACTCCTGGACCTTTTCAACAATATATGGAATTCAGAGGATCTTCCGAGAGAATGGTTAGTTTCTAAGGTCATTCCAATTCTCAAACCAGGGAAACCCTCGCATGAGATTTCCTCCTATCGACCCATATCGCTAACAGCTGTCTGCTGTAAACTCTTCGAAAAAATGTAGGATCATTAAATTTACGATTTCCTCTAAGTTCAATAACAACCTATGTGGCTTTATCCCTCACAAAGACTGCAACTATGTTTTGTCATTAATCCACCACAAAATCACCCTGGCTAAAAACGAAAACAAGTACTGTTTCTTTATTAAACTTGACATCACTGCCGCCTATGACACAGTCTGGAGAGATGGACTAATGGTTAAAATTTTAAATCTGGGTATCAAAGGGAAAGCCGCTTTCTTCATTCATCGTTTCTTAACTAACAGAAGTATTTTTGTTTCCTGGAGAAACACTGTATCCCAATCATTTCCCAGTAAACTTGGAGTCCCGCAGGGATCCTGCACATCCCCTTTGCTGTTCGCTATTTACATGCACGACATCTTCGAGGTAATTCCGGACAATGTCGAGTGCTTCACCTACGCGGACGATATTTTTATTCTCCATAGTGACAAAGACCTCCAGAGACTAACAATTAAAACCCAATTAACTCTCGATAACATTAATAAATGGTGCAAGACCTGGAAACTAACTATCAATCCTTCTAAATGCGAAAGCATCAACTTTTCAAATAAAATAGTGAGGAACTCAGTTTGCTTCTTCTTTAATAATCAACCTATCCCTTCAGTAGAATACATCAAAATCCTTGGCGTCTTCTTTTCTAAAAACCTTACTTTCAAGGTTCATTTTGAGTACCTTAAGAAAAAGTCTATTAAGAAACTCAACGCCATCAAAGCAATTGCCTCCAATGCATGGGGTACAAGAACCTTCCACCTCATTTGTATTGTCAATTCGATCATTAGAAGCTTACTCGAGTACGGTTGCCCGGTGTTCTTAACTTCCAGCAAAACTGATTTACAAAAACTAGAAACTATTTATAATCAGGCTATCAGGGTCGCGACTGGCCTTCCTCGATGGACTCCAATCCCCGTTCTCTTACAGGAGGCAGGGACCCTCCCACTTTTTAATCGACTCTTACTTCTTTCCAAAAAATTCTATTACAAGCAGTTTGCTTGCCCAAAATCGGATCTTCCTAACCTTTTCCAGGACCGAACCAGATTCAATCGCCTCCAGCGTCCAATTACCCTTGGGAAATACCTGGGTGATCTTTCTCCCAAGTTAGGTATCAATACAGATTATATTATTGCCAAGGAGTTCCCAAGCCCGAATAGTTCTAAATTCCGTATCCACTCACATAGTTATCCCTTTCAATCCAAAGACCTCTCTGACTGTGTTATCAACAAATTTTTCTTAGAGTACAAAAACCAGATTAACGATTCTACTATTCTTATTTCTACAGATGCTTCTAAGACTAGCATCTCATGTAAAATCGCAGCTATCAATTTTGATCAAAAATGTACAGTCTCGGGAAGTGTTTCTAACCTCAATAGTATCTTCACAGGTGAAATTTTAGCTCTCATCCTTGCAATTATCTCCTTTGTTAAGTCGGACGCCTCGTACGTTATTTTCTCGGACAGTTTATCAGTGGTCTCAGCCCTTCAAGCAATAAATTCTAAATCCAATAGTGCAATTATTACTCTTCATAACCTTATCCTTTCCAAAGCCGACACCTTTAGAAGCCTCGAGTTAGTTTGGACCCCTGGGCACAAAGGAATTATGGAAAATGAAAAAGCTGACATTGCAGCTAAATCAGCTTCGGACAAAATTGTTCTTGATTTGGTTTCACTGGAAGACATTCATCGGTCCCTTAGAAACCTGGCCTTAAAGGAAGGTCTCAGTCTTTGGGAAAACTGTAAATACTTTTCCTCTTATAGTCACCTTCAATCGATTAAAGTCAAGCATCGATTTCTACCGCCAAATAGAAAATTTGATGTGTTATTGTCCCGTTTTCGCACCAGATCTTTCCCTACCAATTCTAGATTACGTTTTATTGATCCAAATATTCCACTTATTTGCCCCGTTTGTAAAGTTCCTGAAACTGTTGAACATCTGGTCCTCTCGTGTGAGCGCTTTAATGCTCCTCGGGACGTTTTCAGGAAAAAAATGGGTTTTCTCCCACTCTCCTTTAGTTGGATTTTCGACCTGTCTGAGAATGCTTCTACAAAGACCTTTGCTACAATTAGATTTATTAGTGAAATCTTAAATATTATCCAACCGTAGTGACATATCAAGAGTTTCCTCCTTTTTCCTTTTTTATTTTCTGCCTCCCGGACAAATGAGATGAAGCAGCCTTAGGGCGAGCACATATCTCAACCCAACCTCAATCAATCAATCAAATAATTCCGATGAAAATTGAAATTTTAATATTTGTAATTTTTTTGGATTATGGCGCGGTAAGACGGGCAAGGACATTTAGCATTGTGACTTGCAAAAAGACTGTTGACTGATTTACCATTCTTTTTTCTTGGTTATCACGAAAGTCCCTTTCCCCCATCTGCTTTTATTTAAACATATAGTACCGGCCTAACATATAATTTTAAAGGGTGTCACTATGGCCCCAATCTTAGACTCCGATAAACTTCTATCTGAAGTAGACAATTATATTAATAGTAATGTTGTTATGATATTCAGCAAATCAACTTGTCCTTTCTGCCGAAAAGTAAGTACTATAACTTTTAACTTTTATATATACTTTAAAATGTTGAGTTAAAAAATATTAATTTGCGCAGCCATTCACTCCAAGTTTCTGTTTTGCACAATAGGCTAAACATTTAATTTGTTTGCAACACTGTTCAACGTTTACTTTTAGAGTATACCTTAATATTAATATTTTATGTTGCATTCATATTCTTTTTTCAATAGGTCAAACAGTTATTTGATTCTTTGAAAGTCTCATATTTTGCCTTGGAACTCGACAATTTAGGTAAATATAATTTTTTTTTTAATGCAGTCTTTTTTAACTGATGGCATCAAAATCTGTTCTACAAAACAGTTCTTGTCCCCATTAAAAAAAAACAGTATATTTGTTTGGATCATTTTCTAAAGATCACAAATAAGTAGGATCTTACTTGAGGTTGGCCGTTTAAAACATGTTCAATTAGAAAATCTCTTTTGGGATGGGTTATTATCTACTAAATCGTTTAAAATATATATGACTATGTGTCCTGTGGAGCACTTACCAAATGTAGAGGATAATTAAACAATTGTTTAGGCATATTATTTAAAACAGTTAAATGATATAATAACCAGTTTCGAATTATCTAAAATTTGACTAGGCAATTTCTCCCCCATGTGAGATTGGATGAGGGTTTGAAGAGGGGTATCTGACCTCCCCCCACCCCTCTAAATACCACACACAATTTATGGACACTCTCTTGTTATCTTACTAAAATAACTTATTGCCATAGTTATTAGCACTGACAGAAGCCTTCAAGCTCTTTTTCTTAAAATTGAATTTTTTTTTTACATTTTTCGATAGGCAGTTTTATCACAAGTCAAATGGTCTGCTTCTTGGGATCAGATTTACTGTACATGCACCCTTGGCTCTATTTTTTAACATTTAGTGATAAATAATTTTTTCTGGCAGCCATTCTCAGAGTTAGCACAATTAGGATTAAAGGTATTGTTTTTTTCTTGTATACGATTTCAAGGATTTTTTTTAATCCATTTTCTCGCCAGTCAATTTTTCAAAATGTTCTTTTCTTTAAATTGTGGTTGGCCAAAATACTGACTTCTGGCGAGATTTTAGAAAATTCGCCAAAGGTGACCGTACAGTAAATTTCTACTGTCTGCTTGTAATGGTGCCCTAGTTTGAGGACTTCAGTGTTGATTTTCTTTTCACTAAATTATTGATAGCTCCAGCTAAATAGATAGTTTAAAAAACATATTTATGTTTGAATAAATATAGGCAATAATTCTTCATAAAATAAATTGGAACATTTCAACTTATTATTTACTGTGAAGTCTCTGCATCAAGCAATGCATTACATCATACTTTTTAATTATTTTTAGCATAATTCTGAGGTAACCCCTAATTCTTACGACCTGAAATGAGTAGTATTGTAAGGAAAAAAATTGCTGCTTTTGTATGCAGTTTGACCTTTAACATGCTAAGTAAGTTGAGGCAGATTGACTTGGTGTAACATCAATATGGAATTTACTCACTAGTGTTCTTGGTTTAGATATTTATTAATTTCTATTTAATTGTTATATTCATTGTGTCTTGTATTAAAAAAACTACTATAATGATTATTCATAAAGATTTTATGGTTAGATAAACTAAAAGTAATATGCATGCATTCAAAATGAAATTTTTTTTTAAAAAATCTAGTTTTAAAGAAAATTACTAAAAAAAAAGATTATTAATACTTTATGTATTTTTTCACTAATATTTCTCTTAGTAATCAAAAGAAATGTTATTGCTATCAAATCTAAAATTAAAATTTTTGCTATCCCCTTTGGTATCAAAACACATTGATTTTTCTTTGCTTGTGATCCAAATAGTGGTTTCCATAGTAACTAAGTGTGTTATCAATCACTCAAATGCCTAACTATCTTCCGCTATGTTGTGGTACAGATATTATAGGTTAGTCTTTTATTTTCATGTTTTATATATAATCTAATTTATTATGAAATATGGCATACTGTGTTTTGAAACTTAACTATTATTGTTTTAATTGCTATAAAGTCGTAAACTTATTTTTCTGTTTAATATTTATTAACACTTTGAGTTATAAGCAAATTAGCAAAGTGTAAACTTGTTTTCACTACATTAGATTAACATTAAAATTTTTAACTAAAAATTTATTTTATTATTTTTTTAAAATTATATTTTTGTAGTAGATAGTTTGGATGGCTCCTTTAAGCAAAAAAATTTAATATAATAGTTAAATTTATAAATTTTTAAAAATTATGTGTATTACTAGAAAACCTGACACTTAGATGACAGGTTTAGTTTATGCGTCTAACCCTGAGAGGGGTAACATAAATTGTTCCATACCTTATCCTAACCTAATATCCATACCTAATAGTTTTTGCCTACTTTTTGTTTACTAATTCGAAAGAATTAAAAAAATGAACAATCGGGTATTGATGTGCTGACGATGTCTATCTGTTTGTACCCCCTTTCCAAAATTGGTTCTATCCATCTGATCTTGTGTATAAATCTTGTGTAGAAGCGGTTCTAGGTGACTGGTTACTTTTTATACCTACTTCTTTTTCTAAAAGAAGTTCAGTTAGCATTTTAAGTAACAGGAAAGTAGGCTTTTTTAGTTCTTTTAGAATTTCTTATTAATCCTAAATTAATTGTTAAATCCTAAAGTTAGCCTATAAATGTTTCCCTTCCAGAAAATGGCCCCCAGATGCAACAGGCGATGGCCAGTCGAGCGGGCCGTTCCACTGTGCCCCAGGTGTTCGTCAGGGGGCAGCACGTGGGGGGCTGCGACGACACTCTGGCTGCGCACAAGAGCGGGAAACTACTCGAGCTGATCAACCAGGAAGAGACCAACTACGACTACGACTTGGTGGTGATTGGCGGGGGGTCTGGGGGGCTGGCTGCATCTAAGGTAAAATTGAAGTAGTTTTGTTGGGTTAGGATCATTTTCCAACTAACTCAACTTCTTTGATTTGTAATGTTTTTCTAGTTTATTGCGTGTGCAGTTTATAATATAAGTAAAAAAATATTTTGACGAACAACAGGCCAAAGGTCCAGCAATGTTGGTCCAAAATATTTCTAATTCTTCACTAGTTTCCAATAACTATCGAGATTCTTCTTAAATTAATAAATTCTTCTGCTTGTTTCGAATACACAAAAAAATCTGGTAAAGCCTTTCACTTATTGACAACTCTATTGTAAGAATGTTTTCTTACCTCCTTTATGAGGAATGTTTTTTTTTTTAAATTTCTGACCATAATATTTGTTTAGTCTTTTTATTTGGTTGTAATATCTATAAAAAAAAAATTCTTGATCAGTGTTTGAAATTGGATAAAGAAATTTATGAGCAATTAGTGCAACTTACTAAAAAAACCTAAAACAATCGTTCCAAACTTTGTTGTTCACAATGCCCTATTGGAGGATTTTAAAATCACTTGCATGCTTATAGAGTCACACGAGTTTCATGATTATTAATCTCCAGTTTTTTTACAATTTAGAACATCTGGAGAGCACAAATCTAAGAAATATGAATTTATGATATCCTGTGTGTTTGGGTATTACAGTAATCTAATTTTTAAAAAGTTTTTGGATCACCAGAGTTTCTAAATTAGACAATCTGTGCAATTTTTGGGACTTATCTATAAAGGCAATGCAGTGATTTTAAGAAGTTCACCAAAGTTACGTAATTTATAGTTTGTCAGGGTTGTGTGACTTAAAAACTGTTAAATCTTTGCGGTTTTATGATCACAGTAATGGTTTGACAAATTTAGGATCAGTGTATATTTGTTTCAATTAAAATAATTGTAAACTAACAAAACTACAACTATTTATTTAAAATATGTAACAATTCCTTTTACATATTTAGTAGAAAAGTAGGTATATATATTAGGACAGTGGTTGAAATCTGCACCTCAAACTTTATCATAAAATCAGTTTTAATCCTTAAAATATTGCAATACTTTTTATGTTTTTTAAATTGTATTTGTAGTTTTAAGGGATTTGTATAAATTTTCCTTTGTGATTTGTACTGTTATTTTGCACATTATTCTTTAAATATAATTTAATATTTAAATTTATGTCTACTTTCTATGCCATTTATTGTTTTTAGTTCAAAATAATTAAATCTAATCTAAGTATATATTTCAATATCTTTGCATAATATGTATAAATTAAAATTAATACAAAATTAAATAGCAGCTTTTCCCATACATTTTCTTAGGAAGCTGCAAAATTAGGAAAGAAAGTTGCTGTATTTGATTTTGTAACACCCACTCCTATTGGCACTACTTGGGGTGAGTTATTAGACTAAATGTGTTTATTTCAATGGCAAATGTGTGGAAGGCTGTAAAAATAACTTTAAAATTGTATTAATATTTCATCTAATCTAATCAAATGACAGTAAACTCTTGATTATCCACGGCCCGTCATTGAAGCCCACTCCTTTTTTAAAAAAGATATTCTATAATCTATAAGGTTAAAAAAAATGAACACTTAACTGCTGTAAAACTATTTAGTAGACCGCATTCCATAAATGAGTTTGGAAAATACCTCGATTGTTTGTTTTAGTTGTCGAAAGTCCTGTGTGGGCAGGTTTCAAAAACCATAGGATGTGCAGTGTTTCACAAACTTTGTGAAAGGAAATTAAAGATCGTTTGGATTTGTTTAACAAGTCATGTGCACATTTCTGTCAAAAAGTAAAAAGTGTACTTGTAAAATAAGGTAGTCACGATTGTAATTCAACCTTTTTGGAAGTAGAGAAATGAGTGAGAAACATAAAAAACAGTCTTTACAATTCAAGACATATTGAAATTGATTAAAAAAATTGCGAATAAATCCTCTAAAGCAAATTAAAAAAATATTACACAAAAATTTTTGTTTTTTAAAGTTGTAAATCATATTTTTTTTACTGTTTATGCTTCTTGAGCCTACCAGACTTCTCTTATAAATATTACTTTATTCAATAAAAATTTAATTAAAGCAATTTTGCATATATTTTCTTTACTTTTGCAGATTATACAAAAATTTGCTTATCTTTGATTTCGCAAAACCAAATTCTGGATAACCAGGGTTTTACTGTATATTAAATTATTGTTGCTTTCAAATAAACTTTTCATACATTCTGAATGCCTAAAACCTCAAGTTTGCTACTTTTAACTTAACTTTTTAAAAACTTCTTTCACATTTACTAGATAAAAATATCCGATGTATAAATTATGTGCTCCTAAAATATAATTTTAGGGGCTTCTAACTAAGTTTTGAAATAATTTATTTTACCAAATGAATTTTCCTGACATTAAATAAAAATGCACAGAAGGCTAAATTATTAGTTAACTAGTTGCTTTAGACTACATGTAAATAGTTAGTAATTAAATATGCTATTAAGTTTTTTTGCCATTAATATTGTTATATTTCAGGTCTTGGAGGCACCTGTGTTAACGTTGGATGTATTCCTAAGAAATTAATGCACCAAGCAGCTTTGTTAGGTCAGAACTCTGCGGCCCCAGCAGTCTTACTTTTATTTCTAATTTTACTCTTTAGACGGAAAATAAAAAAATTCCTTCGTTTGTAAAAAAAAAATTGTATTTTTTATTATATGCGTATGACTTATTTTCCATTAAGGAAATAAGGAATCGCCATTAAAAAAAAATATTTTCATTGTTTAAAAAGGTAGTGTAAAACATGGTTTAAATAAAAGTGCAGACTTATATAAAAATGTTCATCATATATCCTTTTTTTAATCCACATTTATACAGAAAGTTATTCATGAAGGCAATTTTGAAACAAGTATATTTGTAATAGTCTTTGTTGCAACTGCTGCTACACAAAATTTAATAATATAACTCAATATTTATCTAAATTTGGTACTGTCTATATCTATTAAAAGAATATTTGATATCTTGTTTATGAAAGTTAAACTGTATTTTTGCTGTTAATGGTTGTTTGTGTTTTTTTGTTCTATTTAAAATGTTTTCCATTAATGTATTTAAGTTGCGGGTAGTTTTCAAACTTTGTTCTTAAAAGCAAGAAAATGTGTAAAAAAAACATTAAAAATATTTTTTTATGTAAAATATGTTTTTTTAAATGAAAGTTTTTCTCAAAGCTAATTTCATTCATTTTAAAGATAAGTCAATAACTTATTTGTATTATCTATGTGCTTTGATATAACCCTTATTTTTTAAAAATAATTTTAATAATAGTTACAGTATCTTCAGTGGTTTCAAATTCCTTTACTGTACAAAACACTTAACTGATTTTACTATTTTAAAGGGTAAAAACAAAATCAGTTCCATTAGTTTTTGTTACGATGCAATATTAACGTATTTGTAAGTTTTAATTTTAAAATTGTGCTTTGATTTTCATTTCCAAATTAAAATAGAAATCTTTTTTTTTTAATTATGTACATTTCTATATAATATCAGCATTTTTATTTCCCACAGTAATGGTATGTTACTAATTATTATATTTCTTAAGAATAATTTAGGTTTTTTTTTACCTTGAAATATCTTCAATTATTTATTGTTTCTAAAATTGCTTGAATTTGTTTTTGGTTATAGTGAGTTGTTACTCGTCATAATAAAGTTTTCGAAGAAAAAAAAATTGCGAGTGGTGCTTTTTTGGTTAAGGTATTGCTGAAAACGGAAGGAAATGCAGCCATCAAATTTAGTGTCAAACATGTGTGTTCCTAAAACTTTATTCCAAACTTAAATCAACACCAATTTGAAAGTTATTTTTAGAATATTTTATAACATGTGGGATTTCAATTAAAATGAATTAAAAATTTTAATCCTTGAATTAAAAATTTAATAAATATGATATTACTGTATTAATTTGTATTTATTTGGTTTCAGGTCAAGCAATAAAGGATTCAAAGAATTTTGGTTGGAATGTTGACGAAAAAAGTAAATTATTTGTTTTGAACATAAACACCAACATTTTCACAATGTCATTTGAAATAATTGTTTAATCTTTTATATATGTTGTGATTTCTCTTTTAGTGGAGCATAATTGGGCTACTATGCGTGAAAACATTCAAAATCACATCGGATCTTTGAATTGGAATTACAAAGTTCAGCTTCGCACTGAACAAGTGAAGTATTTTAATTCGTATGCATCGTTTGTAGAGGATCACAAAATAAAGGTAAATATATATAATATAATGATCTAATATGTAATGTAACGGTATAATTGTAATATTTGCTTATCATGTTAAAATTTATAATCTAATATTCAGTTCTTTCTTGGTGACTCTCAGTTAATGTCTTGCTGATACATCGTACGGTTCCCATGTTTTAATAGGCGTCAATGCATTCTTTTCCAGAGAAATTGCAGGCTTTATTTTAACTACTGATCCACTCTTCTTAAAACCGTTAAATTATATTCACTATTGGCACATGCAAGGTTGTGGGCTTTTTAGCGGCCTTTCTTGGCCCTCTCTACTAGCCGTAAAGGCTTACATTCTACTGCTCTAAATATTTAATTTGAATTAAATAACTGATCTGGACATCCAATCTCTTTACTTTTTAGAAATAACTACAGAAAATAGTATGCTCTTCTGTGTAAGGGAAAAATCCCTTACATGTATACCTTTCTCCCAATTTATTTTAAATATATTCAAAAATCAAAACAATGTAAAGCATAAATCGTTTTTATATTATCAAACAAAAGAACCACTTTTTCAAATCAATAATCGTAGTAAAAGTGATGCTTTTTACTTAATCATGTTTCAAAATTACTTTTACGCAATAGTGCGACAAAGTAAATAAGAGCATCTGATTGGTGTAAAATTCTTTATTTGAGCGTGATTCTTTGTCTGGTATTTTATTTCCAATGCTAATCCAAAAAATACTTTTGCACATTATTATAAAAAGTAGTGTATGACAACACACCAAAAATAGCCTTTTTTAAACTCGTGTATTTATTCAACTCGTTTAAAAAAGCCTTGCTTTTCACACCAGTTAAGTAACTATTATATAACTATTTGTTTGAATTATCAACACATTAAATTCAAACTAATTTGTTTGAATTATAAGAAAATTAAAACTTATTTTCGTTTTCTCAAGTATTTTTTACTAATACTTTGTTCTTGTAATTTTTTTTAACGATTTGTTATGAGTTTCCAACTGAAGAAAAGTAACAAAAACCTTACTCAAATTTTGGCTTCCTTAGAAAGTTCAATAAAGTTCTTAAGAAATAGTTTTATATATTATCATGATTATTTTTTAAATTGTTTAGATATGAGACAATGATTTTTAATGAGGGAAATGTCCATATTTTTAACAGTGGCAACCTTGTAAATAATATTACTATTTCCTTTTAATTACCTCTAACATTTTTGTAATAAGAATTAAAACATTTCTCCTTATTTTTTAATCTTTATGATTTATTATGTAGGGTGTAGATAAAAAGGGTAAAGAAACAATACTGTCTTCCAAACATTTTATTGTTGCTACTGGCGAGCGACCCAGATATCCAGACATCGAAGGAGCCAAAGAATTTGGCATTACTAGGTAACATTTAATTTTGTTACTTTTTATTTGCCATAAATAAATTTAAGGTAAATTTCAATAATTTAGTATTTGCATATCATTCTCATTTTTATAATGAAGAATATGTATTCTATTAAAAATAATAATTTAATATTTAATCTTATTTTTTCAACCTCATTATTGAGAATTTAATTAATTTTGTTGATGTTCTGATAAAGGCCTTTATATTGTAGAAAAACTATTTGTTTTGGTGTATTAAAAAATTGCATAATGTATGCTTGTTTACTAGCATAAATACAACTGATAAAACTTAGGTTATTAAATATTTTAGTAGCTATTTGTTTTTACAAGATATACAATTTTTATCGCTACAATTATGGTTAATTTAGAAAACTATAAAAAGGCTAAAACTGCCAAGAATTAAACAGTTCTTTGACTTAGTGTAAAAAGCTAATATATAATGCTTTTTACTACTTTACTCCTGATGTACACAAGGGGCTGGGGAGCCAAGTCGGTTAGGCACTCGCCTAGCATGCGAAAGGTCCCAGGTTCGGGTCCGGGTATCGCCAAAATAGCTGCCAACCTATAAACGGTCCATGCAGCCAAAAATGACCGACGAATAATACCTTGTGTAAGGGAATGCACGTTAAATATCCTTCAAAGTCCTAACTCTGCGTACAATGTCGCCCTTAATGGTTGCGTTGGGTGCCTATTCAAGTGTTGGCTAGTCACTCGACTGTGGTTCTAAAATACGACGCCCGTCGCCAATAGCCCTCGTGTTGCTCTAGTGCGATGATATTTCAAACCTAACCTAACCTGATGTACACATGTAGACTTTTGTTGAATTCAACTAGCATTTTTCATTGTACACTTTTTCTTAATGCTAACTTTTCTAACTTATTATAAACAAGAATATACAAGCTTTACAAATATGCTGTTGCAGAAATTGTTTGCAAAACTTACTTTTAAAGATATAATTTCTCAAAAAAATGTTCATGAATGTATGTGTAGTATATTTATGGAAGTGTAGAGTTTAACATAGAATTTTTTATTTATCATATGCATTTTTTTAAAATTCAATAGTTAAAAAAATAATCCTTCTCTATATGCAGCGATGACTTGTTCTCCTTGGAAAACTCCCCTGGCAAGACTTTAGTTATTGGAGCTTCTTATGTAGCCCTGGAATGTGCTGGATTTTTGGCAGGCCTTGGCCTGAATGTAACCGTCATGGTGCGATCCATACTCTTGCGTGGCTTCGATCAAGACATAGCCGAAAAGATAGGAGCTTATATGAGTGCAGAGGGAATCGCTTTCATCCGTCCTTGCGTTCCAACTAAGGTTACTTTTTTTTATTATTAATTATGTACTAGAGTTCCTTTATAATAAATAGATATGATAATATTTTCATTCTACTGGGTTTTGTTATTGGTAAATATGTTAGTATAATGTTATCGAAGGATCAGGTGGGCTATTTCCTTCTTCAAACCCTTCAAATCCCCGGGTGTGGATGGTATTTACCCTGTGCTACTACAACAGGGTATTGATCTTTTAGTTCCTCACCTATGTAAAATTTATAGGGCTTGTCTTGTTTATGGACACACACCAGAGGCATGGAGACAGAGCAAGGCAGTCTTCATCCCAAAGCCTGGTAAAGCAGACTACTCTGTTGCCAAGGCATTTAGACCAATCTGTCTTTCCTCTTTTCTTCTGAAAACATTGGAGAAAATGGTGGACAGATACATTCGTGATGAGGTGTTACCACAAAACCCCTTGTCGAAATTCCAATATGCTTACCAACCTGGTAAGTCAACTGAAACAGCTCTATACGACCTATTTACGGTTCTCGATAGGGCAATCAACCAAAAAGAACTGGCCTTGGCTACGTTCCTTGATATAGAGGGTGCTTTTGATAGAGTACCTACTGATGCCATTGTAAGAGCCTTGCATAGGGTTGGAACAAATGGAATTGTCTGCTCTTGGGTAGAAAATCTGCTAAAAACTAGAATTGTTACATCCAGCTTTCTGGGTGTAGTGGTTAGAGTTGATAGCTGTAAGGGTTGTCCACAGGGGGGTGTACTTTCCCCTCTACTTTGGTGTCTTGTAGTTGATGAACTTCTCTGTAAAGTCAACACCATGGGCATTCACTGCATCGGCTATGCTGACGACATCACCATTGTCGTTAGAGGGAAATTTCCAAATACAGTCGCTGACCTTATGGGAAGTGCCCTAAAAAAGGTAGAGGGATGGTGTAACACTGTTGGGTTGACAGTAAACCCCGATAAGACCAACCTTGTTCCCTTCACTAGAATGAGAGCTGATAAAATAAATAACATTAAGGCTCTTAAGTTCTTCGGAAAAAGCCTTACTCTTGTAGATGAGGTAAAATATCTTGGAATTATCTTTGATAAAACGCTTACTTTTTCAAGTCACCTTCAACACTGCATCAATAAAGCAAAAAGGGTCTTTTGGGCATGTAGAAGGGCTTTGGGGAAAACTTGGGGGTTATCTCCTAAAGTAATGCACTGGATATACACTGCGATTGTATGTCCCAGTGTCTCGTATGGGGCCATTGTCTGGTGGGGTAAAACTCTGAATAACACTGTAAGAAAGAAACTTACCAGTCTACAAAGAATGGCCACAATAGGAGGTGCTTAGGTCAAACTTATCCGCTAGATGTCTCTGCTCTACCGGTGTGGATAATCTATTTCCGGTTTAGTCGACTGCTAACTTTTTGTATTGACATTTTGTCAGGCTTAAAAAAAGGGGTTTTTTTTTCAAATTAAATGTTTCAAGTGATAATTTTTTTTGTTAATATGATTTTCGAGAAGTCAGTTCCATATTTAAAGCAGGAATTAAAAGCACTAGATGCTAAAACTACTGGAAATTACAGTTCAAGGTTATGTAGTCTATGTATTGTACATTTCTCAAAAAACCTGTATACTCTTTAGGTTATTTCTTGGATATTATTTCATTTTAATTGAATAGTTAATAAAAACAAAGCTTTGTTAATTTATTGGCGTAATAAACCTTATAATATACAATTTTGTGTGCATAATATATTTCTTTATTCTTTTGTGGTGATTGTTGGAGTAATGAACTGTAGGTGCATAACTTTTGTTTTAAAATCCAAAAGTTTTATTTTTTATGCTCAGTTTATATTTCTGAACAATTATTGAGTATTTTATAAACAAATACCTTTCTCGTGTCTTTTAAAATAAATAGATCTTTATAAATTTTTAAACAAAAAGTATTCCATAACATTTTCATTTGTACAAATAACAAGAAGTTCTTAAAGAACTAAAATAGCCTACTTTCCTGTTACTTAAATACTTACTAAAATTCTTATCTTGAAAAAACTAGGTTCGTAACACTAAGTGACATCAACAACCGTTTTTCCACATTAAATTTAAAATAAATTTCACTAAATGCAGCATCTAATTAAACACAGCATCTTTCACTAAACATAGCACTAAACACAGCTTTATTTGCAGTTATAAATAAATATTTAATTTTTCGTAGAACAAAAACCAAAAAAAAAAAAAAAACTACTCCTCAATAAACATTTACTTGCTAAATTCGGCTAGTTTCATTTATTTTATTTCGAAAATTAAATAAATAAAAATAACTTAAATCGTTTGCAAAAATTTATATTTCAAAGAATAAATATGTAAAATTCCTCGCTTTTAAATAGAATGAAAACTATTTATATCAACATACAAAGATCTCGTAGTGAAATATATATTTGACGTCATCTTAAATTGATCTATGTCTCAAAAATAAATTTATTTTAATTTAGTCTAAACGAATTAAAGTTTCTCAAGCATTTGTTGCGATGGCAATGGTGATTTAATTCTAATAAAAAAAATGGCTTCCTATGTTTTTTAAATGAGCATTAAATTTTGAAGTTTTTTAAATAATTGAAGTACTTCGAATTCGAATTCCTTTCTGAAATTTTCAATGTATTCTAATTTCGATGCGCTGAATTTTACACCTAAATTCTTAGGAAATCCAAAGAAACTTAAACCTTTGGACTTTTGTTTATTAGAAAAACATTGTGGAACACTAATCCACCGGCATTTTCATAAAATATTTCAAAAAACAGATCACACATTTGTAAACAACAGCGCTGAATTCGCATAGAGAATACTAAAATTAGATTTATGAGCAATGGGCATATTACACCTAAATTCTTGGCAAATCCAAAGAAACTTAAACCTTTGGACTTTTGTTTATTAGAAAAACATCGTGGAACACTGTAATGCACCGGCATTTTTATGAAATAATTCAAAAAACAGATCACACATTTGTAAACAACAGCGCAATCCTCACTGAATTCACGTAGAGAATACCGGAAGTAGGGACCGGAAGGAGTTTATCCACACGCTTCGCAAGGTATGCTGGGTACGCGACATCTCCTATAGCCATCACAGGGGCAATCAGAACAACGCCATCTGATAGCATGGAGATTTTGCTTGATTTGTTACCCCTCTCAAAAAAAGTCGAAATGGAGGCGGTCTTGTGTGCTGATAGGCTTAAGCTTACTGGTGACTGGAAGACTGTCAATGAAACTACTACTTTTAAAAACCTCGGAACTCAAGTTCAAGGGCATCTTTGCCTTAATGCAAACAAAGACTGGATTCTTAAACGATACAGTTTCGAGGACAGCTATTCCATACATATTCCCACACGTATGGAATGGGATAGCTGTCAGATTAACACTAAGAGTGCTAATGAGGTCTGGTTCACAGACGGATCTAAAACGTCCTCAGGAACAGGTGCTGGGGCCTACTGTGTCTCCAATAACACAAAAATTTCTTTCTCTCTTGGGAATCTTGCCACAGTGTACCAGGCTGAAATTGTTGCTATCCTGGCCTGTGCACACAACTGTCTCGACAGAAATGTTAGCGACCAAAAAATTAGGATATTTTCAGATAGTCAGGCAGCATTGCTTGCACTGTCCAAACAATGTTTCTCCTCTAGCATTGTATGGGAATGTCACCTGTCCCTCGCAAGGTTAGCTCGCCTTAATAAAGTGTCCTTATTTTGGGTTCCCGGGCACAGAGGGATTGAAGGAAATGAAGTGGCTGACATTTTGGCAAAAGCGGGATCGAAGACTGCTTTTATAGGTCCCGAGCCCGTGCTTGGCCTTCCGCATAATTCTGTTAGGAATACCATAAGGCGGCTGTTCCAAGCTTACAATTTCGCTGATTGGCAAATGGCAGTCGATCAAAGGCAGGCTAGGGAGCTCAACCAGAGTGCTCCATGGAGGAGAGCCAAGGAATTACTTAGCCTTAGCAGGAAAGAGATTCGTGTAGCTATTGGGCTACTAACAGGTCACTGTGCTCTCAATAGACATCTGAATATTATGGGTGTAAAAGATGACCCTCTCTGTAGGGCATGTCAACTGGTTGAGGAAAGTTCGTTTCATGTTCTCTGCGAATGTGACAACTACTCTGCACAAAGATTTGAGTATCTTGGGTACCATTGTATCGATGCCTGGGAAGTTGATAACTTACCAATCAGGGAAATTCTGAGGTTCATCTCAGCTATTGGCCTATTTCAAGGTTAAACGATGGGGTTAGTACAATAGACCAGTGGTCGCGGTGCTTGGCCCTAACGGGCCCCCCACTCAAGTCATAAGTCATAGTATAATGTTCTTTTTTGAAGGATTTTTCTCCTACGAGCAATTTACAACTGTAGAAAATCAGTGTAAATGTAACAGCACCATATGTTCCATTCTCTTGTTTTACTATTTTTTTAAAGAAAACTTTTTACTATCAAATTAATGGCCCACTAATGCTTGCCATTATCTCCGAACCAAAATATTTACTATTATTAGCCTTTATTTTAATATTCGCTGATAATTTACGTCATCTGATAGTTAGCAGATGGGTTTATATGTTTTTTTATGGTTATAAAAAATTTGCTAATTATAAAGTTGAATTATTAATAAAAAAGTAAATTTTTCATATTAATTACATTAAGTTTTTACAAAAAGTAAATTTTAAATATTTTCTTTTCCAGGTTGAAAAAATTGAAAGTAATGTTCATAAATTAAAAGTAACTGGCAACATGAATGGAGAAGAAGTAGTTGGAGAATATGACACTGTAAGTGGAATTTAAGTTGGTGCAAACAACTTTTTTTCTATTCAAAATTTATTTTATAGTTTTACAAAATTTGTCATAACATAAAACTATCCTTAAATATTCAATAATAGTAATATACAAAACAATTAATGCTTCTTTTAGGTTGTCTTTGCGATTGGTCGGGATTCTTGTACTGACAAGATAGGCCTAGATGTTGCTGGTGTGAAAGTTAATCCTAGGTTAGTTTCAGATAAGGCTTTTTTTGCTAGTTAATTAAATTGCAATGCTTTAATAAATGTTATTCATTAGTTGAGCGTTGGTTTCCTTATGTGTTTAATGGAATGGCATAAATATGTAATACAATTTCTAACATATTTTTAAGTTCATTTTCCCCAATAAGAATAGTGAGTTTAGAGAGGAATAGCTTTTATAACTTGTAGTAATATTATCCTATTTTTGTAGCATTAGTATTAAGTCATCTATTTTATTTGCTGCCAAAAGATAACTTAAAAAAAAAACACTATTTCAGGGGATCCATTTTGAGTTTAAATATTGGCCCAGTTTTTTAGAAATACTTTTACATTGAAATCTTGCTTTTGCCCAGAATCTTTAAAACTCTGAAATTACATAGAAGCACTTTATAAACTCACTCACCTTAGATTTTATGCTGGTATGGGTATTATGGTAACTCAGAGCAAAATGTTTTTTAAAAAATACTGCTGTGGGCAGGCGAAAGTGCAGTATCTAGACTAATGACCTGGAAAATTGCTGTAAGCACTTAATAACCAATAAAAAAGCATACTGAAAGAATGATTATTTTAGAGCATAAATGGTTCAATACATTGGTCTTTAATTTACCTACCTAAGGCAAAATACTTAATCACTTTCATATTACAATCACAAAACTGCAGCTTCGTACCTTGAAATGCTATGACTAGTTACAAGACGTTTGCATTACTTACTGATGTACAGGGTGGCCCAAAAGTAGCCTTACAGTTAATGATGTACTGTTGGAAAGAATTTGGGGTTTCCTAGAACTGGTATTTGACATAGTCGTGCTTAGTTTTGTTGGTAAAACAGGGTGGCGACAAGACCGGGAAAACAGGGAATTCTCAGGGAAATTTGCAATCCTTAGAATATCAGGGAAATTCACCTATTAACCCCCAATTTTTAAAATCCGGATTTGTTTTCAACGTAGAGGAACCGATCCTTTTGTGGATCCATTCATTTGACTTCGTTCACTCTGGACTGACCCATTATCAGCGATCTCAGAGGGATTTTCCGGTCTGTAACGGGTCTTTCATTCGACGCGATATAAAGGAACCGGATGATCGTTCCCTTTGTGGATCCGTTATTTTGGACCCGTTCACTCCGGGCCGACCCATTTTTAGCGGTAGCACGCTCGGATTGGAATCAGTTTGTTTATTGTTATTGTTTCGTTCTCTATGGTTTCGTTTGTAGGCATGCTATAAAAATGCTAGTGAATTCTGCTTTCGTTATATTCGTGTATTATTTTAAAGATGTAAGCGTCAGGAAACTAAACAGTATCAAGTTTTTTAGACTCTTACTCAAAACAATTCCCATGCATCTTAATTTCTCGGAAAGGACCCTATTTCCCTTTCTGCGCAGTGTGTGCTTGTGATATTAAAATTGCTCATGGTGGTTTAAGTGACATTAAAAATCACATCAACTCGAAGAAACACACTGAAAGTGTTGAAAAAACATCTAAAATTGGGAAATTTTTTAGTTCTGGTGAAAACGATAGTGAAGTTATAAATGCGGAATTTTTGAAATGTTTACTTTATGAAAATATCAAGAACCACTGTAGGAAATGTTAATTATTTATATTGTGTTGGGAGATAAAAGATGAAAATCACACCTCCTTTTTTGCTATGGAAAAATTAATGCAAAGTTAGTCATTTTATTTTTGTGTTTAAGTTATTTTTATATGTATTACATCAAAAATTAGTTTTTAAACAAAATTTGAAATCTCAGGGAAATTTTTTGAAAATATTCAGGAAATCAGTGAAATCTCAGGGAATTTTCCATTTCAATTTCTGTAGCCACCCTGTAAAAAATAAGTTGCACTACAGTGTATCTTATCCAAAGAGTAGGTATTCCTGGACTTCGTTTGGTTTTGTTTCAAGATAGCTTCGAAATATTTATTTGATGCTTGAGGAAAAGCAAATAATGTGTCCAGAGTATGAAACTCTGAATCTCGCTATCTGCCAACTATCCTATAAAATGAATTTTAATGTTGGAAAATTAGTGCTTTTGTTTATAAGTGTAAACCACTGCTGGGAATCTGAGTAAGGAGCACCGACGATGTATCCTTAAGACCATCTGAAAGTATGAAAATACGGAGACAGTGTGTAGCATAACTTTCAGAAACATAAAAAGAAGTCCACTTGACAAGGGTCTCAGGAGCTGATTATCCCTAGATCAACATTACAACGCCTGATAGACCAGCTGCGCCTTATACCGTACCACTCAGTTACGAGGCCTTCTTGTTAACGATCCTAATTGCGTTCTGTGAGATAATGCACAATCAATTGACTGAACAACCAGACATGCTTTTGAAAAATAACTGTTGCTATATAACTAACTATACCTAACTAACTGTAAGGCTACTTTTGGGCCACCCTGTATATTATCAGCTGAATATTTTATTTACATTGTGCTGAAAAGAATATCAACCCTTCCCTTTATTTCTATTTGAAATCTCCAGGAATGGGAAAGTGCCCGTCGTGAACGAGCAAACGAACGTCCCTCACATCTATGCCATTGGGGATATTTTGGAGGGAAAACCAGAGTTAACGCCTGTTGCTATAGAAGCTGGTCTTCTGTTGGCCCGCAGGCTTTATGCTGGAAGTGATGTTCAGGTAATATTATTTGACAACTTTAGAGTTATTAATCTATTCTTTTACCAAGGATGGGAAAGTAACTATTAAAAATTAACTGTTTTAGTTACTCTATTTTAAGAAAACCTTAGTTACTTAATATGAAAAGTAACTAGCAAGTTATTAGGTAAAAAAAATAACTAATAGGATACTTTCAGAAATTTCAAGTTAAAACTAAAAGGAAATATTGCAATTTAGCCATTTTACTGTTTTTCAAGGAGCGCCAAGATAAATGAAGTTTTAGTACAAACAAAACTCTGCAATTCAATTAGAATTAATAATTTTTTTAAAGAAGTTGTATCTCAAAATTGGCATCAAACAGCCTTCCTCTATTGGGGAAGCAGCTTGTAAAGTAACAAAATTTTTTGTTACTTAGTTTACTACCAAAAGTAACTGTTTCAAGTAACAGTGTACTTCAATCCCTGTTTACTACTAGTTAAAAATTAACATGTTTTTATGAATATGTTGTACCTGTTCTAAAATCCTTACTATCCAACTGACATGTAGTGCCAATATAGCATTATTAGACTAAACCCTTATTATAAATATACTTTTGAACAAGCATTGTTATAAATGTAATTAAAATTTTCAAGCCAAAATTTAATTATTTCAGTGTGATTATACATATGTTCCAACAACTGTATTTACACCATTGGAATATGGCTGCATAGGATTTTCTGAGGAAAATGCTCTTGAAAAGTATGGAGAAGATGATATAGAGGCAAGTTATCTTTTCTTGGGTTTTTATTGAATGCAATTTAAAGCTGTGTAAGAATTTATTGAAATTTAAAAATTTAATTTAAACCAAAATAATTATTGATGCATTTTAAAATTATCCTTGATATTTTCCACCTTGACTTTTTGAAAAAACCCCAGGATTTATTTTAAAATCGTGCACTAAAGTGATAGATTTTTTATGTGCTGACTATTAGTTCTGAAAATTAGTAAAATTGGGCTTTTCATACTTTTATATATTTTAAAGAATCTTTTGAATAACAAATCACAGTGTAAATAAAATGCTTAAGGTTATGATGGGGCTGGGGAGCCCAGTCGGTTAAACACTTGCCTAGCATTCGAAAGGTCCCAGGTTCAGGTCCGGCCATCGCCGAAATAGCTGCCGACCTATAAACGGACCATGCAAACAAAAATGTCCGAATAATACCCCGTGTAAGGGAGTGCAAGTGAAATATCCTTCAAAGTCCTAACGCTGCGTACGATGTCAATCTTGACGGTTGCGTTGGGTGCCTATTCAGGTGTCGGCTCAACACTTGACTTGTGGTTCTAAAATACGACGCCCGTCGCCAATAGCACTCGTGTTGCTCTAGTGCGAGGATAATTCAAACCTAACTTTAAGATTATGATATTTAAATTATAATATCTTTATGCATCGACCTCAATTAACTGTTAAATATCATGTTTGCATCTAAACTTAAATAAGAATATGTAATGCATGTTGTTAAAGATCTATGTTTTCTGTGCTAGGTTTATCATACAAATATTTTACCTTTGGAATGGACTGTAGCTAAAAGAGAGGGGAATATTTGTTACGCCAAGCTGATCTGCCTTAAATCTGAAAATGTAAGTGTTTCTACCTAATATGAAATATAAGGTAATGAAAACATTAATAATATTGTGTTGGAGATAATGTGTTTTTTGCATGTTTTGGAGGATGCTCATTCTAAAAAAGTGGTTTTAGAACTTTGATCTGGCTGTCTGAAACCACTCTGCAGCTCCAACTAAAAAAATCTACGGATTTCAAATTTGGTAAATGAGTTCCCATTATCCCTTGTCAGAAGACATCAGGTTTTTTAGAAAATGGTGTTGCGCAAATGTTAGCTGCCATAGACATATTTAGGTTTAAAGTTTTTGAAATTACCTTATACATAGTTAATAATTATCTTAAATGAGGGACTTAATTCAATAACATTCTAGTAACTGTTTCAGTAAATCTAAAAAAAAACTTAATTTTTTTTAGATAATATGTGGATTTCGGATCATTTATATGCAATTTAAGGATAAATTACTTTATTTTAGTGGGGAAAGATTATTCTATTGGTATAAAGCCTAGTTGACGTATTATGTCAGCACATGCAATATTAATTATTATTAATAATTTTTCAGGAAAGAGTGATTGGATTTCATTACTTGGGACCAAATGCAGGCGAAGTGACCCAAGGGTTTGCTTTGGGCTTGAAAAAAGGGGCCACCAAAGCGGACTTTGATGCCGTCATCGGCATTCATCCGACTTGTGCGGAGGTAAGTAGTTAAAATCTAAGTGTTTCCTTGTATATTTATTTTATTGCAGTTTCCGTATTATTTTCACAACCTAATAAAAGATGTGAAATAAATTGCTTTCTCTTCCATCAAATTTTGGATGTAAAGATTTTAAACTCTTAGATTGCCCAATAACCATAAATGCTACAGGCAAGTGCAGGGCATTCAATTCCTAGCTAGTCATTGATTCAAGTTCCATTAAAAAATTCAGGCTAGTAGACATATCTAGTATTATATGAATTAGTGTTTAATGTGGTTTTGTAAATATGAAAAGAATACATAACTAAAAGGATTTTTGATATATTTGTTTTTAAAAATAGAAAAGTGGAATTTGTTAGGTAATTAGTAGCAGGGATTGTAGGTGCTTTGAGTAAATCAATCCGCAAAGATAGTGGCATGCCTTTGATCATTAATTTATTAAATCTTATTTTGATAAGATTGCTTATAGCTAGGCGTTCATTACTACCTTCTTTCTGGGCTGCTTCTAAACATCTCATTAAAACTTTTAAAATGTAACCTTTTAAATATTATAATTTATTAATAATTACTAACAGTAATAATAATTTTTTTTTTCAGATATTCACTACTTTATCTGTCACAAAACGATCTGGCAAGTCCACTGAACAAGCAGGATGCTGAGGTTAAATCCTACTGCTGCCAAACCAAAAGGATTAAATATTCCAGAACTCTGCCCAACCATCAAACCGAGTTTGTTATTTATTAAATTGTTTAGTGATTCTGGAATGGCAATTTAATCCTTTTGGCAGTAGTAGGAGATTTGAAGATTGTACTGATGATCTGCGGCTTAAAATTAAGACTAATATGAAGGCTATTCTGGAAACCACCACAGTGGACAGAAAGGCTGGATGACCCTTGAGCTGCATTATCAGTTATTTCAGCATGAACTGCACATTATTGCAAGATATCTGCAATTGTTTCAAACCTGTAACTGTGTTAAATCTGTTCAGGGAATTTGTTTTTAGATTGAAATTCTAATTTTTAATTGAAATAATCATGTTGTAATTTACTTTTAATGTTATTTCTCAAACTTGTACATTAATTTTCTTCTAAAAGGCATGTTTAATAAAAGTTCAAAGTATTTCTGATTTTTAATTAAGTTTTCTTGTTTGTTTTTTTGTTCTGTAATGTTCATGTGGGGTACCTTTTACCAATGTGGTTCCATTTATTGAAAATTTGAACATAACGATCTCAGTTAATTTGGTTTTTTTTATTGGTTTTCTAGAAAACTGTGACCGCTAGTTTTAGAATGTCTGTCACACTTGGAAGACGAGAGATTTTTAATAAATGGACACGCTAAAGTAAAATTTTCTTTCGCTCAACCAGATTTAATTTTTTAAAATATAAATAAGTAGTTATGCTGTGATATTAAACAAAGTTATGTGGAGCAAGATGTTTTAGTGTATTAATTTAGAATATTTTATCATACCAAATAAATTCTTAATGTTGGATGTGCACAAGTTTTTTCTTAACTATTCATGTAAATATATTTCGTTAGAGTACACCATACGCGTTCAATTAAAAAAAGTTGAAAGTATTAGATTGGTCCATAAAGTTCTGCACAGACAGACAACATTAAATGGCTTTATTAATTAAACGTTAAGTAATTAAAATTAACAGAATACTAACACGAACACTAAAATACATGTCTTAAACATAAGTGAAGCTAAATCATTATGAAAAAAGTGTATGTTTTACAGTTACATCACTGAGGGCGCAACCGTCATGCAGGGCGGGCTCGTGTAGCTCTAGTGTGACGATAATTCAAACCTACCTACCTTCCTTACTGTAGAAAATTAACTGTTAGCAAATTTCATTTGAGTTATATCGACGCAAATGACTCTAAAATCTAAGACAAAAAATTACGATATTTTCCCTTTGTTTAAACACTTCCTATTATGAAATGTTTAGTTGATTAAAACAGGCACCAGGCTCTTAATAAAGCAATATTATATCAAAAGAATAATATGCAATTAATACAGTGACATAATCCAAGCTAATGCAAGACATGCTTCATTTTAATGGTTACATAAACGGTTATTAAACGTATCAAAACTTTACTTCGAAAGAGTAAAATGAATATTTTGGTTTTTAACATATTTTCTATAACATAAGAAAGAAAAATTGCCAAATATTCAAAAGCTTTAATTTAAATTGATACGTAATGACTTTAATGATTTCAAATAAACTTTGTCCCATTAGATTTCGAAGTCCAAGCGCTGAGTACGGAGTCGCCTGTAGTGCGACGATATTCAAACCTAACCTAACCCATTAGATTTCGATTTGACACTTCACAAGCTCATGAAATTCATTATAAACCTACTCCAAAGGCTGGGAAGACCGGTAAGCGGCTTGCTTTAAAGGTCCCAGGTTCGCGCCCTGGGTTTGCCAATATTGCCTATCTATTTTGGGTTTGTGTAGCTAAAAAGGTTGATGAATAGTACCCTGTCTAGAGGAAAGGAAGTTTAATTTAAAAAACATTAGAAATATTCAATGATAGTATTTTTTTTAAATTGTGAAAAATAGATTTAAAAATACACTCATAAAAAATATCCTGTGAAAATCAGAGTTGGATCAGCAGTTACACACAAAAAAAAGGCAAAATAATCGTTAAAAATTATATATTCGTGTTTTTTTTTAAATTAATAAAATCTTTTCTCTTTTACTTCGAGGGTAATGTAGCAAATCATTTTGTATAAAAAAGTTTACACGCTTTAATTTGATATAAAATTTTAAAAAATTCCAAAATTTTTTAACGAATATAAAATCTTTTAAGGAAACATATTATTGTAACATATCAAATAAATGTCTTCAAAATAATCTGTCATATTAGAATATGGGTTTTTCATTTAACTTCCCAGAATTTGTTTTGTATCTTTTTTAAACAAAAGTGAAAATCTAAAATTTCTAAAAAAAATTATTATGAAACTTTGAGTTTCAAGAGTATTTTTATATGATATTTAATTTGAGGAACTTTAATCGGATATGAAAAACTAATATGTTTCTTTAACAATTTTTACCTGCAAAAATTTACCTGCACCTTAATTCACTCTGACCTGTTCTTAAAATTGTTCTTACCTGCTAAAATTTAAAAAAAATTCAAATATTTCTAAAATTTTGGAAATGTTTCAAATTTCATATATGAAACATAATTTCCTATAACTAACTTAATGTACACACATTGGTCATTCCACGTATAATCAACTAAAAAAAGTTGAATCTATCGCATTAAAAAAGATTTTATAAGAATTAATTAGTAATTATTTTTAAAGGATACTCGGGCTAGTCTAAAATATTTCAATGAACGGCGAGCGAGGCATGCAATGGTTTTAGTAACGCATGCATTACAAAATGTATCAGTGATGTCACATCAGTGTGTTAAAATGTAGACATACCATATGGTTTCTGACGCAACTTTGTACGGCTTCCCTGTAACTGTAATTAGTAATTTAGTGTGCGTTGTCGTGAACTTAGTCAAAAACGAAAATACAACATTGAATTTTGATAACATTTTAAATAATACAAGATTTGTTTACTAGATTTCTTAAATTCGCAATGTAGTTGCTGTATGTGAATGCGAAATTTATCTTTGTCACACAGATTTATTAGTGGTTTTCTTTCAAAAGGTAAATAAACTTTCTTGCATAAGTGTTTGATCACTACCATATTTTTCCTAAATAATGTTTTAGTCTTTTATTTAATCTTCTTAAAATTTATTAGAAAATAATTAAATCTTCCTGAAGTTGAAAAAAAGCCGGTAAAGTTTTTGTTGATGACGTTTTGTAGGTTGTTTCGTTTTTAAAAATTAAAATATGAGATCGGCGAACAGTTTAAAAATTATGAGTAATAGTTTATAAAGTTGTTTCGTTGTATGCAAATGTATAGTTTTGGATGAGGAACTAAATCAAGATGCTTTACACGAGTTTTCCCTAAAATATCATTAATTACGCTTGACCAATATAGAAGAGTGCGCTTTCCTGTCGATGTTTCTTTTATAATACTCGAAATCCAAAGCATTCTTATATACGTATTTTTAATTAACAGCATAAAACTACACGTATTTGGTCTATTTTAGTAGCCCTTTGTATTATTTCTACGTATTCTATTACAAGTCTATTTTGCTTTATATAAAAATTGTGTTTGTTGATTATGTAACTTACCTTTCATTAATACCTAAATAGTTTTTTTTAATGTTTATTCCTGTGTCAAATAACCAATATAGGTAGGTTTGTTTTGATATTTTCAGTAACCCTTAAAGTTCATAAAATATTCTGGGAACTTGTTTGTTTCTATTTGAAGAAGCATGCAAAATCACCTATGAGTTTTGTCAACTACAAATTAATTGAATGCTTAATAGGTACAGCCATGACATAATGAGATATTCTGTTCATTGATTACTTTTGGCACTCTTTTGAAAATTTAACGTAGGGTTGCTATTCCTATCGATTTGCAAGAAGTATGGGTTAAACTAATGAATCATGGCTGGATTTGGCGTCTTTCTAAAAATATAGCCAGAGGTCAAATGACAACGAACATTTGCTCGTGCCGAGACAACCAATTAATGACTTAAGAAACTTTTCCTTTGCTGATTTTACCAAAGGTTGCCATAATACCAATGAGTTGGGGTTCCCAGATTTGGTGTAAATTAATCCAGCCACAATTCTTGTGTTTAACCGAAATATGAAGTGGAATATTTGCCACTTTGTTCATTTTCGTTGCTTGCAGCTTAAGGCAAATCACCAAATCGAGATCAACTATTCCATCAATAGCTGTTCTATATTTTGAAATTTTTGTTAATTTAAACTTAATAATTTTTTTTTCAGACCTTCAATACCAAGTCTACAAACATCCTCATTCAAACACAATCTCTAGTCAAAAAGTATCCAGCTCCTTTTCTCACACCATGGATACAAATGCCAAACAGCAAAACCTCGACTCATCCAACAACGTCTCGTACGCCTCGGCCCTGCAAAGAGGCAAAGCATCATCCACCGACGATGCTTCCAACAATAATCCGCCTTCAGATGACATCGCCAACGGCAACAGCGTCATTTCAGACGAGACCAAAACAAATAGTTCACTGAATGACAGTTTCGAAGATGCCGAAGATAGTCAACTCACCTACAATTCCCAGGCTTCGAAGGATCTCAGTAGTGACTGCAATGTCAACAGTGAGGGGAATTTTGAAGAGTCGAATGCATCAGTGACAACAGAAGCTAATGGTGCTAGTAAAAGCTCGGAAAATGTTGAAGTTGAGGATCCTTCTATGGGTAAGTTGAAGTATAATTTTAAGAAAGAAAATGTTTTGGTGTTTTTTCCCGTGAAAGAATTATTTATTTGTATTGAAGCAGATTTTTTTTATTTTTGGGCAGTTATCAGGTTTCCTATGTCACCTAAAAGTTTTTAGAAATTCTGTATCTAAAACAAGATTTAACCCTCTGAGCGACAGACCCGTACCTTTTTCCTCTGTCTTACAAAAGCCTATTCTTCAATTTTCATCTACAATAATAAAAACATAATATTAAACCATAGATTTTGAGTCACAATACTAGTCGTAGCAAATTTAAAAAATACATTAACATATAAAAAAAATCTGTATGCTCTATTATAAGGAAACAATTAGCTACTTAAGTTGCATGTTTTAGAAAATAGCGTGTGATCATTTCTTACTATTTATTTTAATTGAATCCTGATTATTTGAGTGTAAACTATTTTTGAAATCTAAATTCAACCATTATTACTTCCTTCAACATTTTTGCAAATTAATTGCTACTTATTAAAAAACAGCATTAATATTGTATCAACATTAATTTAAAACAATTGCATTAAACCCCCCTTTTAGCTTCCACACTACGTTTATAATGTTAAAAGTGGAAAGTATTATAATCGTTCCGTCCGTCCGTCACCCACTTTCACAGAGCGATCCGTAAATCTCACAAACAAGTGTGATACATCATTTTGAAGCAAAAAATCAGTTTAGGCTACTTTCCAAATTTCATTAAAAAATTTAAATAGAAGTTTATTTAAAATTTAAATAACTAAAAATTTAATCTACATTGAAATTACATGCAAATTCCATTTTTATTCAATATTTTCACTGTTGCCCTGACATCAAACGTACGAGAAACTTTATTTAAAATAAAAATAAATTCTTGAAAAAAGTATTTATTTTTGTGTAATAATTCAATTTGGATTGTTCTAATAGCACAATAAAGTTATTTTGAAGGTTCATTGTATATGAATGAAGAAAGATGCATAAAAAATATGCAAAGTTTCGCTTTTACTTTTTATGCAACATTTACTAATTTATTTTTCGAAATGTAAACTTGAGTCTTCAAAAAGATATTTTTTTAAAAAATACATCATTATTCTTCGAACTTCAAAAAAAAAAAAATTACAAACGATAAAGATTAATTATCAAACCTTCAAAAGAAGATTAAAAATAATTATTTATTTTGGTTTATAAAAGATTGAATTAGAACTAGCTAAAGGTAATGTTAGGCGAAATTCTTTCTGAGGTGCTGTTAGTGTGTTTTCTGTTGAGCGTAAATATTGTGTGGAAGCGGTGTAAGTGACAGATTCTGTAACAAACCAACTTGTTTTTCAACAGAAGGCAGTGGTGACGAATCGGACGTAGAAGATGAACAGAGCGAAATCGACAATTTGTACCCGACTGCCCTCAAGTGGAGATTTCGCCCCACCAACCCAGCCCTAAGCCTGCCTTCAACAGTCACAGTGCTGGAGACAAATTTCGGCTCAAAAGTCTATTTAGTCGGAACTGCTCACTTTAGTGTAGAAAGCCAAGAAGATGTTGCTAAGGTTTGTTAAGAATCTTTATGTAGGGGAGAGTGTTGTACCTTAGGACGCTTGTACCTTGGGACACTGACAATTTCTAAGAATCTATTGGCAATATTCATACATTGTTTATTTCTAATAGTAGCCTTAACCAACAGACATCATCATAATAAAATTTAGCACTAGCATCATTGAATTGATGAATTGGTGACAAAAAATAATAATTCATTACCCCAAAGTAAATATATTTCTCATTCTAATATAATTTTTTACCTTTGTACTTTTACAAAAAGTCGACTGCATTTTATTTTCTTCATAAAAGAGAAGATTTTAAAATAACTTGGTTATGAGAAAATAATGATAATACGTTTAGATTGGCCACTATCTTGCTTTTATTTAAACCATGTAGTGTGTTGTACCTTGGGACAGTAAAGCATATTGTATCATCACATAATGTTAAATAATTTGGACTTGTAATTCTGCTGTATAATTTAAATTATTCTTGAATTATGAAGTTTTATTTATGTATTTCCTTGAAAAAACAATAAAGTTTTGTTTCCTGACAAAAATTAGCTCAAGTGTATGACTATTGACTGAATTATAAGGTGTGTCCCAAGGTACAACATCATGTTGTACCTAGGGACAGTTTATCCTCTCTACTTTAAATGAGTATCAATTTTTTAATTTCAAGCTGCCAGAATTAAAAAAATATATTATAGAGGAATATATTGGTGTGTTGAAATGCTGCTTTAAAATTTTTCTTTTGACTAAAATTATTGAAGAAAAAAATTAAAATGTAAAAATTGGCCCAAGGTACAACACTCTCCCCTACTTGTGGATGACCCATTTTGACTTCTTCTTAAAAAAAACGTTTTATAGAACATTAAAATCATTAATTTTTCTGTGTATGTCCTTTGAAGGGGTTATGTTTAACTCACTGCGGATATTGGACAGCTAGATAAGAATTTTTTGTTCCAAAAATATTATTTTTATGTTCCTTATTGATATCAATCTTTTTTTTCCTGTTGCATTTATTGATTTTGTAATGTGTCTATATTAGATTCTATACAATGATGTATTCTCTTTGTAATAAGTATTAAATATGCAAATTCCACGCTATCTTTTTAATTGCTAACTTCCATTTCTTACAGCACAGGAATTGTTGTTTGAATCTTTATTAAATCAATGAAATAAAATTGGGAATGAATAGGTATTTTAATAAAAAAAACATTTCCTGAACACAGCCAACATTTTGATGTGAAAGTAGTAAATTAATTTTTTAAAAAGCTGAGCTACAAATATTGGTGCGATGTTAAAAGATTTGACCACAAAAATGAAGAGTACATGTTAAAACCCCCCTCATTGCATATTAATCTGTCCGCATCAGGCTTCTTTGGCGACAATAGCGAGTCATCACATAAGCTGGTGTAAGGAAATCAGTTTCTTCCTTGGTTCTTCTTTCGCTGCAACCCTGATTCAGGCCAGACACGAGTCAGATGTTAGTTCTGTGAGAGAAGCAAGGAAGAAACTGGTTTCCTGTTGTCAAGGTCCGCCAAGCAGATCTGATTACGGAAAGAATCCTATGCAATCAAGGGGGTCTTCCTCTGGACTCTTTAAATAGGAATCTCCTTTGCATTCTTTATTTTTGTAGACTATAAAAGCTGTTCAACCAGACACTGTAATGCTTGAGCTGTGCAAGGATCGAATCAACACGTTAGCATTAGATGAAGCTACGATACTGGAAGAAGCCAAAGAATTAAACTTCCAGAAAATGAAAACTACAATAGAACAAGTAAGTTTTAATTTGCTTTAAAAAAATTTGAAATAATAAATTGTACAAGTCTACACCGGCGGCAGTCAGACCAACAGTCTTGAGAGGAAGTGGAATCTTTATTAAATCTTCTACACAGAATATCACAATTGAAGAGCTTAGTGGAAGAAGTGACAAAAAGTTGAAAACCAGAAAATGAGCTTTAAAGTTTTTCTTTGCATTCAGATCTGTTGAAAACGGTTCTTTCAAGCAGTAAATAATGTACTAAACTGAAAGTTTAAGAAAAAGGGAAAACTTACTATCATTAAAGAAGTTATGTTCATTGACACAAAAATATAAATTTTTGTAAAAATGTCACTTAGCACGTTCTTCCACTAAGCTCTTCAATTCAGCAGTGAAATCCCGACTCTTGCTCTGCATTTTGAAGTGAATTGCTGGCAATTAATGAGGGACTTGCTGCTGTTATGACGTTTAGTGAACTGTGGATCGTATAATCGGACAGTCGTAACTCCCTACAACATGTGAGCAACTGGCCTTCGGTGTATGATGATACTGTATTTCTATACTTCATACTATATCAACATCATACCATACACCTGCAGTGGGTTCCTTCATCACATGTTGGTTGTGAATATTGGTCCTAAGTGATTAAGCATTGTAATAAAATGTTTAAATAGAAAGACAATGGAAAGGAAAATGTGGCGATACTAAATTTTTCCTTTATATAACTTATCTTAAATTTATAAATTTATTTTTTGTTTTTAGAATGGTTTACTCCAAGGAATTTTGTACTTTCTCCTGTTAAGTATGTCTGTCCACTTTACAAAAGAATTGGGAATGGCACCTGGGGGAGAGTTCCGGAGAGCATATCTTGAGGTAAGAAACCTTAAAGTTTACCAGACTTATTTTTCAGAACATAAGTTAATACTATCAACCGAAGCATAAAAAGTAACATTGAAATAATAGATTTTGTTATGTGCCTACATTTATTTTTCATCTGAAAATATTGGAATATAGGCTTCCTGAGGGGGAGGGTAAGACTGGCTACTGAACGCAAATACAGTCAAATAGTAATTGACTGAAAACCGGGAAACAAGTTTCTGCTATTCATCACAATGATGAAACATGACAATGACAGTGATTGCGCCCTCTAGAAGGGAAGATTGTAGGCTTTTTAGCCCATTACCCCTTTCGCCAGAAGAGACAGTCACAAGAGACACACAAAGAAGGACGCCACAAACACATAGACAAATAACAACATTTATTGACAAACACAATCATCCATGCCTTACCGGGAATTGAACCCGAACCCAGCAGCTCCTAAGGCTAGCACTCTAACCACTGCGCAGGCTGGGCGGCATAATTAAACATACATTTGCTATTGCACCACAATAGATGACAAAACTCAATTGCAGATTGCCACATACATTTGAAATAAAAAAGTTGCATCATCTTGATTGAAAATACCTTTAAAAAGTTAAGAATTGTGGTATCGATGTATGTGGTGGTTTGAAATCCACTTTAAGCTGGTGATATTATGAATAACCCAAGAAAAAATTTGCTACGAAAGCACAAAAAGACTTCTATAAAGCCCAAGTATCACTGACTAGTTAATAAGCCCCTGTATTCATGCAGTTTGTGTGGCGAAAATTTAAGCATGTTTTTCTCAAAACTACTTTTTCAAATTGGCTGTAAAGATAATTCCAAAAGTTCTCTACTGATTCTTATCAAAGTTGAAATGCTTCTCCCCTTTACTTTTATCTTCTAGTTGAACCTAAATTTTTTTCATAATTTACCATTTTTTTTACCCAAACAAAAACTGTTGTAAGAGAGGGTAAAAAATTTAAGTTTTTATTCTGTGGTGTGTCAATTTACGTATTTCCTACTTTTTTGATTTTTTATTGGTTCAGCTAGAAGATGCATGTTTTATAACCACGCTCAATGATTTCTAAAAAATTCTTTTCTGATCAATGTAGGAGAAGCTAAAAGTCCTGCTAATTGATGCCTCAGGAGATTATTTACTATGGCAGCCATTTAAAAAAATCAAAACAAAAATCTGATTCTTGGATTATTATATGTAATAAATAAACATACTAAATTTCCAAAAGATTAGTTTATTCCATCTTTCTTAACTAGGCCTCTGAATATTTGGCCAACTAATTCACCAGGTATGGGAATCAACATAACATCAAAATGAAACACATTTGAAATGAAAATGTTATCGAGTTATGTAATTATGTATTTTAGAAATTTTAAAGTGCCAAAAATATACGGCAGATGGCGGCACCATTTTAAAACTTTATCAATTAATAGTTAAATTACCGTTATTTATTTTCTTTCCATTTTGGTTTTAAATGGATGTTTTGATGATTCCCATACCTAGTGAAAATTTGATAATATGCAATTCTTTTGCAAAAGTTTTTGTGATTTCAAAACTAATGCATGGGCTCTGACAGTCCCTCTTAAAGACTTGTAAACCAACCCTTGTGTTACCAGTTGCAAATGAAATGATTGGTGACCTGTTAAAATAGATGTTTATGTACAATCATGTGTTCTGCAACTTATATTAGAATTAAAGACTTATCCATCTAACTAATTGTGTTCACTGTAATTACAGGCTCAGAACATTCCTGGTTGTGTGGTGCATTTGGGAGATCGTCCCATCCATATTAGTCTTCGAAGAGCTTTGGCCAAGCTGTCTCTGTGGCAGAAAATTCGGGTGGCCTGGCAAATCTTGCGACTCAAAGGGCCTATTAGGTATTTGATTGTAAATCTTTTTTTAATAAATTATTAATCTAGAAATATAATCTATTAGCTTAAGTGGGGTGCTTTATTCCCTACTTTTTAGATAGCTTTATGAAGAAATTATTTTTTGTTTTTAGCTTTTCTGTTTTATTATTTTTATTTCAGAAGAATAAAATTAGTAAGGAAACCATTTTATGTTAAATAAAGTCATTCCATTTATTATACTTATACGGTAGTTGTTATACAGTACATTACTCATGGTATTATGGGTTATGCAGTAAGCTGTAAAATGATATTTAAAAAAAAAAGATAGTGCAATTGTTAACCAGAAAGATTCGTTGAAAAATAATTTTTTATTTCGGATACAAACAAACTTTACATATGTAACTACACCTCTTGCAATCATTTTGTAAATAGTATAAAAAAAATCAATAAATGTATTTTTAAGATATAAGTCATTGTAACACCTTGAATTAATATTTTATAACTTTAGGTGTTCTGCATCCAATTAGTATTGAAAATGTTTTGGTTCACCCAGTTTTGATCACGGAACCTCTTGCGTGCTAGCAGAATACTGAACTTTATGCAATAAAGTAGTTACCAGTCCCGAGTTATTGTTAAATATATTTGTGCTGACCGCCACAATATCAGTATAATTTTGTTTTAAAATATCAACACTGATTTGAAATGCGTAACAGTGCCTGGTTAGTTTATTTAGTAATTGAAACTATTCCAGCAAAGAAGAGGTGGAGCGCTGTAAGGATAAAGATCTACTGGAAAAGATGCTGGAAGAAATGACTGGCGAATTTCCCGAGCTGAGCCAGGTGTTTGTGAGGGAGCGAGATATTTATTTGACGTATTCTCTCCAGATGTCTGCTCTGCCAGTGATTTCACCTCGAAATCCAGATGGTGAGTATTTTGTTGTCTAAAAATTAACCTTTTTGATAATTTTGGAGATTATTTATAGATTTCTTGTAACCCCTTAACAATTGGATAATTTTGGAAAAAACTTTCTTTAACCTTATGAGGGATACCACTGGGACCAGGAGTAATTACACTGGTCAACAGTGAAAATGCGAATGAGATGAAAGTACCCAATTCTGAATGATTTCAACGTCCTAAACATGAATATCACCTTAAAAAATGAAAGTTAGCTCTTGTTTTTGAGTTACGGTCGTTTTTTTCATTGCATTGGATACAGCGAAATGCATGAGCGCACCAAACGCAAAATTAGTTAAAGTCGATTTTGTTTACAGAAAACCTCCAAATTAGTGCTCATACAGATTTTATTTTATATATATCAACCTGGGGGTGGGATGAAATGATAACTTTCAAGGTTTATGTAACCATATTAGCAGCTTAATAACCCTTCTAAGCAACGTAATTGTTCTCATCTCAAGAGGTGCAGAATAAAGAGCAATAATTTCCTTATATTTCGTACTTGGTTGTTTTAGAAGTTTTAGAATATCAAAAATTAGTGTTAATAATAAATCTATAACTGTAATGCCTTGTAAAATTCATTAATAGAGCTAATAACTTCTGTTATATTTGCAGCAAAGTGCAATTTTTTGCACTAAAAGAGCATCACTGCAAAAGTAAAGAAAACTTATCATTTGTATTTTGGTTGCAAGATTACAAGATTTGGTTACAAGACCATTATAAATTTCTGGGCTCCTCACGTATGTAGTTAAACTTGTGTAGCAAATTTGTCACTTTGACTTCATCTGATGGAACAACAGATAATATCGTATGCTGGGAAGAAAAACGAATGCCATTTAATGGAACAAAACGGAATGTCATTTTATGATTCAGAGGGAACCAACAAATCAGATTGACTTATTTTTGCATCATCTCATCAGTTAAATGAGGTGTTATTTAGAAAAAGATAAAACAGGGTGGCTACAAGATCAGGGAAATCAGGGAATCATGGAAAAGTCAGGGAATTTAATCAATCTGGAAAAGTCAGGGAAATTGGTGATTTTTGTTAAAAATCAGGGAAAATTTCCAAAACTGCCATTTTAACCGGTAAACGAAAGGATAAGAAAAGTTGAATCCGGAAAACGCTTTCACCTAAGTGATTGAGTTGCTGCTCAAAGTCTTATCATAACTAAAAAAATTATTATATGGGCTTTAACGCTTGCTTTTTTTATAGATTTGTTTTAAAAAGCTCATTGTATATTCATTAAATAAATTTATTTTTTAAAAATCTTTTTTTAATGCTAAATATACTAGAAAGTGGTTTCACAAATACCGAAAGGAAACCAGCATGCTAATATAGTTCATTGCCGCTAATCAGGGAAATTTTTTACATTCAGCCTGGAAAATCAGGGAAAAGTCAGGGAATTTGTTTTCACATATTCTGTAGCCACCCTGTAAAAGTTAAATAACCTAACATTCCTTCAAATCTACGTCCGGTTCAACACGACACTATTTAATAAAAAGTCTCCAATTTATCATCTCTTACCACCCCCCGTGTTGATAATATAAAATAAAACCTGTATGAGCAAAAATTCGGAGGGTTTCTGTAAACAAAATTAACTTTAATTAATTTTGGGTTAGGTGCGCCCATGCATTTAGCCGTATCCTACGCAATAAAAAAAAGCGACCGTAACTCAAAAACAAGAGCTAACTTTAATTTTTTAAGGTGATATTCGAGTTTAGCACGTTGAAATTATTCAGAATTGGGTACTTTCATCTGATTCGCAGAAAATTTTTGAAATTTTGTTGTACAGTGTTATTGGTCAGGGCCAAGCAATATCATAATTTATTGCATCAAACAAACCAAATTTGTTAATTACATATCTAGCAATGCTCTGATTAATTATTGGGATTAGATCACCACTTTTTCTTAAAAAATATATTAATAACCAAAATACTTGGAAAAAAGGGTTGTAACTTATGTTCAATTAATCCAAATTCTGTATAATTTTCTCTTTTGCATCATCTTAAATTTTGTAAAGCCCAATCTTGGATATGTTTATGAAGGTGGTTTATCATGAAAAACCCAATTGTAGGATGAATGGTAACAATATGATATTCATGTTTAGTTATGGGGTAATTATTGGACATGCTATGCGTAGGACAGATGGCATCTCAATATGCAGTTATTTTTTTATTGTTTACATATAAGCTTAAGGGTAGTTTTCACTTAATGTTTAGCAAATAAGTTCTTATGTGTAGTACAGGCTTTTATAGTTAAGGTTATTTTAACTCTCATTTTTTTCCTACAATTTAACTGAAACCTTTTTAAACCAAAACTCGTGGAGAGTAGTAAAACATTTTCATTTAACTAAATTTCGTGTTAGCTGTCAAGAAAGTTTTGACAGTTCATTTGTGAAAAGTAATAAAATATATTAAAAATTATATAATTATTTTTTTTAGTAAGATTTGTTTTGGATTTTCAATGAAATTTTTAGAAATCAGTTAAATATTTATCATTGATTTTACTAAAAAAAATCTTTTTACATATCAAATTGACATTTGTTCGCAATCCATTACATTCCCCAACGTTCAAGATCTCATTTACTTGACTACAGTCCAAACTCTATAATTCACATTACATTACTAGGTGTTAAAAAACACTAGATTACCAAGTGTGAATTGGCTTGGAATTATTTTCCTTATGCTAACCTTCAACACTTATATCAGACCTGCTACAGGGTGAGGCAAACAAAAGTGGCTACGGTCTAGAGATAGGAATACGTTGAAATGCTTGGCAAAAAAAAAAAGAAGAAGCCGCCTGAAACCTGTTTTTGCATTGGTTGGATCTGATAACTTCACATTAGAGCTACTCATGGACTAGTGGCGAGTTCAGATCTTAGTTCGTATTGTATCATGACGTCTCATCAAATTTTGGGTCTTGCATTCAATTTAGAATGTTTGGTATTACCAAAAACAGAAAGGTCCGATTCTCTTGGATAAATAACGATCGAAACAATCAAATATTCACTAGTGGGAACTTTTCTTGATCAGCTCTACTCCTTGTTTATGTTTCATTTCAACTAGCTTCTAAAACCGTGGCGTAGTTGCCAGCAAATAAGTAGCCAAGCGTTTGTTTGGGTTTAATATTGAAGCAATCAATTGCTTCAGTTAGCAAACTTTTTTTTGTATCGGTTTTAGACTTGGCAACATTTCTGTCGTATTCTTATCTCTAGACCGAGGCCACTTTTGTTTGCCTCATCCTGTAGTTTGAGGTTAAAATATAAGCTAAGACTATCAGTTTCCCCATAAGAGCCTTTGGATTAACGAAGGTGAACTGTATACGTTTAACAATGTATTTTTAATTATAAAAAGTCCTATTAGTTATAAATTTCTTTCCCTAGTTCCTGTGCCAAGCACGGTGGTCGGAGTGGTGGGGATCGGCCATGTGGCAGGTATCAAAGAGCACTGGGGAAAAGTGAAAGAAGAGGACATCCCTCCTTTATTGCAGTGAGTAGAATTATTTATATATCTCAGTCTTTTATATCTCAAATATAATTACTAATTTTGCAATTTATTATTAATTATTTTTTGAATCAAGTCCGTAATCATAAAAGATTTATTAAAGTGAAAATAGTGGATTGTTTCAGATGAACTAACTCTACCCAGTTTTGTTCTTTGTTTTTCCGCGATTTTATTGGTTGTTTGGGTTTCACTTTCAATGTATTTTTCTTGTCTGCTGTGTTCTTATGACTTAAGTGGGGCAGCAAGTCAGGGCCAAGCACTGTGACCACTGGTCTACTGTACTAAGCTCATCGTTTAACCTTGAAGCTGGCCGATTGCTGAAATGAACCTCATATTTCCCTGATTGGCAAGTTATCGACCTCCCAGGCATTGATACAATGGCTCCCAAGATCTTGCAGAGTAGTTGTCTTTGTGCAGAGTAGTTGTCACATTCACAGAGAACATGAAACAAACTTTCCTCAACCTGTTGACATGCCCAGTAGAGAGGGTCATCTTTTACACACATTATGTTCAGATGTCTATTGAGAGCACAGTGAAATTGTTAGTAGTCCAATAGCTACATGAATCTCTTTCCTGCTAAGGCTAAGTAATTCCTAGGCTCTCCTCCATGTATCATTCTGATTGAGCTCCCTAGCCTGCCTTTGATCGGGAGCCATTTGCCTATTCTGCTGTGTTCTACTTTATAGTTCTTTGCTTGCAACTTATTTTTTTTATTCCTGCTATTTATAAAATTTTGGCTTTTTTGCCCATTAAGTTTAAATTTATCTTAACACAATCATATCTTAGTGCCGCTAAGAAGAACAATGTTTTCTCGCTTAATTTGAGATAGCCAATCGATAGTCAATAGTTAATCCATTCAGGATTAGGATGCAGAAACATGTAATCAGAAACTTATTTTTCTACGCAAGTCTTTTTTTTAAACAAATGGTTTGAACATCCAGCAGCACAACAAGAAGTAGGCATTTTAAAACCTTAATAATTTGAATAACCTCACAAAAGAGTTTGCGAATACCAAAAAAAAATGTAATGCCAGAAGGTCCAAGAATGAAAACAATACAGCTGGAACTATTGCCACTCAAGACATGCAAAATGCCAAAAAAAAAAAAAAAACGTTATAGTGTGTCAAATTTAGAGAACAATAGGAACATGCAAAATTAACTGGCATTTTAAAACTCATTAGCAAACAAAATTTTTAAAAAATCATCTACTGACTGTGCAATCACTCTGTAAGTATTTTCTGGTATTATTCGTTAAAATTCTTTTTCTTCTCTTTTTAGTATCCCAGAACCATCTATGGCCAGCAAAGTTTTTCGTCAGACGATTCGTCTTTCTGCTCTGGGCATGGGTGCATACGCTGTATACAAATTTTTCCCTAGATCTATTATTACTAGTATTAAACCGTTATTGGCCTTTAATATAAAGGTATAAATATTTTATTCGGAAATCAGAATGCAAGAGTTGCTGACAAGATCTTCAGAATAAAGGACTATAAAGTTATGTATCATTGTTGTCTTTGGGACTTTATTGTGAAGATGTGCTAGCTTTTAGAATATCAATTTATGAGCTGATGCCAACGAAAGACTTATTTCAAGAAATAAAGTGTATCACATTTAATAATGGCCATTGTTGGGGAGGAAATTGTTAAGTTATAGAAATTGTTGAAATATTGGTTACTAGGAAGTTTTTCCCATGTTTTTTGAAAACTATAAATTAAATCTGTGCCTATACTTATGCTTATATATATCATTTTCCTTTTTGGTAGTACAGGCTAAGCCTTTTAAACAACTATTAATATTGACTATATTGACTAACTATTGATAAAATATAATAAATATAATAATATATATTTCAATACATCATAAAGTTATCAAGAAGTCATTGTTTTTACTTGGGAAAACAATATAGTATTTGAAACTGTGTGACCAAATTTTTAATACTGCTTGTATTTTAATGGCTTGACCTTGTCGATTTTTCATAAGTACTTTTATTGTTCTGCCTATTTCTAAAATCAAGTCCACAGAACCAAAATGTTACAACTTGTTTTCAAATGATCTTATGCTTGTAAATTAAATAGGATTTTGAAATAGTTAAACTAGTTTGCAAAGCTGAACAAATTTTATCCTAACTAACATTATAATCGAAGACATCAGCAAGTTTCATGGTATTTTAAATTACTTATAGTTTTTTTAAAAAATAAAATTGTCTAATTTCTAAGTACCAGTGGTTTGTGCTTCATAATATACAATCAGATATAACAACTTATAAGTTAGTATAAAAAAAAACTCTTAAAATGTATTTCAATATTTGTGAAAAATATTTCTATTGCATTATCAGTTCCAGAATTGCAATTCAGTTCCAGAATTCATGTGATGTTTATTTTTTGATATTTTAGTACAATAGGTATATTTTGTAAAGGGAAATGAATATATTGTAGTTATATTGTGTCTTTTACTAAAGTTTTGAAAGGTTTTCATCAGAGTTATTTTATTTTTGATATTTATTTAGTGTTTTGTAGATGGATGTGTAAGTAAGGATTCATTTAGTGTTTTTGAAGCAAAACATCAAATTTTTTAAAAATTAATTTTTCTAACATTCTGCTTTAAATAGTTACTTGGATGTGTTGAAATATGTATATTTGAGTATGTGCCTAAATTTAAATTGTGTCAAACTTGTTTGTCCATTAATATTTTGGGGTAAAAACTTGTATTTACATTTTGCTTAAATTATGAATGGGTTAATTTGGTATTAAGTAATATCAATTTTTTTCTCCATTTAGATAAGGAATATAAATTAGTCCCCTGATTGATGGTTCCGAAACTTCAAAATCCATAAACAAAAATACTATGAATGTTGAAGTAAAACTCTAGTTTTCTAGGGAACTTTTGTATTAAATTGGGTAACTTTACCAAATACGTAAAATCTATTTCTACCCTTCCTACTCGTAAAACTAAAACTTTTATGTGTTAGTCAAGACTGCATTGCCACTTGTATATTGAAAAAGTTAAAAATGGGTGCATTTTGTAAGTAGCTAGCTATAAAGGAACAAAGCTTGTTTCAAAGTTGCCACAGTTGATTGTAAACTTTTATATAAAAATACTGTTGAGTAGATAACTAAAGCATACTACCAGATAAACTATAGCATATAGGATGTATAATTATATGCATACTCAATTTGTTGAATACTGTCGCTGTAAGAAAAAGTCTGTTTCTGCAAAATGTGAGTTTGGAGAAAATGATAACTTGTTTCATCAAATGCCAAGTAATAACATAATTCATAACTTTGATTGAAAGTGAGGATCTAACTATGAATTATATCAAGTATTTTGTGCTATAATAAGATAGATGATCCTGTTTTATGTGTCTTGATGTTAATATAGTATAATATCGTCACTTAAGTTCCCACATGTGCTATCTCACTTTGCACAATGGATCAGACTGACTGTACGGTACCCTCGGCGTTATTTTTTCGGATATGGCGCTAAATAATTGTTGAGGTAACTGTCCAACTTCGACTGATGTTTCGAATTCTTTGATTTCACAACGATGACGTTTTCGGCAACCCTATATAACCAGCGTGACGTCAAAAGTCGCCAGAATACGGACTTGGCGCGATTTCGGAAGTTCCCTAGGGTTACCATACAGAAAATCTGATCCATTATGCAAAGTGAGATAGCACATGAGGTAACTTACGCGATGATATCGCATCATTCAAGGGACCACATATGTTGATAACGCTATAAATGAGTAACATTAAAAACAAGGTGTACTAAATCATGTGAAATCTGTTTCATATAATACTCATATTATCAATTAAAGTAAATAAATGTTATTCAATAAATTTTAAATCCTATTTTCTTTAGTAGTAGTTTCATTTCTGCTTCTACAGTCAATAATTTTTTAGATGGAACTTTAAGTTTGGCATCATTTATATCCTTAAAATCTATGGCCAATTAAAAAAGACCAAATATTTATGGTGTTAAAAACAAGTTGTTGTCACTGAGTTTTGACTGTAACTTCACCCTTTCAGTCCCAAAGAACAATTTGACATCACCATTTTAGAATTTTTTTTCTGATGGTCTATAGCCATATATGATATCAAAAAGCACATCATTCGATTTTTCAAACTTTCTTCTATCAAAATATTCTTTATTGAACCCAATAGATGTTAGCCATATTATTTTTTGAAAAATTATAATAAAAAAATGTCAAATGGCATCACTGGGACTGAAAGGGTTAAAAAAAAAAAGGGAAAATTGCAGATACGGTCTTCTTTCTTGCAGCAGCAGAAAAGTGGTGTTATGATATTTTGTTAAGTGTATTAAAATATGTGTGAAATGTAATGTTTGTTATGGAATTAATATTTAAAAAAAAAATAAAGCAGAAATCCAAAAATTTCTGTGTCCAATGTTATGAACTAACACTTATCCTTTCCTGCTAAGATAAATTTGTTAATGAACCAAAAATCCCTTGCAGGTTTTTTCTAACTAATATTTGTTTACACAAAAAATCACTTTTTTATAGCTGAATTTTGATTTGAAGAGAGCGTTAAAACCTTTCAGTTTGGTATTTTATGTTACTTGACTATGCTTTAAAGTGCATTAACTTTGCATTTACTCTTATATGGGTTATAATGTAATAAACTATTTTTAAAAGATAAAAATAAAATTCTGCTATTAAAACTTTTGCTTTTGTATTTACTGTTTTACTTATAGTATTATAACTTTTTACATTTTTAGCTTAATAATTCATTTAATTCTTCATTAGATTTTTCCTGTTTTGAATATTTAATTTGTAAACCAAATTCTTGAATTACTATAATATATGATTGAAGTCTTTAGTCTCTGTAAGGGGAGATTTGACAGGAATCTATAAAACCAGAAAAAAAAAAGTTCAGTTATGTTTTTCTGAAAATAGCTCTAGAGTACTACAGGTACTGATGATATTAACAATGGGGTTGTTTTACGTTGTGGATGTGAAAAAGCCCCAACGGTTTGCTGTCATTTTTTTGCCTGGAATTAGCCTTGGGTGCCTACACAGGTGCCGGCTCGTCAGTTGACTGTGGTCCTAAATTACGACGCCCGTCGCTAATCGCCCTCGTATAGCTCTAGTGCGACGATAATTCAAACCTACCTACCTATCTGATTACCTGGCCTACTCCCTGATCCTTCAGCTGCCTATAGTCGGCCGGTGGCCATCTGTCGCAAATTATCTACCATAAAAATCTATCGCCACCTCCACAATTTAGACATGTCCCTGAAGGGGAGGAAAATAGTCTCCAGGGTCCTGGTTCCCTTGGGAAACTGTGCAATGACCGCTACAGGACTTTCGGACCCAACAGATTTAACGAGTACGTACTCCGCATACACTCGACAAACACAAATTATCGTGATTCGAACAAGAACCCAGAAGCTCCTAAGGCTAGCAATCTAACCATTGCGCCGCCGGGTCGGCCAGTGGTTATTAATATTAACTATCACTTTGGTATAACAATCATCCTTTGTTCTGTGTCGGCGGATCGCCGTTATTTCATTCACGATGTAATAAATAAATGGCGCCATTTTTGGTTCCGGTTGACGTTGTAGAAATATTTCGTGCGAAATTCATCAAGTAAGAATCGTTCAGGAAGTCGGTATTGCAAAAGGAGAAGGAAAATAAAAAGAGGGATTTGCCAATAAAAATGGGAGTGTTATGGGCGTGTTTGTGATGCGAGTTTGTAATAATGAAGTTCTATACGAAACGCATCGAGTTCTAGTTCCTCATTTAAACGCCATTGAGAAAGAAGGCGCGTGTAACACTACACTGCTTTCTATTGCCACTCAGTAAATTAGTACATTTAAATGTAATGTATGAGCAGGGCCTGATTTCCGGCAGGGTAAACGGGGCACATCAGGGCCCCTCACTTTAAGGGGCCCCTCAGATTTTTTTCATGACCATTTTGCTCAATACAATTGCCCCACACTTTTTACTCTGAAGTAAACAAAAAAAAAAAAAAAATTAAATTTATGAACAAAAGTTTATTATGAAATTGTGTTAAAACTCTGAACTAATCAATTCACAGAAATAGTTATTTTGGAGGGATTACGCATGAATTCCAAGCTAATTACTTAGGCTATTTTTTTTTTGGTAAACACTGTAAGATAGGAAAATACACACACATGCCGCCTCGGGGGCTGAATGGTTAGTGTACTAGCCTTTGGAGCTGCTGAGGTTGGGCTCGAATCCTGGTCAGGCATGGATGTTTGTGACAGTCAATAAATGTTGTTATTTGTCTATGTGTTATTCATTTCTTTGTGACTGTAAAATTTCTTTCTGTGTCTGTCCTACTTGACGAAAGCTTATAAGCGGTTCTCTGAACAAGCACACAAGCTGGAATATATATGTATCATACCATACCATACCATACCATACACACATATATTTTATCGAGGTATGTTTTGGGGCCCCCAAAATTGCTCATGCCCTGGGCCCTTGAAGTTGTAAGTCGTGCCCTGCCTTTGAGGAGATTTCAATAACGGGAAATTCTAAAATGTTCTATGGCAGGCAGGGCAGCTATCATTTTCGGAAGCGCGATTTTTTCATAACGTTATTATGGCGTCCGGCATGTACTGGGAAGTCGTGTACCGAATTTGAAGTGTGTATCGCTTTTCGTTTTTCAGCAGTACCCTTAAAACGTTCTATGCTACCCTTTGCTTGCATGATTTTCTAGAATACCTTATTGTTATGACGTCCGGCAAGTATACTGGGAACTATTGTACCAAAATTGAAGTCAGGGTAGCTTCTTCCAGTTCGATCTGCCGAGTAGTTTGAAATATAAAACTGTCTGACAGACGGACCAATATTCACATATGAATTCTTGATTATATATGAGTTCTTGAAGAACATAAAACAGGCTTTTAAAATGAAAGTACACATGCAAAATTGAACCGGTGAGTGCAGAAACCACTTCAGTCAAAAAAATCCGAAAACTCGTTTTCAATGAAAAAAAGCGTAGAAAAAAAAGATGCGTGTTGGGTGCAAAAACTACGTTAGTCTGTTGAGTAGTTCCGTAAATACAGGACGTTTGTTTCGAGTGTTGAGTGCAGAAATGGAGGAGGAGTTATTACGCTTTTTCTCCCTCCTGAAAAATTTGAAATTTGTGACTGACGTTGTTTCTGCACTCATCGATTCAATTATAATCAATATTTTTTTTGGTGCTCCCCCCCCCACTTCTTTCATTGCTAGTGTGAGCTTTGTTTTTGGCGAATTAGGCCTTTGCAGACTCGGTCAATTTTATTGAAATTGAGATAATTTTTTTTAACCAATCTTTCCCACCTAAACAAATTCCTATCTAATTTCATACATTTCTTGCCCTATTCTACATCAGAAATGGGGTCCGATGTTGTCACGACCAACTGTACTTACAATGCAATTAAAATAAAAATCGATTGCAATGAAATTCCCTTTCCAAAGGTCAAGTCGTAATAACAATTCGCAACAAATTACTTAATTACTTCACTTTGCGAGGCAGCGGATTCGGTCCACTAATGGAGCTAATGTGGATCCTAATCAGATCTCATTCATCTCAGAAGTATGAAGTAAGTAGATCACAATCGGTTTTGCGAAATGTCGCACATGCGATGGGGAAGTTGTATAAATTTAAAATTCCCCTCTCTTAGATATCCGACTTCAATAAATTTATAGAGACCGGTCGAACTTGATGCATACGGGGAAAGATACAACCTCATTTTAACGATGACAAGCTACGACGGCTGTTTTTTTTCAACCTCCGATGGGCTGTATCAAAAAGACGGGTCAAGATACAAACAAGAATTTTTTACCAAAAGTCGTGTACAATACTGCTTATTTCTCCATATAACCTTGACGATTAAAGCATTTGTCATATCTGTAAACAAGATTTGAAATACCCTTTTCATAAAATGTAGCCTCCAATGATTCGAACTGACAGTTTCTTTGAGCTCCACGTCAACTTTTAAGTGCTACAATCCAAGCCTTTATGCTTATCAATAATTCACTTATGAATGTCCCCTTGGTCCCCTTCATGAAGAAGGGAAACTCGAAGATGCACCAAAAGTGAATTATGGACTAGCAATGGCCGGGAAGACAGAAAAAAAATGATGTGAAACTTCCAAATTTACTTTTTTTAAACGAAACCGTCACAACTCCCTCCTAAACATTGGCGGCTACATTTTATGAAGAGGGTATTTCAAAGCTTGTTTACAGGTATGACAAATGCCTTAATCGCCATGGTGATTATTTGGGGAAATAAGCAGTGTCGAACATTACTTTTTGTAAACAAAAAAATCTTTTATGTATTTTGACCCGTCTTTTTGTCCATCGGAGGTTGAAAGAAAACAACCCTCGTATTTAATTTTATGAAAACATTAACAGCATAAAGAACGAAACATAGACACTATAATTATAATATTCTACTACTGCAAAATATTTTGGTGCAAAACAAATGCTTTTTACATTTTTAACCCTTCGCCACCGAATTTAATTTTAAAATATTGGCGAAGTGCTTCTCCGCCATTATATTTTATGAAGATGTCCCCCCACCCCCTTTCGATTGAATATTGAAGCATTGCGCACTTACTTAAAGTTTTATAAAAAAATTCCAATTTTAATAAGTTAAAACTACTCGCATAGAGTAAACATATGCGGTTTAATATTAAAACGACGCGGGTCCGGACGGGTGAAAAATTTAATTTCATCATTCTGTTGACACGCAAAACTTACACTCTTAAACCAAAAGAGTGAAATCCACTCCAGTTGGAGAGGTGCATTTTCGACACTGGAAAGGAGTGAATATTAACTCAGACTGAGTTAAAATCAATCGTTTGGAGTGATCCTGCTGGAGGTTTAACACACAAAGAATCCACTCCTTTCGGAGAAGTGCATTTTCAAGACTGGAGGAGTGAAAATTACTCAGATTGAGTTAAATTCGCTCGTTTGTTTTAAGAGTGTAGATACACGCCCACTATAAAAAGTTAGTTGGGGCGTGGGTAACTGTTTTTTTTTTCGTGAAAGCTATTAACCTTCAAAAATCAAACATATCACTTTAATTGTCATTGTCTTTCACTGGTGAACTACGCAAGAAGTAACATTAAGATTAATTACTTTCTCTGGAATGGCGATTCCGTTCCATTTCCGCAATGTTGCCACAATATCACGTTCCAACGTTCGATTAACGATCAGATCACCGAGGACAATGGAGTGTTCTACCCAAATGTCGAGTCAAGGAACAAAACAATCGATTTTGGCGGGAGAAGAATTGATGGAAAGATTCGGTTCAAGCCTTAGATTTAAGAAGGAAATGTTTTCACCCCAAGCATCTCTAAGTGATGCCGTCAGAAAATCGCCAAGAAATCTTGTAAGCCACGGACAACTTAAATAACAAGGCCGCAGAAGCTCCACTAAACATGAGCGTAGACGGAAATTTTGATGTCACTGTTCCGAGTGCCGAAGATGGAGAAATTAGTTCGCATTCGTAACCCTTAAAATATGGTGTGTTTGGGAGAGCTTCTTTGGCCTTAGTAGTTAAGTAGGCCGTGAGTAAGCCCAAACAAACAGTTCACTAAATCTTAGTTCGTGATGAAACGCGTCATTTTATTCTGTGTCCTTAAGAAGCAATAATTAAAAAAAATACTGTTTGTGCAGTTGTAGACTGTAGTATACAATATCTAAATTTAAACAAGATTGCAGTAATTCCCTTCACAGGTAAGATGCGGAACTGGGGATACCGGCGGTTAACGAGTTGCGGAAGATCCCAGGTTCGGGCCCGGGCATCGCTAAAATAACTGCCGACATCTAAACGGCCACTGCTACTTAAATGTCCGACGAAAAATACCCAGTGTAGAGAGAGCCTTTAACAGTTGCGTTTTGGGAGCCTACTCAGGCGTCGCTTCAATGTGGTTCTAAATTACGACTATTGTCACCAATAGCCCTAGTTTAGCTTTTGCGACGTTTTAAACTAACCTGACCTTAGAACAATTGCATTGCAATTATAGTTTGTATTAGAGTCAGAAATCGCCAAGTCGATGTAGTACGTCTCACTCTTAAAACAAAAGAGTGAAATCCACTCCAGTTGGAGAAGTGCATACTTTCGACACTGGAAAGGATTGAATATTAACTCATACTGAGTGAAAATCACTCGTTTGGAGTAGTCCTGTCGGAGGCTGAACACACAAAGAATCCACTCCTTCAGGGTAAGTGCATTTTCCAGACTGGAGGAGTGAAATTAACTCAGACTGAGTGAAAATCGCTCGTTCGTTTTAAGCGTGTATGACACTACTCCATTGCAAAAAATAGCGCCAAATCCGTCGCCGAATGCGTAGGGGGTAGGGTTGATCATATATATTCTGCCTTGTGTGCTTGATTAGAGTCGACCCGCTTATAAACCTTCATCAAGTAAGACAAACACAGAACGAATTTTAACTATCACAGAGAGAGAAGTTACACCCAGGGAGAAGGATAGGAATCAAACCCGCACCCGGTACAGTGCGCAGACTGTTAACGGTGGCCTCAGCTATCTTAACCACTCGGCCACCCGGGCCCCGCCGAATGCGTTTTCCTTGGGCTTATTGCACAGCGATCAATGGCTTCACTTTGAAAGACCGGTTTTTATATTGCTTTTTTCCCCAGAAGCATCTCCATCGTCTTCTTAACTCTACATTCCATGTTGACATTCGGCGTGTGACTCTCTGACACGAATGTTGGTTCATGTAAACTGCTGAAATCGTTTGCGTGATGATATTATTGAAATGGAAGGACAGTTTCAAAAACAATGTGAGTAAACAATGACGAAATGTTTACGAAAAGGGTTAAATGTTTGATTAAGAACGTATCGAATGGTGAATTGTTTTATAGACATTAATAATCGTTACCATTGAAGTTCCAGTTGAATACTTTTATGTTAAAGTATTTAAAACTAGGTGAGGTGTATCACGCAACATTAAAGTCTTCTAAACTATCATTAAACAAAACCACAGTTCCCGATTGAATAATTTTGTTGCAATTTTTAAGCGTTTTCGGCCAAAAAGCTATTTTAATCACATATCTCTTTGCGGAGCGAGTTTTTTTTGTTTCAGAAAATAATTCTTGGTTATTGAAATGGTGGAAATTACCGCCGTCTGCACCCTTCTTCTAAATTCCGTTCAAAAACCCCGATTTCAAAAATTCTCCCTTTTTTATTATTTGAACAATATAAAAGACAGAACGAAGTATCTTTCGTACTTTTGTCTATCTATCTGTAACTTTTCCACTTTGTTTTTGTCCACCTGTCAATCAATCCAGATTCTTTTCAATCCCTGTTCTAGCCGTACGATTTTAAAATTCTCATTTCTCTTGTTTATTGAAAGGTGTGTGACATCACAGAATATTTTATGCTTTTTGTCAGTCTTTCCATCTTCTTGTCCGTCCGTCCATCTATTCACCCCCTTTCAACTTCCATTCAAATGTATGTTTAAATTATTTTTTGAAAGATGTGGTATCAAAAAAGAAACTTTTATGATTTTTTTTGACCTTTTGAATTGACAGTCTGTATTTCCGTTTTTCTGATCATCCATCCGTCTGTCCGTACCCCTTTATCAGCTTCCTCTTTAGGAGTTTGATTTGCAAAGTTCGATTTCTTTTTTTTGTTTGAAAGGAACGCCATCTACATCAGGCTCTGCTGGAATATTAATAACAGTTTTTTTTATTTCTTCTATCAATACTGTCCGGCTATATCACATTTTATAATAATATAGCAGCTTGAATAAGCTATAGTATAAGAAATGATTTAAAGTTTTAAATAATAAGAAAATAATGAAAACTGTTTACTTCCTAACGTTGAGCTCCCTATAGTATTTATATTTTTAAAAGCCATTGAAGCTTCAATTCAATTAAGGTTTATTTCTGCCTCTGGCAAGTGCACAAACAAATTACTAAGTTTTTAAGGAAACCATGCGTGAAAATTTCAAAACAAGGAAATTCGAGACAAAAAGATGCAATTCCATCTTGGAAGATAATAACTACTGAGTCGTTTACTTTGGTTTGATGAACACCGAATATCTTAATAAAATGATCGAACTAATCTAAGCACTTAGATGAATGTAAAACTGAACCCGGTAGGGCCCGGTGGTGACAGGCGTATAATGCTACGGAGGATACCTTAACGTATTTTGTACTGGCTTAAAAAACTCCATCAATTATAATAACAACGTATGCAACTTATGCATATTATTGCTGTTAGATTATTTAGGTGACAGCTCTAGTGTCGGCCTTGGCACTTGACCATGTTTCAAAATAATGCAATGTCTTTTTGGGGGATAGGGATGGGGAACACCAAATGCAGTATAAATTGTTTATATATTTAAATAAAAATTATGATAATGATAATTTTTCTTAATCAATGAAGTTCAAATTTTGTTTTACTTGCCATTGCCTAGTATAAAACATAAGGTAAGGAAACCATTGCGATGAGGTCGAATATCCGAAATAAATATTTTAGGTTTTCTACACGTTTTGATGGAAGGTGCTGATTCTAAAAAAGGGGTTTTTGGCAATTAGTATGTCATTCTATCTGTTGAAATTATTCTACAGCTCTAAGAAAAAGGGCCATAGTCTTGAATTTTATAGGTAGGTCCAAGTACTTTTAGGACATTATAATAAAGTTTCAAGAAGTTACACACGGCCGGACAAAGAGTAGCTATCATCGAACTTTTTTGGTTTTAAGGGATTTGCTGAAAAAAAATTAAGGAGCCACGAACCTCAAACTTAGACCACAAGTTAATGTTACGCGTCACATATGGCGCTGTTATATTTTCAAAAATTCGCTTGTGCAGTACGGATAACCGAACCAAGCGCATAAAATGTCTATTATTTATTGAATGGTAATTGAAGTTCGTGTAATGTTTCACACCCCTAGTAGAATTTTTTATTCATCTACCTATTTGTTAATTGTTGTCTTTTTTACTTTAAGAGGGACTGTCAGTCCCATGAAGCTGAGGCATTAGTTTTGGAAAAAAAAAGAAACTTAAGAAGCTTTGCCCTGTTTACCCTTTTCCCCAAGTATGGGAATCAACAGAACATCGAAATGAAGCAAAGGCCCTCGCCAGATAAGACGGTGAAAAATGCTCCCATTCCAATCGGGCTAATTTTTTTTTTCTGAAAATACCTCATAGTATGGACAACTTCTCAGCCAAGTTTCAGCTCAAAAATGTGACGCATTTTTGAGTAAAAAATTAAAGTTTTTTTTTCTTTTTAAATTGATTATTCCCTGAATATATTTGATAAATCCAAAAAACTACTCATGAGTTTTTAGATATTATTGAGTAGTATTCTCAGAAAAATCCGCTCATAAATCTGATCGAGCGATCATTCTTAAAAATGCATTTTTATTTTTCAAAAAAAAATTCATGCCAAAATCGTTTGGTCACAACTTAGGATTTTGTCTCTACATATTCCTCTATTATCAATCTATAATATATATATTTTTCAGATTTTTAAAATTATTGGACGATAGTTTTAAAAAAATAAAATATTCTTAAAACCTGACTTTTCGCACTACTTACTCGGCAGATGGCACTCCTAACAAAGGCGGGGAAATTCAATCTGGGAGAATTTCTTTTGGACTAAAGAATTTAGCATAGATTTAGAAAGTAGCAGATCTGCCTCTAGGGGGAAAGGTGAAGCCATTTGTTAATCATTATCCCATAAGGCAGTTCGCAAGCTCTTGCACATGGCATGCCATACGCCACCAGATGGCACCATGAGATAATTCGACTAATAAAAGATATATATTCAATATTAACTAATTAAAACTTTTTACAAGTTTCGCTAGCATAATTTTATAGCTGCATGCGTATTGATAATTTCTGTAAGGCATGAGGTATATATTCACAAAAGAAGCAAGTTAAAAATGCAGTTTTTATTGTATGTAACTCTTCGGAAAAACCATTTTTGTGAATCAGTATCCCGTGATGCATTGCGAAAACGACGAAATGTGGATTCATCACGCATCATTGCGTTGTATGGGATTGCGCAATCGGTGGGCATGCTATTTCTAAATCTATGGGTTTTAGAGCAAAAAAATCAGGCTTTAAGAATTATTTTTTTAAACTATCGTCCAATAATTTTAAAAATCTGAAAAAAATATATATTATAGATTGATAATAGAGGAATATGTAGAGACAAAATCCTAAGTTGTGACCAAACGATTTTGGCATGAAATTTTTTTTTGAAAAATAAAATTGCATTTTTAAGAATGATCGCTCGATCAGATTTATGAGCGGATTTTTCTGAGAATACTACTACTCAATGATATCTAAAAACTCATGAGTAGTTTTTTGGATTTATCAAATATATTCAGGGAATAATCAATTTAAAAAGAAAAAAAACTTTAATTTTTTTTACTCAAAAATGCGTCATATTTTTGAGCTGAAACTTGGCTGAGAAGTTGTCCATACTATGAGGTATTTTCAGAAAAAAAATTAGCCCGATTGGAATGGGGGCATTTTTCACCGTCTTATCTGGCGAGGGCCTTTCTAACGAAAATGATATCTAGTTATTTAATTGTATATTTTGGAAGTTTTAAAATGCCAAAAATATATAGCAGATGACGACAAAAACTTTATCAATTAATAATGAAAATATCTGATGTTATATTTTCTTTTCAATTTTGTTTTTAATTGATGTTAAGATGATTCCCATACCTGGTGAAAATGGGATAACATGGAAAAACAATTCTTTTGCAAAAGTTGTGGTTTCAAAACTAATGTATTAGCTCCATGGGCCAGACAGTCGCTCTTAAACTCAAGAACTTTTGAGAGGCGAAAAAAAAAAAAAATGGCTTTACTTGAAATTTCTTTTTGTTATTACATCACTTTCACTTGTTTTTTCCCACAAAACAAGGGGCTGTGGCGGAGAAAAATGAATTAAATAATAAATAAAAATAATAATACGTGAATTCCCACACACCACGTTTCCGAAACGTTTTGTTCCGATTGGGCATGGCTGCGTGTCGAGCCCATGGCCCGGTTCAGGGCGAGGGAAAGTGTGGTTTCACTCTCACTCTGTGCCTCGAGACGGACGGACGGACAGATTTGCACGAACATGCGTCGCCGATGAACAGGGGAGGAATGAGGGGACGACTTGGGATAACTGTGGTGGCGGTGAGTAAAATTTAATTTAAAAAATGTGTCATTTATTGTTAGTTTCAATCGTCTAATATGTCCCACGAATGTCCCGTGCTGTGAGAGTTCACGCTATCGCAACTTTAAATAGGCTTCAAAGTCCCGGTTCAATGTCTACTCCTAGAAGTTGCTTTGGGTGCCTACTCAGGTTGAAGCTCGTCACTTCTTTGTGGCTCCAAATTATGAATTCCTTCACCAATAGTCTTCCTGTAGCTCTAGCGTGACGATAATTCATTTAAATTCAACCAACGTATAACTAAGATATAGGAAGGGTTCTGTCCATTAAAAAAAAGAAATATTGACTTAGTCCAATTGCATTTACTATTGTTTACTCCCTTTTAAGTGTCAAACCATTCTGGTATACTAGAAAAATCCGCCCTCCACCCATCCCCCATAGTTAAAAAAATTTCTAGGCAGAAAATGGCCTCCAAATTACGTAAAAAATATATTTTACACAATTTTTTTCTAATATACTTGACTGATTACAAATATAACTTAAATCTGAATTGCTATGAATTAAAAGCTATAGTTTTGAAGATAAAAATTAAAAGTTGCAGATATTTTTTACTCCTCATACAAACTTAACATCTGTGTTTATTAAACTACTTTACTACTACTTTACATATGTGTTACTTGGGTCGGCCCAACTATTGTTAATATCTTTAAACTGACGTGCCTGATGATTATAGCTTCTGAATTGGCTTGTTAAGTGACGTAGTTCCTCTTTAGCTTTTATTTCTTTCTTATCTGTGCTCTGATTGATGATCAGTTCGACGTGAAATTGATTATCCAATCGCGGCCAGAGAAAATGTTTATTTTCATTCGGCATTTCTGTTGCTACTCAAGACGTGAACCATTCCCATTGTAGAGTTTTTGTTAAAGCATTAATTTGAAACAAACTTCAAATGGCTTTCATTTGATATGCAATACTAATCTTTAATTTTAGTTTAGTTTGAGTATCGTCGCACTAGAGCTACACGAGGGCTATTGGCGACGGGTGTCGTATTTTAGAACCATAGTCAAGTGACGAGCCAACACATGAGTAGGCACCCAACGCAACAGATAAGGGCGCCATCGTACGCAGCGTTGAGACTTCGGATCATAAGTAACGTGCACTCTCTCGCCACACGGGGTATTATTCATCGGACAATTTTGGTTGCACCGGGCCGTTTATAGGGCGGCAGTTATTTTATCGTTGCCCGGACCCGAACCTGGGACCTTCCGCGTGATAGGCAAATGCCTAACCGACTTTGCTCTGCAGCTCCCCTCTAATATTTAATAAAATATTTTTATTTTTTTAATGGGATGGGTAAGTTTATTATTCCTCACATCACAAAGATTTCATTTTAATCGTTAATTACATTCTTTAAAATATATAATTTTGTTCTCTTATAGTACATGAGCTAAGACATCGAAAATTGAATTGCTTTTATTAAATTGGTGGGGAAGGAGGCTATTAGTATTTGTATATTTCATAGATTACGCCATATTACATTATATTTATTATTTGTGATACAGTGGACGCCGCTTAATGTGATCACATCGGGACGAACATGATTTGATAACAATAACCAATTGATTACAATAAACGAAAAAAAGTTTTAACCAAAAAATGTTTTCTTTTACATAGGTATTAAAATACAAATTAATTTTAAATTAGGAGTTGTTGCTGTAAAACTCTATAGTACTTAATAGAAATTAATGCTCACTAAAGAAAAAAAATACTAGTTAGTATAATTACATATTTAATGATGAAATGCAGAAAAAAATACAAAATACAAAAGGTTAATTATCAACTTAAAAAGAAATCATAAATTGTCGATTGTTTAGCATTCTTTCGAAGCAAGTCATTTACGAATCGCTTATAATCATTTTGGCGGCAACAGAATCTTGTGACGAAGCTTGATCGTCGTATTCGCACAGTGCTACGGAATTTTACAATGCTTGATCGAAAATGACAAAATACCCCCACTTTTGGTAAGTTTCAGGAAACACTTTAAACAAAAAAAAATCCTTTTTGTTTTTATTGATTCCAGGAAAATAAAATTTACATATAAACTGCTAACAATAAACGAACATTTGATTACAATAACCGATGATTTTTCAATGTATTTTGATATAAGCGGACGGGACTAAGCGATTTTGATTCCATTAAACAATTCATAACATTAACCGTGATCACATTAAGCGGCGTCTTCTGTATTCTTAGAATAATTTTTTCTTCTAGAATGTTTTTTTTAAAAATCAATATTGCGTTATGTTCATAAATATAATTGAGTTTTGTGAATATTTAAAAATATCTAAATACGTTGTCGAGTAAAACATTAAAAAAATTTCCTCGTATTTTTTAGACACGTTTTGAGTATCCCTTTCCGACCGGGCTCACACGATCGCGCGGGTAGTAAAGAGAATGTTCAAGCTCTTCAAAAATATCGATACCGAAGCAGCTGACTTGTAAAATTGGTTATTTGTTTAAAAAAAATGACTTTGTTTTTAAGGAGTTGCTAGCATTGATGCTGTTTAACGCATTTTTTCGATAAAACTATTTAACAAATTTAGTCTCATAATTTTAAATCAGCGCGACCTGACCGCCGCGCCGGTCGAAAAAGGGTTAATCTAACTAGCAAATAAGCACTAGAATAAGATGTCCCATTTGTAAACTAATTTAATATTCTGTGACAGTGCCGGGCATACTTCATATTTTAAAATGAGCAATTGTTTTTATCTATGATCATTCGTAAAGGATTAAGTTGGCCATATCATTTCATTTAAATTCACCTAATTCTAGTTGTTTACTTGGATTTAAAATTGTTTTGATTTAGAAAACATGCCTCGCAACTTCCGCATTTTAAATAGTTTTCAAGTATCACAGACTAAATAGTTTTGGTTAAATTTACGTCGCAATAGAAGGCCTAATGGTGAAGATCGTTTTAATTATAAAACACGGTCAAGTAACCGGGCTGAGTCTGAACGAACACGTAAAGCAACCTTATAGAACCTTATATTAGTAATATTTCAGCTACTGCACATTGAACAAAAACACATTTAACGTGCCCTGGTAACTCTAGGTTTAAAGGTTAAAAGGAAATGTTTTACCAACAGGGCCACTAGTGCAATTCATCCTGAATAACCCCAGAACGTTAGTTTTGAATAATCGTCCAACTAGAGCTACACTAGGGCAATTAACGACTCACGTCGTAATTTAGAACCACAGACAAGTGACGATCTAACACCTGAGTAGGCACCCAACGCAACTTTTAGTAGCGGCATTGTACGCAGCGTCGGGGCTTTGAAGCATATTTTACGTGCAGCTCCCTCTACAAGGGGTGTTATTCGTCGGACATTTTTTTGGCTACATTGGCCGCTTATAGTATTTTGGCTATGACCTGACTCTATCTCGTGACCTGTCGCATGCAAGGACTCCCTAGGCCCTATAACTCAAAAGGACGTTAAAATATACAGTCGAATATTTCATACATCGACCTCATAAATATCTGATAAATAGCGATGTTGTAGTGATTATATTTAACGATTTAATTTAACCTTTCGTAATCTCAAAACCCTGGTATGTATATTTTTAACTAGTAAATATATAATATAGTAATATTTTAATATTATATTACTTTGAGTAGCACTTAAAATATGAATCATACGGATAAAAATTAGTTAATTTTTTTCCACTTGATCATTAATATATAGAAAATGTATTTCAAAACTTTTAGTCCATCTGTCCGTCTATCACTTTCACCAGACGAAACACAAGTTTCTCATAAAAGTGTGATACGTTAAATTGAAGCAAAAAAAAAAACGGCTAGGCTATATCCGAAATTTTATTAAAAAGTTATCCCTCGAAGTATTTTGAAAATTTAGTAAGTTAATATTTTTTTTATTTTTAAATAACTTTAAAATGCTATGTATGAATCTTTTAAATATAGATTGCTTCTCAACAATCGTGCTAGAAACTTACTTATTTAAATGGAAATTTTACTTGAAATTTATATTTGTGATATAAAATATTCCAAACAATTAAAAAAAAGAACAAGTAAGTATTGACATGGTGACTTTGTCTGTCTGTCTGTTCGTCCGGCCATCAGTCTATCCTTCCATCTACCACTCTTCCAAAATCTGTTCTACCCGTCACATCTTAGCATTTCTTTTTTTGTCAGAAAAATATGACCTTACCGACCAAACTTTCATACTTTTTGAACGTCCGTCTGTACGGCGGACGGACATCTGTATACTATTTGTCGGCGATTTATCCATTGAATTAGCATTGGATTTTAATTTTAAGATATTTAAAAAATGCCACGAGAAACTTCATTTAAAAATATCATAAAAAATATTTTGGTTGTACATAAGTTTGGAATGACTTCTTAAAGGGATTTTTTGATTGTTCATTATTATTTTTTTACTAAGACAGTGACAAGGCATTAAATTTTTCCATAAAAATAAGACTAGTTTTAATTTACATGTCTTTTGATATTTCGGGCCTTTTCGAGCAGTTTCAAGTTTTTTGTCATTAAAAAAATTTAATAGGGGAGAGTGTTGTACTTTGGGACAATTTTTACATTTTAATTTTTTTCTTCGATTATTATAGTCAAATTAAAAATTTAAAAGCAGCATTTCAACACACCAATATATTCCTCTATAATATATACATATATTTTTTATTCTGGCAGCTTGAAATTAAAAAAATGCCACTCATTTAAAGTAGGGAGGATAAACTGTCCCAAGGTACAATATGATGTTGTACCTTGGGACATGCTTTATAATTCAGTCAATAGTCATACAATTGAACTAATTTGTGTCAGGAAACAAACTTTTTTTTCAAGGAAATACACAAATAAAACTTCAAAATTCAAGAATAATTTAAATAGAATTCCAGAATTATATTTTCACACTTCAATCATTATAAAATATATTCAAAACAAAATTGAGTTGTATTTTACATGTTTTGTGGAATTGCTCAAAAAATAAATGTTAAAGATATTTTCATTTATCCAAATTATTAAGAATCATGAATACCTTATGTATTACCTTATGTATAATCATGTATTGTACCTTGGGATCTGTCACAAGGTACAATACGCTTTGCTGTCCCAAGGTACAATACACTACATGGTTTAAATAAAAGCAAGATAGTGGACAATCTAAATGCATAACCATTATTTTCTCATAACCAAAATATTTTAAAATCTTCTTTTTTATGAAGAAAATAAAATTCAGTTGACTTTTTCTAAAAGTACAAAGGTAAAAAATTATATTAGAATGGGAAAAATATTTACTTTGGGGTATTGAAAACTTATTTTTTGTGTCACCAATTCATTAATTCAATGATGCTAGTGTTAAATTTTATTATGATGATGTCTGTAGGGTAGGGTAGGGTATTTTACATATATATTCCGACTTGTGTGCTTGCTCAGTGAGCCGCTTATAAGTCTTCGTCTAGTAAGACAGACACAGAAAGATTTTTTACTGTCACAAAGAGAGGAAATACACCCAGGGCGAAGGCGGGAATCGAACCCGCGCCCGTTACAGCACGCAGACTGCTGGCCTGCGATGCTTACCACTCGGCCATCCGGGCCCCTGTCTGTAGGTTAAGGCTACTATTAGAAATAAACAATGTATGAATATTGCCAATAGATTCTTAGAAATTGTCAGTGTCCCAAGGTACTACAATCTCTCCTAGGGTTTTTTCACGCAGGATCTGGCAATAGCTCCGCAGTCTTGTTTTCCTTTCTCTCTATGCTTTCCTCGAATTACTTTTGCTTTGGTTAATTGGTTGGTTGGTAGACCTTTATTTAGGTAGTGTGCTTGCCAGCACACAAACCTGATTATCTCTCTCAACCAACCAACCAAAACAAAAGTAATTCGAGAGAAAGGAAAACAAGACAGTGGAGCTATTGCCAGATCCTCCGTAAAACAACCCCATTATTCTGATATGTTCTAATAACTCAGAATATGTCAATAACTCATAATAAAAATTCTTAATACTAGAACTGCAAATAAATTAAGCAGACGATATTTATTTAATGTGCGAAAGAAAATTAATGAAAAAAGTTGATTTTTGCTTTTAGAAGTTTAAATTATGGCTGGATGCTGAGTTCAGATATATTTTAAAAAATGTGTATGCATTTTTTGCGTAGAATCGGTTGTAAATGATATTTAGTGTAACAAACTTGGTTGTTTCCCGATAAGAATTTCAGTAAGTTTTGACGTAACAGGAAGGTAGTGGGCAATATTACAAATTTTTGCTTCGAAAAACAAAACATTTATCAAACGAAGAAGAACTATTTTTGAACTATCAATAATAATAATAATAATAATAATAATAATAATAATAATAATAATAATAATAATAATAATAATAATAATAATAATAATAATAATAATAATAATAATAATAATAATAATAATAAATATAATAATAATAATAATAATAATAATAATAATAATAATAATAATAATAATAATAATAATAATAATAATAATAATATAATAATAATAATAATAATAATAATAATAATAATAATAATAATAATAATAATAAATAATAATAATAATAATAATAATAATAATAATAATATAATATAATAATAATAATAATAATAATAATAATAATAATAATAATAATAATAATAATAATAATTAATAATAATAATAATAATAATAATAATAATAATAATAATAATAATAATAATAATAATAATAATAATAATAATAATAATAATAATAATAATAATAATATAATAATAATAATAATAATAATAATAATAATAATAATAATAATAATAATAATAATAATAATAATAATAATAATAATAATAAATAATAATAATAATAATAATAATAATAATAATAATATAATAATAATAATAATAATAATAATAATAATAATAATAATAATAATAATAATAATAATAATAATAATAATAATAATAATAATAATAATAATAATAATAATAATAATAATAATAATAATAATAATAATAATAATAATAATAATAATAATAATAATAATAAATAATAATAATAATAATAATAATAATAATAATAATAATAATAATAATAATAATAATAATAATAATAATAATAATAATAAATAATAATAATAATAATAATAATAATAATAATAATAATAAAAATAATAATAATAATAATAATAATATAATAATAATAATAATAATAATAATAATAATAATAATAATAATAATAATAATAATAATAATAATAATAATAATAATAATAATAATAATAAATAATAATAATAATAATAATAATAATAATAATAATAATAATAATAATAATAATAATAATAATAATAATAATAAATAATAATAATAATAATAATAATAATAATAATAATAATAATATTAATAATAATAATAATAATAATAATAAATAATAATAATAATAATAATAATAATAATAATAATAATAATAATAATAATAATAATAATAATAATAATAATAATGATAATAATGATAATAATGATAATAATAATAATAATGATAATAATAATAATAATAATGATAATAATAATGATAATAATAATGATAATAATAATGATAATAATAATGATAATAATAATGATAATAATAATGATAATAATAATGATAATAATAATGATAATAATAATGATAATAATAATGATAATGATGATAATGATAAAGATAAAGATAAAGATAAAGATAAAGATAAAGATAAAAATAATAATAATAATAATAATAAAAATAAAAATAAAAATAAAAATAAAAATAAAAATAAAAATAAAAATAAAAATAAAAATAAAAATAATAATAATACCAGTGAAATAAGCCGTTAAAAAGTATAACGTAGAACTAAATGCTGTGTTTGACCCTTCTTTGTTTCTGACATTCATGAATTTTGTGTAGTAGCCGTTCTAACTAACAGTTTCGGTTACATACCTAGTTGATTACGTTACAGACGGAAAGTAGGAAGCTAAAACTTCCTGAAAATCGAACAAAACTGGGATTATTTGAGAAGAATCTCGAGGAGGAAATCTTTCGACTAATATTTCAGCAATTTTCGATTAAATTGATTTCAAGAACTAAATGGCAAATTGGTTTGAAAGTCATTGAAGCAGTTATTATATATTGGCGTCGCATTTTTTGATGTGCATCGGAAAACTATTTAAAATGAATTTCCAATTTGTTATTATAGGGATAATAATTTATTGTAATTTAGCCGGTATGGATGTATATGCCGGTAACATCTCTTGTGCTTTTTTTTGTGTTTTAAGTAACGTTGCATTAGAGTTACAAATGATTTGTAATAGTTCTTGTTATTTTGAACCATATAACTTGCACCAGCATTCTCAGCACCTCTGTTTAGGCATGTAACCCGGTAATCCTGTAACCAGGGCCTGATTTCCGGCAGGGAAAATGGGGCACGTGCCCATTGCCCCCACTTTAAGGAGGCCCCCAAATTTTCTTCATGGTCATTTATGCATTTGTTAAGTTTAAGTTGATGTTAAAAAATAAGATGTTGATAAAATAAGATCCTAAATGTTAAAAAAAAAATTCCATTAAAATTAATAAATTTGTATCAATGCTAATAATATCAAATCTACTTATTATCCATTTTATTCAATTAAAATCCATTTATTTTACATGCATTATTCATTGACATTTAATTTATGGAGCACACAACTATTTTACTTTTTTTTTACGGGAGAGGGGCTAACGTCCCCTTTTCCTTGGACCTTCTACTGCACATGCAGACTTGAATTTGTAATATGATTGTAAACGTAGAAATTTCGTTGGTATTAAGAGGTCGAAGGTCTTTTCATTGTCAATAAGTTTGCAGTTATTGTCATATTGCCCATAATTAGATTAACTATAACGAAGGTGTTGTGACATGAAGGTGGGGGTAAAAAATATCACTGTTTTAAATGACTGAATTTAAACAAAAATATATATCTTGAAAACTGTCAGGTGGGGGGGTCCATTTCAGCTTACTTGACCAAGGGCTCTGGGATGATAAGCATATGTCCCGGCTAGGAAGTCAACTTCACGTGGAGTCGCGCCTTTGTCGATTACTGATAGATAATGACACACGTAACACTATAATCAGTGCTGTATTCGTAAAATTTGCACAGGGTATACTGTGCCTAAATAAAAAAGAATGAGAGGGTATACTCTTAATATAAGTTGGTACTTGGTAATAAAATTTACAAATATGCTACTGTAATTCAAGATGTAGAAAAAAACTTGGTTTAAACTCCACATAAAATAAACTTATCTTTTAATTCTTGCTCTTAAAAGGGAAAAGAGAGGAAGGTAAATAACATAGAAATGTGAAAAATAAGCAAATTATTTATTTTTCCGAAAAAATATCCAAAAAAAAGGCGAGATTCCTTTTCTTCTCACCCTTGTACTGCTTTTTGATTGGACAATAGTCGCTGCCCGAATGGTTTCCAACCATGACCTCACATACCTCTTTGGTACAAACACGATCAACTGGCTGTATTTTTTTTTTTTTAAAGTAAAACAAAGTGTCAAACTAATTAAAAAATTTAAAGGGTATACGCTAATTTGGAAAATAATCACAGAGTATACTCTATTTTTTCAAAGAGAACCACACTACTCCGTATACCCCCCAATACAGCCCTGACTATAATCTAATTAAGATAAATTTACTATTCTAAAAAATGCCTTTGAAGCATACTCAAATGATTCGATCCTATCACTGTCAACACGACTGGGATGTGGAAAAGAAGACGCCATTTTGGCTATTCTGTGTCCTTGTGGTTAAAGCATCCGCCTCAAGAACGAACGTTTTCAGGAGGGCAGAGGTTTCGATTCCACCTACCCTTAAATCATCCTATAAATCAGATATGCATCAGAAAATAAAGGGATTTTGTTTTTGAAAGGATTCTTAAAAATGTATTTGAATATTACAGAAAGAGGTATTCTAAACACTAGGAAAAGTTTCTAAAAATTACATTCATTATAACTGTCCCATATACATTTAGAAACGTTTCCGATATTTAATTTTACAGTGTACTTGCGAAGAGAAGTTAACACTTGTAATACACTCCCAAGCAGCACACTAATGTGAGATCCGTACATGCACAATTGCACATTTGGGTAATGTGGGTTTTACTCATATGGAGCTCAGGAAGAAACTTCTCTTTTACTTTTGGTCAAACCACATGGGTTACCTGGCAATACCTCATGAGCACATTTACAATTTTATCCCATTTACCGTTATTTTTAAGAAAACTATTTAAAATAAGAATTAGTTAAATCGTTTATGTTTTTAAATTAACATTGAAGCATAATCTTACACTTAAAATACTCTATCCAAATCATAATTAATACTGTGTGTCCAAGAGGACTTAGCCTATAATAATCAAGAGGCGCGTTTGCATGAGCCATCGAATCCCTGGAATGCCAAAACCTCCATTAGGGGAAAAAGTGATCAAGCAGGATTTTTAACCCAAACAAGCAGTCTGTGGCCAAATCTATGGTATGAAACAATATTGAAGGGTTTGCGAAACCCTCAATGAACCCTGCTATTCCGGTTGTGTCGTGGCGAAAATCCCCAAGAGGGAAAAATTACCGAGTTTGCTCTTCAATCCATGGATTCGATGGCTCATGTAAACGCGCCTTAGATAGTTTACCTATTACCACCCATGTGGATCTCATTTATAGCTTTTGTCTAACAAATTTAACCACGTAAACATGATCATCATGGACTACCCATAATATGCCCATGTTATTGAAACCAGCAATCGAGGAGGAGTATTAATTTTTATTTGGATAATGTAGTAATAAATCAGCTGTAAAATTATGTATAATCGTTTATTTGATATCATTCTGCCACAAAAAGTTTAACTGTGTCCATTGTAAACTGTTCATACTAATCAAATGGGCCCACTTAAAATTTCTACTTGGAAAGATAAGTTAAATCTTAATTCTTAATTTAAACCGTATTTACATTCCAAAAATAACTTATTTGCAGCCAATTGGTTGTACTACTTGGTAATGAAATTAACGGCCAAATGCCACCCTTTCTTTTTAAACAGCATTCACACAAAAAAACCATCTTAAGGGTAAATGAGCAACTGACAGCCGGTCTCCAAAACAAAATGCCTTTCTGTCATAATGGGAAAAATTATTTTCTTAGCGACATTTCTCCGGCTGTATTGAATATTCTTACAAAAGATTTTTATATATGATAAATGTAGCTGACTCACAGGGCTCCATAATACCACTTTTTGAAATTGGTCTGAATACATATTTTTAATTTCCAATAAATAGTTTTACTCAAAAGATTCGAACCAATTTCAATTTAAGGGGTCATAGGAGTCTTAAAAATGTGCAAAGAAGATACTACAAAGCCTAGTCTGATCTTTCATGTCATTTTTGAACTACTCAATGTATAAGTATAATTTTTTTATAGGTAATTCTACAAGATTTATTTATTATAAAACAAGTTTTAAAATTTATAAAACTTAAGCCAAAACTAAAATAAATGATATTAAACATGAAGGTACTTGAACACACTGTGATTAGGCTTGCGCGGCAAATTGTGAGGTCAAAATTGAAAAAATGAATAAGAAAATGACTTTATATTGTACAAATATGTACAAACAAAGACTTATACCTAAATTCTCAGCTCAATTTTAATTAGAAATTATTTTTTAAAAAATTTAAAATCAAAATTTTTATTAATTTTTTTAGAAAAAAGTTCTTAAAATAATTTTTAATTAAAATTGAGCTGAGAATTTAGGTATAAGTCCTAGTTTGTACATATTTGTACAATATAAAGTCATTTTCTTGGTCATGTGTTCAATTTTGACCTCACAATTTGCCGCGCAAGCCTAATCACAGTGTGTTCAAGTACCTTCATGTTTAATATCATTTATTTTAGTTTTGGCTTAAGTTTTATAAATTTTAAAACTTGTTTTATAATAAATAAATCTTGTAGAATTACATATAAAAAAATTATACTCGTTTATTGAGTAGTTAAAAAATTACAAGAGAGATCAAACTATGCTATGTAGTATCTTCTTTGCACATTTTTAAGACTCCTGTGACCCCTTAAAAGACTAAAGAGGAATTACAAAGACCTTAGATACTTGTATAAGTCAGTTATTTTTAACATGAAAAAATGTTTGACAAAATAGCCAATACAGCAGGAGAAATGTGGCTTAGAAAATATTTTCCCCTGATTGAATTAACGCAACGGCACGTTGGTTTGGAGACCCGCGGTTAGTCGGACTCATTCACCCTTAAATACAGGGTAGTTATAAAATAACGCTAGCTATTCATAGTGGTCTGTAGATTGAATAAACAATCCTAATGCAACAAGCATCGACACACTTACTAATCAAGAAGGGGGAGGAGGGGGAATAGAATCATAAAAAAAAAAATAATAAAAAAAAAACCTCGTCTCTTGACCAGGGTTCTAAATTACGAGGCGTAATCGGCTTAGTTGGCCATAATTAACTACGCCTCGTAATTTAGAACCCTGGTCAAGAGACGAGTTTCTTTTATATGATTATTCTTTTTATGATTCCATTCTCCCCCCGATCGATGTTTGTTGCATTCGGATTATTCCTTCAAGCTACAGACCACTCCGAATAGCGAGCGTTATTTTATAACCACCCTGTATTCGGAAGGAAGACATTTTGGAGAGTCCATTTAAAAAAAAAAACTGGACACGCGACACAAAAAGCATTGCGTGGCGAATGAGAAATTATTTCCGGTAGAGCATTCTAATGGAAGAGGGCCTTTGGGTGGATTGCGATACGAATTGGAATGAAACGGTCGACTCTTGGAAGAAATGGAATATTCTGATTTATGTTTTTTTTCCTCGTGTGGAGATGGTCTAGTTCTGTTTTTTGGGAGGAAAAAATAAGGGTTTTACACATAAAAATGAGTTTATGGCTTTGGGATATGCTTTGTGTATTTTGTAAAACAAATTAACCTAACCCTTTAGGTCGATGTGTTGCATTTTTGTAAACAAACAGATGAAAAAAAATGTACTTTTCCCTTCTACTTTCGAAAACTCACGGTCGCTAGCCGTAAAATGCGACCCAATCCTTCAAATATGTGAATTCAAAATTAATTTAGTCGAAGTTATCGCGACTAGTTTTCTTAATAATGTAAAAGATTAACAATAATAGTTTACAAAAACAGGAAAATAACACTTCAAATTTAAGGAAATTCTTATGAAATTAAAAAAAAAACCTTCTTTCTTACAGCATTGTTTTGTGAGAAAAAAATATAGAAATCCATAATCTCCCATTCTCAGCTGTAACCACCATTTTTTTTTTAAATTGAGAAATATTTCTTGCCATAAAACTGGCATTACCAACACTAAACTATTACCCGTTGTTGGGTTTCTGCAATAGGCGTGGGACAATGGGTGGCGTGGTTAAGTGGTCCCGTTGACCACGCGACTACTGACCCATGGAGTAACCAAGCCCATACAATATAAATTGCGCCCAAGACATCAAACACGGCTTGGGCAATAGGAAGAAATGTCTGTCTATTATTTACTCGTTACGCGACGGAACTTCGCAAGGGAAGTGTCCCAAGAGAAAGTGTCACTCTCAATAAAGGGAAAGGGTTCGTTAATTTGGTTTAAATTTATTTGCACGCGACGCGACTACGATCTTTGTTAGCCTTTAGATATTTGAATGATTTCCGGCTATTTATTTCTATGCAGAGCTTTATACCACATCTTGCATCTTGCAAGTAATTTGAAAAGACTCCTGAAGAATGCAATATAGACTATTGGCACAAATAGTTTATCAGTATGAGTTGTGTACTATTCTAAAAATAGCATTATTTATCATATTTGAAATCACTATGCCAAATTTGCCTATCTTAAAGCATGCTGAGATTTTATTTTGCGAAGAGAACTCAAGCCAAGGGGGGGAGCGGAGAGTCAATGGATCTTTTACATGCCGCATGTTTATATGTCATGCACGCCCACGCTTTTCCCATCCAGAAAATCTGACGACTCTGTCGGGGCTTGAACCCGCAAACTGATGCTTATGAGGCGGACACGTATTACACCCATTGAGCCGCTCTCTAGAAAACCTTATATCTAGGGACTATAGCAGGTTCCTTTCTATGAGGCAGTTTTTAACTACATATTCACTTTATGGAATGTAGCATCCCAAACCAGTATGGGAACGCATTTCTGTTTCTACACATCCTTTCGTTGATTGATACAACTTTGATCGGTTCGTCAACCTCATCGTTTTAGCAAGGATTAACGGGAAAAAATCGCCGTTAATATAATAGAGACGGGTTACCTGCCTACCAACAACCTATTCGCAAAGAACCCTCCGGGAAGAATGCCTAAAAATGGCAGGGAGAAGAGGGCAATTTCACTTTCTCTAACACGCATGAGTGGTCCAGAGAGATCATTGCCAGCTGAATTGGGAAAGTGGAAGCGACAGTTTAATTAAAATAGGTGGAAAGCAGTTAAAAATTTGTTTAAAAAGATAAGTGATAAACAGCAGAGCCTGATGATGATGGTTGGTAGACATATATTTTCAGGCTCGTGGGCTTGGTCGCAAGGACCCGCTTGTAAACCATCGTCAAGTGACAACACAAGACACATACACAAATGACAGATGCTGCCATCTGTAGCCACTTCCACAATTTAGACATGTCCCTTCAAGACACACACATACACAAATGGCAGATGATGCCATCTGTCGCTACCTCCACAATTTAGACATGTCCCTGTAGGGGAGGGAAATAGTCTCCAGGAACCTGTACCCATAGTAAACTGCGCAATGACCGACCACATGACTTTCGGACCCAACAGATTTAACGAGTACGTACTCCGCATACACTCGGTAGGTCTTCAGTGGCAACGGGACTCGATCTCACGACCTTCCGACCTCTAGACCGAGATCTTGACCACAGGGCTCCCTACTGCCCACAGCAGAGCCTATTTTAAAACTTCTTTTGGTCGTAGCACTCTCAGAAATAAGTCTCACTTTTAAGGATTCTTCAATCAGCTTGTTTCAGGTGACGTATTTTCTTCCAGCTTTCTCTCTTGCATTTCCTTTAATCGGTGCTCTAATCGGTTCTCATTTGAAATTTATTCACCAACCGATGCTCTAAAAAGAATTCAATTTTATCCAGAATTTCAGTTGCCACCAAAGAGTTCTATAGTAGGGAAGAGGAACGACTCGTACTGAGCTGCCATCGGCAACCATATGGCTCTCTTCGGAGCGGGAATCGAAGCTTTTTAGGTTTTTTTTAACTATGTTTTAAATGGCTTATAAATTTTACCAAATGAAGCAGCTGATTTGAAATTTTGATACTGAGAAAGGAAGTACGCCCAGGGCAAAGGCGGGAATCAAACTCGCACCCGTTACAGCGCATGGACTGCTAGCGTTATGGTCTGCGATCCAAATTACTCGGCCATCAGGCCCCACATGCCAACCCATATTTCTGCTTGTTGGTCCATGGTGCTGTGTCAAGTTCAGTCTCTACCCTACTATAGAACTCTTTGGTTGCCATGAAATATCTTAATCATGCTGAAGGTGAAACTTTTTTCACCTCTCTTTTCACAATCTTTTTCTCGCGAGGTCAATTGAATTTTCATGATGTTGTTGTACACACTTGTATAGACAGAATCACACCCCAAGTTGACGAAAGGTTTGCTCGTACAATTTTTAACGACATTATTTAGTTCACGAAGGATTTTTTTAGTGAAAGTTGATAGTATACTTATAAGTATAGTCTCTGTCAGTAACAATTTAACCGCCAAAATATGAATCACGCTGGACAAATTAGATTAGACCCATGTTTTGAGGTTCTTTAAAAGTGTCATCCTCTTTAGCTTATATTTTTGAAAAATTCTCATGTAGTTAAGAAATACGAAATGGAAGCACTCGCCTTTTAAAGGGCTAAAAACGACTGTAAAACACTTTTACGTTATTATGTCTTTTACCCCTTTTTTATAGCTTGAAAAATAATATATTTTTTCTAAGTTCATTTTAAGTTATCTCTTTAACACGAGTATTTTTTTTGGGCTACTAAATTTCTTCCAATAAATAAAGTGTTGCAAATTCGTGTATTAAAAAAATAATAAAAGATTTACGTTACTTACAATTTGCGTATTAACTTAATGAAAAAACTACCAAATTAAACAAAAAAACATAAATATCCAAACACACACACACACACAAAAAGAAATTTGTGTTATCTTTATTACTTTTGGAGAAAAAAAATATTAATCAATGGTTCTCAAAATCGGAGATTCAGCGTTTAATGGGTTTCTTACTTTGTTTTCTTTTTTCTACAATATTAAAAAAAAAATACTGTCAAACAACTGAATCAGCACTAATTTTTCTGAAAAATAATTTTTTTCAAATTAAGAGCCCCTTGATGGAGGTGGCCTTATTACAGAGTATCCATCAAATAAATCAGTATCCATTAAAAATTTGAAAAAATAACTGGCATGTTTCAGATGACGTATTCCTTCCAGCTTTCATTTCCTGCATTTTTATCAATTAGTGCTCTCATTGGTGCTCTGATCCCTCGTGAAATTGATTCACCAATCGAGGCATAGATCGAGGCTCTAGAAATTATTTTCATTCAGCATTTCCAAGACCTGACACATGCCTATTGATAGGGTACTATTGTATAGAACGTTAAAAAATGTTTTTCACAGACATCAATCGTTTTGAAAATATTAAAGAAATCTTTTAATGATCGTTTGTAGGTTTTGAGCATAAGACCATAAGATTTCCAATTTTTGAACTAATGAAAATAGATAAAAAAAAAGATCTTTATTTCTTCTACTTATTTAAAGACAAAAAAACCACAAACGAAACGAATTTCACTGGAAAATAAATTTTTAAGAAAATATTTTTGTGATCATTGAAGCGAATCCAACAATCAAAAGAAAAGAATGTAAATTGATAAAAAGAATAGTTTTCTGTCTCTTGTTCCGTTTTAACGGTTAAAGCATTGTCGTTCGGAATCATAGAATTCAATTTGTTTTCCTGCGCAGACATTCTAATCTATTCTTTTTCTTATACAGTTACGGTCATGGTTAGTGGCGGTCATGGGCGAAGAACGAAACTAAATGGGGCTGGGTGTTAATGTAGAGTTGAGTTGTTTTTGTTTGAGGAAGTGGCCGACAAGTCAGACGACCTTTGTGTTATGTGAGAAAGTATTTGAGATAAATAGGTATATAGGGGAAAAAAAGTTGTAAAAGAAATCAAAGTTACCAGCAAGTTTTTTTCTCGTTAGTTTTTGGAATATCGTTGCAAAAGTCAGTTAATCATGACCTATTTATTTTTAACAATCAAATAAAAACGTTTACTGCAAGGAGATTTGTTTATTTTATTTAGTTTACTTGAACAACAAAATAGTTAAGCTGAATAACATTCAAGGTTTATTTATGTAATTAAACTTTTAACCATTTTATACAATACAAAGTTTAAAACCTTCGTAATGCATTGAAAATGTCCGATATCAATTTCAACATGTATATGTTCCAAAAAAACTTATAGTTGTTTATTGTTTTCACTAATGCTGAACAACAAATTATAAATGTTTCAACTTTATAGTGTTCACCAAAAGTGGACTAACTTAAAAAGGCCATGGCCGTCCTTGAAAGTGAATGACACACAATCAGTTTTATAATAAAAGTATGGTGTACTATTTTGCGGGACAACAACACCTGATTCGCTTCAAAAATTTTCTTTCAAATCTTCTAATGCATTCTGAATCTTTGGAGTTCAATGTCCACGTTCCTCCAGCATAAATGGACAAGTTGTTACCAGAACAAAATTATGCAATTAAAGCAGCACGGTGACATAACCAATCTCCTTCTTCCCCCTTCCCCAGGTGCTGTCATGGCTGACCCATCTGTGCATCGCCCACCAGGCCCAGCTCGTGAAGAACGCGACCTTGGACCAAGGGACGGTGCAGATGTTGAGCAGCATCCTCGACTCGCTGGACACCTTTCGCAACGACCGACTGCGCGACCTCGAGAAGATCCGACTCAACACGACCGAGGTGGCCCGACTCGACGGCCGGACGGTGCAGATGCCCGACAACAGCTCGGTGTCGGAGCACATCAGGGCCCTGAAGGAGGGCATCATGGGACATAATCCTGTCAAGAAGACGTTCGGGTACAAGGTGACTGTCTACACGTCACCCATCGGGGAAGATGGAAAAGGTGAGCATTTTAGTTAATTACTAATGGCGCAAATAAAAGTGGCCTGGCTTAGAAGTAGGGGTAAGACAGGAAATGCTGACAATTCAAAATCCAATGCCCAAACAGGTTTGCTACGTGAAGCCAGTTCAGTATCAAGCCCAAACAGAATTATTTGCCAGTACCTATGACATCTTCAACTGTGCACTGATCTGATCAACACTTACACTAAAGTGGAACTCGCCAATATTACAACTCTAGTCTAGTAACAGCCAAACCAAGAAAAAAAAAACAAGTCTGCCAGTGAATCCATTGAACGCTTGATTAATTTATGAATTCGATCTGGAGGCTTTCAGCAATACCACCTACATTAGAAGGCAGAAGAACTAAGCAACACAACTTCACACCAGTAGACCAATTTCGATTAGTTGACCAATAACGTCGTATCTTAAGATGACATCGCATCTTGATTCATCTTATCTTAAAAATAGTTTCAAATACAAGATCTAGTCACGAATGATCATTGGTCAAAACCACAGAATCGGTCCATTAATTTGACGTCAAGCATTTAGTTCGCCGGCCTTCTAATCTAGGTGGTATTGCTTTCAGTCGGTTCCAATAGTTTTTCTCGCCGAACATCTCCATGCATTCCTAGCTCAATGCCGGTGCCACTTTTATTTGCGCCACCCTGTAGCTTACATTAATGATATACAATCGAAAAGGTTAACTTTTGCTCATGCTTTTCAAGATAATAACCCCTTCTCATTAAATACACTCTTTAACATCTGAAAGCACTCTGAAAAAGTGTTAAAGTTATCAACCTTAAACATTATTGTAAGGGTCAAATCATCAAAAAAGTTTAAATAATCTTAAAAGGTGCAAACAAAGTTAATTAGTTACGACAAACAGTAATGAATTGTGTTCCAAATAACTTGGCTTCACAATATTATCAATCTCAAACACTGTTTTAAAGGTCAATCACAAGAAAAAAAACACACAAGTTACGAACAAAGTTAATTAGTTATGACAAACAGCAATGAATTGTGTTCCACATAACTCGGCGTCACAATATTATCAAACTCAAACACTGTTGTAAAGGTCAATCACAAAAAAATAAACTCACAAGTTACAAACAAAGTTAATTAGTTATGACAAACAGTAATTTCCAAATAACTCGGCGTCCAGTGTTACAAACAATTTCTACATTTTCAATTTCACGGTGATATCGTCAACAATAATAGATAAATGACGAGATACTAAATTCGCAAGGAATTATTCTTTCCCACGATTGAGTTCCGATCTAAGAAATTTCATCAAAGATCGGTTAAAGTACGTCAAATCACTCATTACAGGAAACGGGATTGGCTTATCGCTTCACGAAACATGTCAGCCATTCGTCAGCTCATTAATTCATTCCATTCTTTCCGGACCTGTAAACACAGAAGGAGACGATTCAAGAACAAGAGGTTTTTTTTACTCAATTGGATTAAAATACCGTTAACATGACTTTTTTTAAATGCTGAAATATTGCAGTTTTAAGGGGAAAAATTATTTCATCGTTTTTCTGTATATAATGTAAGAATTGTTAAATAGTTGCGGTTGAAGTTAATAGAATGTGATTAAGATTTATGCGGAAGTAATTATAAATGACCTTTTTTACTCAATGTAGGTTTGGTTACATGTCATTTGTGATAGTCATCGTATATTAGACTCATTTTGAAGTAGAGTTAATATTGCAAAATCGTAAATTAGGAGAACAAAATGGATAAGAATTTTTTAGAGTAATTTTTAAATGATAATTTTCATATTTTAGAGTAGAAAAAATAGTATTTTTTTTCTAATGGTTCTGCAATATTGGCGGTCAAGCCTTTTGAATACTCTGTATTCCCCAGAACTGAGAGCCATTTCTTTGTGGCACTATATAGGCGACTCTCGCTACCAATTTTGACGCCCAGATTGCAATGAATCTGAGCTCTCTGTGGATGTTAATTTTCACAAGAGAACCCGAAGCCAAATTAGCCCTCGAGGTATCTTTTACATGCCATATAATCTTATGATATGCTTGGCCAAGATTTTCCCATCTAGAAAATCCAACGACAGGGCAGAAAAAAATATAAATAATATAGAAAATATAAAAAGTAAATTTTTTGCTTGATTTGTAAAAAAAAAAAGTTTTGGAATCATATTATACTCTCATCACGTTTTCACATTAAATAAGAGAAGACTCGGAAAGAAATATTTTGGAAATTTAAAGCGATTATGAATTAAGGGGGGGGGGGGTATGGGGTAAAATCAAGCATTTTCAAAATCATCCAATTAAAAACCTACTTTTTAACTAATTTCAAACTGATTTTTTTGTATATTTTTTGTATATAATATGCATTTGAACTGTTAGAGATTTCAAATATATAGATATTTATAATTTTTCCCCACTATATGCTCTAACATATGGCAATTTAGAGAACATAGTTTCATACCCTCATTTTCCCCTATTGTGGTGGAAAATGGGGGTATTTCAAGTTTAAGAATATAATGAAAGCAAAAATCCTTAATATAAAGATCAAATAAAAAAATATTTTAAAAGAAATAAAAAGAAGATACCATAACGGAGATATAATAAAAAATAGATATGGGCTGATAGATGAGAAAGAGAGACAGAAGAGGAGAAAGAGAGAGAGAGAAAGAGAGAGAAATAGAAAGAGAACACTTTTCTCTATTTTAACAGAGATCAGAAGGTAAATTGTATAAAAAGAAATTACTTAGCAAAGGAAAAATAAACAAAAATATAATAAACAAAAGTTAAACTTGTAAAGAATTGAAAAAACAATAAACAAAAGAGAATATAAATAAAAGTAGAGAATAATAGCAAATCGGATCAAATAGAGAACGAAAATGGACACTCTATAGAGAATTGAAGGAATGGAAAGAAAGAAAAACAGAAATATAGTTAAAATTCGACGGGGGGGAGGGGGGGGGGGGCTTTGAGAGATCACAAACTAGAGTTGTTGATTCTTAAAGAAACATAGATAAATATATAGAGTGAGATAAAAAGAGAATAGAGGTACAGAATAAAGTGAAGATAGAACTATGAAAAGTCAGAACGAGATAGCTATAGGCAAGGCAGCTATTATGAAAGCAATGGCATTGTATCACGTCATGGATTACAACAGCTTCACCGGAATGTTGGCATTTGTTTACAGGAATTACTTATGTTTTGGTACTCAAAAATGAGTTTTCTAAGAATATTTTACTTATTAAAATTTTTAAATGCCAACTTCTTGCTGTGCAGTTGGCTGTTCAAAACATTTGTTAAAGAATCTTGCATAGAAAGAAAAAAAAACTCTTTTCATGTATATCGATTATTTTGAGGGTGAAGCCGAAGCAACCAATGAAATCGCAGTGCACTTACAAATAAAAACAAGAGCGTTACATATCTGAAACGTTCTAATTGAAAATGGAGGAAGTAGCTAAACTAATCAAAATTTGAAGCTCGAAACCTTAAAAGTAAAAAATATATATTTTATTTGAATTTCCAACTTGGGATCATACATATCTTCCAAAATGAATAAAAAAATTGAGGAATATATTTAGCACTTTCAGTGCCAAAAATTTACTACACTATAGAAACATCTAAAATTCACAAAATAAGCTTATTTTTGGTCAAAAATAAGAGTTCCATAAGAAAAAAAATCATTTAAATTTTTTATATGTTTTTTGAAATAATGCCAAAATTTTTTACTGCGGAAAACAACAAAATAACAAAAAATGTGTATTACCTAAAAACACTTCGAGTTATATATTTTTAGGTATCTGATCATATTATTAAAAAAAATTAGTAAATATTGTAACCGAAATAGTTTAAATTGTGTTTTAAATATGTGGAACTGAAGTGAACTTTACAACAATCAGGTGAAACGCTTGTTAGCTATTTTCTAAATAAAAAAAATAGTAGTTATGACTTCTATTGAGATTAATGTAAAATATTGTCTAATAGAACAAAGTATGAAGAATCGAATGATGTGTGTTTGGATGTCATAACGGGACATACACATTTGGAAAAAAAGTATTGAAAGTGATGATTCCAAATGGCATCACTGGGACTGAAAGGGTTAACAATAAATGTTACAGATCAAAATTACTTGTTTGAACATAGATATTTCCTATGGGAAGGTGACCGACTTGTAAACGCGTAATAAAAACAAGGTTACACATTCAAACATGCTTTCTTAAGTGCCACTCAAAAACTACTTAACCCAACGCCTAATTTAGCAGGCACGCCAATGTAACAATTGAAATAACTTTTCCGTTTCACAAATATGCATGTCTTGAAATCAAGCAACTGAATCTAATTGCAGGCAGAAATAAAATGACTTTTTTTTGGTAAGTGTATGGGAAAGAAACGTGTAAGCCCGACGATGGAAGTTTTAAAATCGTTGGATATTTATTGTTATTAAAATTAAATTACCTTATTTGTGGAGGAATTTGTATGGAGAAATAACTTTTAAGTATACTGACTAACATTGTATATGTTAATATAGTTTTAATGTAGCTATCAAAAAGTGATTGTAAGGGATAGTTATTGTTTCAAATCTACTTGTGATTTTAAAAAAAATAATTATTTGAATTTGTTTTAAGGTAATATGAGCTAAATAGGGAATTGCAGCAATTTTTATTTTTACTTAAAGTGACCGTTTAAAGGAGGCCCAGTGGCTTAGTGGAAGTGCTTCGCATTACACACACACAGGTCAGGGAATCGAATACCGGACTGGACGAGGTACACCCATCCTTTCATCCCATTAGTGGATCGATAAAATGGGTACCAAGCATGGTTGGGAACTAAACCCTAGAGGTATTGCGTGAGGCTGACCACCTTACCGGGACATATGCTTATCACTCCAGAGCCCTAGGTCACGAAAACTGAAATGGGCATCGACAGGCCTTGGCCCACTAATGGGCTGCAGAGCCGAGGAATACGGTTGTAGACATGTTTAAAGTCATCAATTGTACAAATTCATCAAATACAAAACGCTTTTGTATTTTTCTGAGGATCTTTAATTTTTAATTCAAAATATCTAGTTCTGATTTCATTCTTAAGAAGGAGGTGACGTAATATTTTTCCGAATGACGTAGCCGATTTGTGCACAAAATCGGAGGAACTTTCTTCAAAAGTATTAAAGTTTGGGAAATCTAAGTATGCCCATAAACAATAAATGGCACCAAATACTTCAAGTTTTTCCAATTCTGGCTTTTTTATGATTTAAAAACTAATTTTATTAAAATTTAAAAAAATTAAACCAAAATTGTCAACGCAATATTCAGATACCCTTATATTTTCTATAAAGAATATATAACTGAGTGAAAATTAAAATAGGTTTTAATTCCTTATTGTAACAATTAAATCAAACCTTAAGGATTCTTTTATGTTATTTAATTTAAAAAAATTCTCTAAGAGGATTTAAGATCCCTACACAGGCAATTAAAAATCCATTTGAAAAAAATAATCACGATAATTCGAGCATTTAACCAGCCGTTACTAATCTGGCACACACAGACCTAACACGTTTAAGTCAATCAAAGAAACGATGAGCCAAATGAGGGTCATTATTAAGAGAATTCCCCACTAGTCTATTTTTTCAATGCTTCAGAGAAATGATAAGCGCATACGGAAACACTCCAGACAGTATGACCAATATTGTAAATGATTTGTATTTTATTTTTAAGGATTTTTTTAAAAAATAAATTGTTATTCGTTATTATAATGTTTATTCGTGCTTAGTAGATGGCAGCACCACATTTAAAATAGTGCTGCCACCACATTTAAAATAGCACTATTTCAAATGTGGTGCTGCCATCTATATTATAAACAGTATAGCTTAAACAGACCCTTAAACAGAATTCCATTAAACACTTTTTTTTAAAAAATAAAAGTTGTTCAAAATTACTTCTACCAGTACCCGATGTCGATAATCGACGATACTCTCACCTAGAAGGTTCTTTCGTCTGTCCCTGTCCTAGCCATAACTATAGACGCATTCATGCTGGGAGGAGAAAAAAAAAACTATCAAAAATCCCTGAGTCGCCCAAACACACTGCGTTATATACTCGATCGTTATATCTGTGATGCCTAAAGCCCCTACCGGTGTCACTCCGAAGTTCCTTTGGGTGCCCGCTCAGTTGTCGACCTTGTCATTTGACCAGGGTTCACAATTACGAGGCATGATTGGCTGTATGAAAGCTCCTTAGAGATTAGAAATAAAAACCTGGAAACGTACAACCTAACCTAACTACTTTAAAAGAAATCAATACTTTTCCTTTATAGAAGATACGTCCTTATAATAAGGTACTTTTGAAGTGTTTGAGATTTAGTGATCAGTTATTCCTCCCGGTGTGTAACAGGAGATATCGCATTTTCTCTCGCTTACCCAATGATTTTTATTGGAATGCTCAGCGTGTGACTTTTTCTATCACTAAGTTGAGCTCGCGCTTACTTATGGTTAGATATAAAAATTATGTCTTTTGAAGAATAACATAATGTTTGTGTTAATTAAATGACAATACGAAGACATGGTAAAATAAAATTCACTCCCCTAAAAAATATATGAAATACATTGAACCTATATTCTTCACGCTTGCATTTTTAGATGTTGAAAATTGATAATAATTTAACTTTTTTTGACAAATAAAATTTTTAGAAATCATTGTTATAATTTATTTAAAAATTATGATTTCTCCCCCCATTAAATATTAGTTTAAAGATAAATATTTTTTCTCTTGTTTTTTGTCATTTCATTCTGGATGCATAATGAATCTATTTCACAAATTTTAGATTTTTGGAATAAAAAATAAGAAATTTGAATTGAAAGGGCAAACAAACGTTAACTAAGTGCTCCCCCATAATTGTTTTGAGCAGCGTATTTTCACAGCTAAAACTGTAAAAATACGGGAATCACCCTTATTTTTCTAACAATTTAAGAGACAAGGCCGTTTATTGAGGGGGTGAAACCGTTTTCCACCAAATAAGGCGGTTGCCCATAAAAAAATTTAAGGGCAAATGATCGTAAATTTACAGTTATTTTACAGTGTAGCAGTATCGACAATGGTTTGATGCATTGTGCAAATGTATTAATGATTATATTGGCCATTTTTATTAATTGCATTAATTGTATTTTCAGATGCCAAGCCAGTGATGGTGACGCAATATGTGGGCGGAGACATGAAGCCAATGAGAAGAGCGGACGAATCGGATGACCTGCAGGAATCAGCCAATCATCCGGACAGGCAGCTGGTCCACTCCAGTGAGAGGTGACTTCAAAACAATTATTGCTTTTGCGTTTAGAAAACAAGATAATTTAGTTTCCACAATGTAATAGTTTTTTTTTAAAACTTACTTTTCTTTTTTTTTAATTAACAAAAAAAAGTAGGTTTGTATTTCCTCCGTCTGTACCCCCTTTCAAATTCGGCTATATCCGTTTCAATTTTAAATAGCATTCTTTTTTGGTTAGATAATAGGACATACGTGATAAGTTACATATTTTTCACCATTTGCTCTCGCCTGTTCTTTAGCTGACCAATGACGATTTAATAACCAGTTCAGTTTTAATAATCCATTTTTTTATTAGAAAGTATGCCATCAGATACCATCTTTTATACTTTATTTCGTGTGTCTTGAAAACTTGTGAAACTTGTGAGAAGTAACCATCAGAAGAATACAGATGCATTAGCATATAGCCTGACTGTAAGGTTTATCAGCAAAACACATAATTTTTCAAATATAATAAATTTCAGAATTTTAAAATTTACAATATGGAACAGTAATTTATGAAATGTGTTAAAAATATAATTAAGAAAAAATCTTTTAAAATAAATCTCATGCTGTGGAAACAAGTTTGCAGTTCAACCAACTTGAAGAGTACACGGGAAGAACAGATTTATTTATTTAGAGTCTTTCTGTAATTGTCCCTGCTTGGCGAACATTGGCGACCGGAAACCGGTTTTCCTTATTGTTCTTCATTTGCGGTACAAACGTGTGACTCGTTCCACTCAACTCTGGAGTGAATTAGGGTTGCCGAGGAAGATAAACAAAGCGAGTAACTGGCTTCTTTACACCAGTTTAGGCGATTTCTCGCTATCAACCCCAAAGAAGCTATTAAGGAAAACCTTGTACGAAATCAATCGGTTCTTCCCGTGTACTCTTCTTTGCATGCATTCAGAGGGTTTCAAAGTATTTGTTACTAAAATAGACAAAGAGTTTTGTGCCTCCAGAATTATGTTATTTTCTCACGAATGAAATGTATCAGATTAGGTTTGGTTTTCATATACTTTTAGTGTATGCATACTCACTAGAGAGGCCCGACGGCCAAATTACAAGTACCGGGTGCGAAAGGTAGGTCATTTATAAGTTAACTTATGTCATTTTCTCAGGACTGATTTTTACTTAAGTTAAATCAGCCGCGTTTGCATGCGCCATCAATTCTAGGAATGCCAAAATCCCCATTAGGGGAAAAGAGGTCGAGCAGGATTTCTAACCCAAATGATAGTCTGCAATTCCGGTTCCTTCTGGTAGAAAATCCCCAAGAGGGAAAAGTTTCCGAGTTTGCTCTTCAATCCATGGATTCGATGGCTCTTGTAAACGCGCCTATTATATTCTACCTAACTATTGCACCCGGTGTCTGTAGTGTTAATTGGCTGTCAGTCTACTCCAGCGGGTATGCTTACGCTAAAAGTATATGAAAACCTACCCTAATCCGATACATTTCATTCGTGAGAAAATAACTTAGGTCCTATACCAAAACCGACCTTAAGTTTGAAGCAGAGAAATGTACTATGCGGAGGAAACAACGCTGCTGGCTCCGAAATTTCAAATGCTCCGATTGGTTGCTAATTTGACCCTGATATTCGTGCGCCCTGTTACGTCAAAATCGAAGGGAAAACTAATTAAAATAACACTCTAACTGAAGCTAAACTAATAAAAATAATTAATTTATGTCCTGAAATAATAAATAAAATTGTTTATTGAATGTGAAACACCCTTTTTTATTCGATTCTTGCACTCGAAAATGGGAACTATTTACCCTTTTTCTCGTAGAACATTTGTATTCTGCAAACTTGATGTCGATTTAGGTCCTAGGCTCTTTGTCCAAAATAAACCTCCAAATCAAACTTTAACTAAACAATAACCCAACCCTTCCATGCAGTGCCCACCTCCCCATCCAAGTGAGCCAACTGCTCGCCAGCGGCGGCGGTGAGTCCGCCAACTCCCACGCCGAGCTCGCCAAGGGCGCCAAGGACCGCCACCGCAGCACGGCGCACTCGGAGTCGTCGGAGAAGGGCCACCAGAACGGGCACTCGCTCTCCACCACCCTCGCCAAGGGGCACGACCACGAGCGCCACTCCGCCAAGAGCGACAAGCACCACAAAGAGACAGAGAAGGAGAGCCACCGGCATGATGAGCAGCAGCACGATAAAGGGGGCGCCACGCAGCAGGGTATTAGAGAGAGGACGGAGATAGAGTACTACGAGAGAGGTATATTTCTTGCCAGAGTACTCAGTTCAGTAATTATGTACAAGCAATACAGTAGCAAAAGGTTATATGCGTGTTTTGAAAAAAAATGATTAAGTTATAGTACATACACGTATGCTAAGTTGTGCATGTACAATACCTTAAACATTTTTTTCAAAATAGGGTAGACTAACCAGTGAATGAACGCTTAAGACGTCACATTCGCCAGTGAATGACGCCAGGATATTATGACCAGGACAAACCACCATTCTCAGATAGCTTCCTACTACATGGGAGGAAGTCGTTGTTGCCAATTCATATAGTGGAATGATTTTCAATCCTTATTTTTGAATTATATTTACTAAATGTTCATTCACTGTTGTCTGTTCACTCACTGGTCAGTCTACCCTACATTAAGTCTAAAAATCAACTTTTAAAGCCTATGTATAGTAAAATGACTATGTGCTATGAAATGCGCCTAAGTAGCGCCCCCCTAGTATTATGGTTTCGAGTAAAAAATAAGCATGCTCAAAAGTAATGGTCAAAGTTTAGCTGCCATAGAAAACTTTGTCTTAAAAGTATTTTTGAAAAACAAATAGAGCTGAGGACTTCAAATTTGGTGCACAAGTACTTGTTGAATGTATAATAATATTTACAAGAAAACCCGCCATGCCTAAAGGGTATCTTAAATTTAACTTCATTTAAGACGTTACTGAAAAACTAAAACCTGCCTGTACACATCCGTAACCGAATTAGAGTCTATCAACTATCTATTTTTTGAGTGATGATTAAAACTTGTGTCACGTTTCGCACCTTTTAGTCTACTTTTTTTTTTAATTTGAAAGAATTAAAGAAAATGAAAAAGTATTGATGTTCTGACGATGTCCTCCCCCCCCCCCATCTGTCTGTCCGTATTCCCCTTTCAAAATCGGTTCTACAAGTCAGAACTTAAAAATTCTTTTTTGTTAGAAAGGCATGACCTCTGAGAACCAAATGTCATACTTTTTGTCCGTCTGTCTGTACGTCCGGACGGACATCTATCTACTGAATGGCATGAGAAACTTATTGTGATGATGTCCGATTGTCCGTAAGAACTTCAGCAAGTATTTAAGTAACAGGAAAGTGCCAATTTTGAACTTTTGTTTATTCCATAAATATTTCTTTCTCTTCCCCCCCCCCCCCCAGAGCACTTCCTGGATACGGAGTTCGACGCTGCGAAGCGCGGCCACGACAAGACCAGTGGCCTGAAGGAGCACCAGGCCAAGACCGGCCACGACTCGCACGAGAACACGCGGGTCTACGACCAAGACAACATCCACAACCACCGCGTGGAGGAGGGTGCGCACAAGGCGGCCATAGGTGAGATAATGAGTCCAACTATACTTTTCACTACAGACGTACACATACGTTCTCCATTTTGCAATTGTCTTAAATATTGTTTTTAACATATGGGTTTTATTTGGAATTTAATCCGCACATCATACAAGATCTCATCACTTTGAGATGAAAGAAACAACAGACAATGACAAACACACATAAAATGGCAATAATAGAACAGAAATGGGAAAAAAAATGAATAAACAAGTACCAAGGAATAATGTTGGAAGGGAAGGTGGTCATCTCTGAACTGTCCATGTTGTCTCTGCAAAAAAAAAAAAAAAATCACAACAAATCAAATCCCTGCAAATTTTAATGCTCATTCAGAAAGCATAAGAAGCCATTTTTATTAGAATTGAATCACCGTTGCCATTCGCAACAAACACTTTACTCACGAGAAACTTTAATTCTTTTAAAAAGGTAATTGATTAAGAGAATTTATTTTTGCAAATCAATCAGTTTGAAATGACGTCAAATATATTTCACAAAGATATATCTTGATTGTAGGTTGCTATGAAATGTTTTGGTTCTATTTAATAGGAAGAAGTATGGCAAATTTATTCTTTGAAATTTGAATTAATTTTTGTAAACGATAATAGTTAATGAATTTTTGAAATAAAATACTTGAAACTATTCAAATCCAGGGTGTGAATGTTTGTAATAGAATTAATATTGCGTTTGGCGACTTTTTTCCTGTTGAACACAAATGTTGTGTGGACGCGGGCTGACTACCAGATTCTGTTACAAACCTACTTGTTTTTTTCCAGGTGCCCACGAGTCCACCTATGTCCCTCCCTTACCCTACCCCAACCCCCACCACAAAGACACCCTGTCGTCTTCAGCTGCCCACGCTGACTCCGGATCTTCGAAACTCCACCACAGCGAGGCGTCCAAGGGCGCCGCGGAGCACAGCGACGTCACGGACCTGGAAAAGAAGGAAAGGGACCAGGGCTACTCGGACACGGACAAGGGCCGGAGGAAGGAGGGCTACCGGGAGAGGGGCTACAAGATCACGGCGGAGAGGGAGTACTTCCTCAATGGTGAGTGTTTTATTTAAATGAAGGGATGAATGAATGAAAAACGAACGATTGAATAAATGAATGACGGTATGTATGAATGAGTGAAGGAATGTATGAAAGAGTGAATGAATGAGTAAATAAATGAATGAGTGAACCAATGAATGAGTAAATGAATGAATGAAGGAATGGATGAACGAGTGAATGAATGAGTAAATAAATGGTTGAGTGAGTAAACGAGTGAATAAATACACAATAGGGGATAAAAGATCACAGCTGAGATGGAGTACTTCCTCAATGGTGAGGGCCTTATTAAAAAAAATTGGCTAGAGGGAGTACTTCCTCAATGGTGAGGGCCTTATTAAAAAAAATTGGCTAGAGGGAGTACTTCCTCAATGGTGAGGGTCTTATTTAAAAAAATTGGCTATACAGCCCGGTGGATTCACAATTGGACGGCTTAGTGGAAGAACGTGCTAAGTGACAAAAATGCGAAAACGAGAAAATAAGCTTTAGAGTATTCGTTTGCACTTACATACGTTAAAAACCCGGCACTTACAAAAGGTTTAAAATGTACTTAACTTAAAGTTTATGAAAGAGGAGTATCTTATTATCTTTATCATTAAGGAGAGAATACTATGTTCATCGACACAAAAATGTCATTTTTCCGAAATGTTAATTATCCGTCCTTCCATATTAGCTCTTCAATTCTACATTATAATTCTGTAGTTTCTCAGTTTGAGCACGCGCACACGTCGTGACTTTAGAGTGAGTTCTTTTGCGGGAGATGAAACTGGATAGTGACTAATGCACATGTGCTTGAAAATTACAGCACATGTGTAGGTGTTAGGGCGCTGACCAAATTTGGCGTTAGCTTTCGCCTTATAATTCCTTCAAGTGACTCTTGTAACTTGACTGATTTCAAAATTACGAGACCTATCAACAATATTCTTAACGTAGCTCTGTTCCGACGGTAAATCGACCAAACCAAACGGTTTAGTTACGGCCTCATATCGAGACAAGCCCAATAGCGCACGGCTTTACTGTCTCTATGGTCAAGCCTTCGATACTGGCATGTAAGTGGAAAGTCATTCTATTTACAGTGCATGCGTAGCTTTAGAGAGATGCATCGAGCGTCCAATGTTTTATTTCAAAAATGAATGAATCCACAATGCGTCGTGAATGTAGTATGTCTTGGTCATTATTTGAGTCATTCCCTTGTTCGCTGCTGCCCTCTGTAGCAGTTAAAAAAAATAACGTTTAATTCCGAATAAAGTAATGAAAACCACCTAATTGATATGGAGGATCTGCACTACACAAAGAGAAACAGGTCCAGTTGATTTATGTGTCTAGTAGATGGCAGCACCATAAAATATCTTGCTGCTGCCATCTATGGGATAAAGACGGAAGCTTAATCAGACCCGAGTTGTTTTGCAAATAATTTAAAAACGAGTATGCTTTAAAATAGTTTAATTTTTTACATCGGGAACTGTACAAGTCTTTTGGTACTTTCTTGTGTGATTTAAGCTAAGGTACGGATGTCCCAGTATGATTAAATGGGATCGATTCATGAGTTGGTTTATGTCTAGTAGATAGCAGCACCATAAGATATTGTGCTGCTGCCATCTATTAGGTAATGACAAAAGTTTTATCAGACCCTATTATATTTGCAAATAATTAATAAACGATAACTAGTTTTACTTAATACCGAATAGAGTATTTGCCGACATTTTTATCATCATAAATTAAGCGTTTGTACAAAACAAAAATATGACTTTTATTTTTCAAAATGTTATAAAAAAAACTTGAAAAAATGTATTTAAAATTCGGACGAAAAATTACTGTCACGTGATATCTGTGCCTTTACTAGTAAGTACTACAAACAAAATAAGTACTACAAACTCCATATTTCAATATAATTAGGCAAATTTGAACTTTTTACATCTGTAAAACTATTTTCTATTATCTCTGTAACTGTTTGAATAATAAATTAAATTAAAGCAAGTTCAATTGCAAAATAAAAACAACTCGCAGGTTTGCTTATACTTACTAGTGACGTCAGCCGAATCGACGTGCTAGTGACATACCGATGAAAAAAAAAAACCCTTTTCGAATGATTTAAAAAAATTTAAAGATTTAACTCGCAAAAAAAGTATATGTTTGCAACTCTTAAGTTTAAACCGTAATTTAATCAATATTTGAAGGTACTTAAGCTACGCAGTCAAGTACTCTATTGCGCAATCAACACTATCTCTTTAGTGATGATTCACCTGGCTCCTATTTCTCCGTCTATCAGGTAAAAATAAACATCTAACAAGTCCCCTTCAGGGACATGTCTAAATCGTGGAGGTGGCGACAGATGGCAGCATCTGTCATTTGTGTATGTGTGTGTCTTGTGTTGTCCTACTTGACGATGGTTTATAAGCGGGTCTTTGCGACCAAGCGCACAAACCTAAAAATATATGTCTACACTCTCAGAAATAACACTTTCATTTTCTACGATTCATGAATCCTCAAGCCTCATTTCGTTAATTTTGAGGATTGTTTCGGCAAACTATCACGTGACTTTTGAGTAAACGCGAATCCTCACTTTTACGATCGTGATTTGACGATTCTGTATCTTGATTTTGAGGAAACAGAATCTCTTTGTTGTACTCACATGCTCAAAAGTGACGAAATATTTCTTTAGATTAGACGACATTCAAATCCTCATAAAAATGACGATTTAAATTTCCTCACTTTGAGGAAACGAAAACTAGGAGCATTTGCCAGTAATGGAATCGTCAAAATTAACCCTTTCAGTCCCAAAAATTTACTACACTACAGAAACATCTGATATTCACAAAATAAGCTTATTTTAGGTCAAATATACGAATTCAATAAGAAAAAAAATTCATTTACATTTTTTATATGGTTTTTGAAACAATGCCAACATTTTTTAACTGTGGAAAACAACAAAATAAAAAAATATATATTACCTAAAAACACTTCGAGTTGTATATTTTAAGGTATCTGACCATATTATTAAAAAAAATTTAAGAAATAATTTAACCAAAATAGTTTAAATTGTGTTTTAAATATGTGGAACTGAAGTGAACTTAACAAAAATCAGGACAAACGCTTGTTGACGATTTTCCAAATAAAAAAAATAGTAGTTCTGACTTCTATTGAGATTAATGTAAAATATTGTCTGATAGAACAAAGTGTGAAGAATCGAATGATGTGTGTTTGGATGTCATAACGGGACATAAAAATTTTGAAAAAAATATTGAAAGTGATGATGCCAAATGGCATCACTGGGACTGAAAGGGTTAAGGAAAATTTCGTCGTTTTTGAGCATTCATTTTTAAGAGTGTACCAACCAACCAAACATCTTACAAAAGCCTATCTTCCTCTGCAGACGCCCACCACGACAAGGGTTCCGCCTCCCACACCTCCGGCCACAAGCTGAAGGACGAGGAGGGGGCGGCGCACTCCTCCAAGGAGGGGGAGCGCGACCGGGGCTTCGTGAAGGAGACCAAGGAGGAGGAGGCGCACGACGCCGCCTACGAGGCCAAGGACAAGAAGTACAGGGAGGGGGAGGGGCAGCAGGAGAGCTTCGTGAAGGAGGGGAGCGCCTCCTCCTCCGTCGCGGAGGGGGGGAAGAAGGAGGAGGTGGTGCCATTGGTGAGCGGATTGCTTAAACTTATTGAAATAATCAAATTAACATTAAAGATTTTTTTCTCACTAAGTGAAACTAGTACTTATATCAAATAAATTATATTTATTTCTCCATAAATTTTCAATAAAGTTCTAGTTTTTTTTTTGTTTTGTTTGATGGAAGAATCATGTCTTTTGAGGAATTAAATAATGTTATAGTTAAATGGAAACATGAAAAACATAGTAAAAACTCTCTCTGAAACAATTTTACCTTGGTGAGTGGATTGGTTGTTTGTAATCCAATTGGAAAGAGTATTTTCTCAGCCAAAATACTCGGGTGTAGTGAATGATTTCACAAACGGTTTATTTTTAATACGATAAATTTAGCAACTTAAATGTCTTTATAATTCCCTCTTTTAAATATGTTTTAACAAATTTTGATTATCATTATATAATTTTACAAAGAAAATTAGAAATAATTTATAAACTAAAAAGATTATAGAGACGAAAAACTTCAATTTCCCTTTGCTTTGGGAAAAAAATTTACAAAATTATTTACATGTGTGTTTGAAACTTACACTTTTACTGAGTTAACTACTCCAAATACAGAATTGAAAGGTACGTCTCTTATAAACCACAAAAAACGTATTACTTATTTTATAATTCTCTTTTATAGGCTCCGCCCGTAGTCAACTACGTCGAGCCCGCCCCCCACTACCACAGTTCACTGTACCCGCCACTTCCCATCGTGTATTCCCCTTCCAACGACGGGGCTCAGGCAGTCCTGGCCTATCCACCGGCAGATCTCAAGCCACCCAAAACGTCTGCTCAAGTGCCACGTGTCCCAGTCGACAGGGATGTACCGAGAAAGCCATCGCAACCTATTGGTCAGTTTTGATATTTGAATTGTTGTTAGTCTCCTTGAACTTTTGTGTTAGTTCAAAGGTTTTTTTTAATAACAGGAGAAAATTCCTACCAGACTTACGAGACCTATTAGACAGTCACATCAGCATTTACTCGGCAGAATTTGTGGGCACTGGCTTTCTGCAGAAGTTTCTCCTATTCTTTCCTTTTTCCAAAAATCGATCTCCAGTTTTTAGCTTTTAAGATGTCGATAATAGTCCTCGTGTAGCACTAGTGGGACGATAATTCAAACCTAACCTAACCTAACCTAACCTAACCTAAGACGTAGATTTCTCTAAAAAAAGGCCTTTTCACTCAAATAATGACGTGTTTAAAGAATCGTAAACAGGGCTCTATCGATAAACTCGCCACTTAACGTGGGCAGTCACTAGAAATGGCACCTCAAGCCAACACTTTTTTTTAAAGAAAGTGTTGGCTTGAGGTGCTATTTCTAGTGACTGCGAACGTTGAGGGGCTAGTTTGTCAATATATTTCTAGTTGACGTCTCAAGCAAGCTGGTGTTATATTAGAGTAGACTGACCAGTGAATGAATAGGCCCCAGTGAATAAACAGTTGGTAAATACATTTAAAAAGCAAGGATTAAAGATAATTCCACTGGAGGGATTGGCAACACTGACTTCCTCCCATCTAGTAGAAAACTATCTGACATCTGATTGGTTGTCTTGGTCATTAATTAAAATCTAACATGTTTATTGACTGGACATTTTGGTGTTCATTCACTTGGCTTTTGTACCACTTTTTATTTGGACCCCCAAAAGACCTAAAGCAATGTAATATAAAGTCACGCCTCCTTTTTTTTGTAGAATTTACATGTAATGACAGATGTGTTCACATTGTCATAAACCCACCACAAGCTATATTTTCTTAAAATGCATGAATTTTCTTAAAACAAATTGTGCTTAAGCATTCATTCTCTGTTTAGTCTACCCTACTTCGAAATAATAAGGGACTAAGTTGGCCTATGATCTGCTACCCGATTTTCATATATACTAGAGTTGGCAGCACGGGTTCAGGCGAGCTAACCATTACACCATCTCGGTCACTTGCTTTTGGTATTTTATAAGTACCTTTTTCTTCATTTTGGCTGTTATTCAAATCAGCCTTTCCCTCAGAACTTAAAATGGACGAATTTCAGGAATTCGGAAATTGAGTTGAACTTTTACTTCTTGCCACAAATTCGTGAATGTATAAAGTTGTATAAAAATTAGTATGTCTGTCAATTTGAAACTTCGCTTTGCATCGACCTTAAGTAATATAGTCCAGAGTTTTATACTTACTCGATAAGTAAAATTCAAATTGAAAACAAATTTGAAACCCTCTCTTGCGCAGCTTTACTGTCATTTTGACCATTGGTAGTTGGATCTATTTTAATCATAGTAACTGCTTTAAAAAAAACTATTATGCATTATTTTATGCTTACACCTATCATTATTATTATTTTTTTAATATATCAGGTGGTTATGACGATGACGAAAACCTGCAATCCTCTACTGGATACCGAGGCCACGCTTCCTACAGGAAACGCCCTAGCCCTCTGGTGGCCAGCATAAGAGACAACGTGAGGAAAGACGTGCACTCCAAGCCACCTTCTTATGCCAAGGAAGAAACCAGCGCAGAAAATTCTGTCCCTAATTCCGGAAATTCCGTCAGGTTTCCCGAAGAGGAGGGCAAATCGTCTGCAGAAATCGAAGAAGGGCGTTCCAGAACATCCCAGGAGCGTTCCAGAACTCACCCGGACAATCCCAGTGATTTCGAAGAGGAACGAAGACGACCGGATTCAAAAGAGGTGTACTATCAGAAGAACCACCAAGACCGTTCCAACGAACAGTATGGGTCACCGAAACAAGAATCGGGAAACAGACGACCACCAACAGAATCATCAGAAGTCTACTTCCACAAAGAGACCCACCCAGACCCGAACCAGCCATACAGACCCAAGAAAGATGTCGTCTACCTGGAGGACAGCAAACGCAACAGACCTCAGGACCATCCAGACCTAAACCCGGACGAACAGTACAGACTCATTCCTCCCAAGAAAGATGTCGTCTATTTGGAAGACAGCAAACGTAACAGACCCCAAGACCAAAACCCGAATGAGCCGTACAGCCTCAAGAAAGATGTCGTCTACTTGGAGGACCGCAAGCGAAACAGACCTCCGCGCACAGAAAACCACCACCATCTGCATTCCCATCGGCCTAGGGAGCAGAATTCGAGGCTGCTTTACGTCCAAGGGGCCCAGAATGCGGACAAGTTACTGAGGACGGTAGACAGGAGCGTTTATCCTCAAATCCAGAACGGGGAAGTCAAGGAGTTCGCTCGTAATCCTCAGGCGCAGGAGGTTCAGCACTATCCTCAGAGGAACCCTGACGGCAATGCTAAGTTGTCGTACGATGAGATTCACCAGTTGTATCATCCGAACTCAGAGAGGAATACCAGAAATCAGCAGGTTAGTAGTTGTGTTAGCATTACTTGGTAAAATGAATTTTTCGCTCAATTTACCCCACAAATTAAAAAAAAATCTTGTACTAATGTGAATAATTGGATTGCTTCAGCTGACGTAACACCTTCCAGCTCTCATTCTTCTCTATTTTTGAACGGCACTTTGATTAGATATAGATAAAATCGTTATAGATAAAAAGAAACTTCTCTTTCTATGCAAGTTTTCTTAGCAAGCATTTTGAACAACCAACAGCACAGCAAAAAATAAACTTTTAAAAAATTAAATGAGTAAAATATATTTAGAACACCCATTTCGTATGCTATAAAACATAAGTAAATCACGGCAACAAATGAAAAGTAACCGTTTGAGCTGTTGCCAGCCACGACGTGAAACAACTGTATTATTTTCTACCTTTACAGGTGTACAGCCAGCCTCTACCCACACAACCGCAGCAACCACAGAGCCACCAACAACACCTGATCGCCAAGTACAACCAGCTGATCCAGCAGGCGAAGCAGCAGAACGGTGAAGCAGTCCTGGATCTGCTGCGCAATCCTGATCTCCTGCACCTGAAGCCCACTGCGCAGCAGCAGAGGTCTGAGCTGGAACTGCTGCAGCAGCAACAGCAACAGCAAACGAAGCCACCGTTCAGCCCTGTGGTTTTGTTGTCTCGAGGACCATCATCGCAGCAGAAGAATCAAGCTGTTGATGTGTGGTACACCAGACCTAGATCGTAAAGGACTCGTTCACAAATGTAAAAAAGGACTCGTTCATGAATGTAAAAAAGGATTCGTTCATGAATGTAGTAATGGACTCTTTCACGAATGTTCTAAATATCTCTTTCAGGAATGTAATAAAGGACTCGTTCATGAATGTTCTAAAGGACTTGTTTATGAACGTAATAAGGGACTCGTTCGTGATTGCTGTAAAGGACTCATTTATATAAATGTTGTGAAGGTATCAATTGAAAGATTATAAACGTTATGAAGGTATAATTTATATGAATGTTGTAAAGGTTTCGTTCAAAGATGTTTCGACGACTCGTTTATAAATTTTCTATAGGACACGAATATATTGTTTTAAAGGACGCGTTCACATTTTTTTTTAAATAGCTCATGCATTAATGTTGAAAAGGACTCTCTCATACAATGAGGACTTTAATTTGTTACGGATATAAATGTTCGTTTTTATCACAGTCTTCTGTAAGTAAATGCACGTCCTGTTCATAAAATTAATGGGGTTGTGGGCAGTCAAATAGCTAATTACTAGAAGAAGTTAACAAGAAGTAGCGCCATCTATATCAATGAGGGTTTCATAACTCTTGATGAAAGTGAGGGACAAAATTTATGTTGATTTGGTATCTACCAATTCTTAGATTTTGTTGAAAAACTACGGTTTTTAAGATAAGGCTATGATTTTATAGATCAAATTAGGTCTCGGTGTTAGATGGGGACGTCCGATTAAAAAAAATGAGAAAGTTTATACTTTACGATTTTCAGTTCAATAGTTAAACATCAATTATTCAAATCGCTTTGAATAGAAAAGAAAATATTAAAAAAAAATTAGAAATAGAATCAAAACTGCATAAAGTTATACAGATCGATTAAAGTTTTAAGGCACTAATTTATTTATAATCGTTTAAAATGACTAGTTTAAGAATCTATTAACTGATAATTACATTTATTGATAATAAGGACTTACAACACTAAATTTAAACTAGAATGATGAACTTTAATTATTGTTTGGCCAACCTATTTTTATGTGATGGCGGTACATCGTGTTTTCAACGGGTATTGTTTTCTGGTGGGTATTATTTTTTCTATGTTGGTCTCTCTTGCTATTTGTAATTTATGAGGTTTTGTAGAAAATGTAGTGAATTTTGAATTTACTTCTGCTTTAAAATGTATAAAACTTTTATGTATTTTTGTGAAAAAATATTGTTTTGTATTAAAATATAAATAAATCTGTTGCCAGTTAATTCTTTGAAAGTTAACTTTATTGGAAGTGGATGTTCTGAACTTATATATACTGACACCACCACGTTGTAAGCATGAACCACCGTGGACAGGTAAACTGCATTGACTACAAGTACAACAATGAGATTTGTGATTATTCTTTGAACAAAATCAGTAATTTAGTATACTTTCTTGTAATTTAAAGTTATTGAGTTCTTACAAAAATAGTCCAAGTCATTTGTCTTAAGATTCTGCAGTTTACCTGCCAACGGTAGCGCTACGCTAAATAGTCTATGCATAAAATAGAAAGAGAGCCTTTCCTTCTTCAAAAGGAAAAGCCTACGAACAATGATGGCAGGTTGCGAAGGTGGCTTCCGAGGTGATTTGACTGATTATATCATAAACGTTTCCTTTCTAGTAGTCCATACAAGAAATGCTGAATACACAAGTGGGTTCTTACGGGGTTAATGGCGGATCGGTCAAAGGTTCGTTTTACCTTAACTATAACTTTCGCCATTATGGGGAATAGAGGTACATAAAATCAATACGTGCTGATTTTGAAATATAATTGGAACTATGGCTTGGTCGTCGTTTGCTTTCGTTTATTTGTAATTTGTTGCTTCTTTCAGACTCTGACAGACTTGGTTGATAGTTGTATAACTACTATACGAATGTCATAGTAGCTAGCGGCGTTAGTGTACGATGTCGCTCGAAGTTCCGTTGCGTGCCCGCTCAGGTGTCGACTTCGTCCCTTAAATAGGGTTCTAAATTACAAGGCGCAATTGGCTGTGTTTAAGATCCTAAAGTAGGCTAGAAATAGGCTGCCGGAATCGATAACATTACCTTACCACTGTTTAACTCTTAGAGTTAGGAAAGAGGATAGAGCGGCCCATGCATGTGCGCAGTAACGTACAAAAGAAGCAGGCTAGAGCGGTGCATTTTGGGATACCTCAGTGCCAGTTTCCATAGTTTCGGCTACTATGTTGTGCGCAGTAGCTCAAAAAACTGCTAAATTGGAGCATCTTGGGATACCTCAGTGCCGTTTTGTTATGAGCAGAACCTGACAGCCCTGCTTTGGATTGGATTGGATTGGTTTACATATATTTTCAGGTTTGTGTGCTTGGTCGCAAGGACCCGCTTATAAACCATCGTCAAGTAGGACAGCACAAGACACACACAAACACATATGACAGATGTTGCCATCTATCGCCACCTCCACAATTTAGACATGTCCCTGAAGGGGAGGGAAATTTTCTCCAGGAACCTGTACCCATGGTGAACTGCGCAGTGACCGACCAAAGGACTTTCGGACCCAACAGATTTTACGAGCACGTACTCCGCGTATACTCGGTAAGTCTTCAATGGCAACCGGGTCTCAAACTCTCAACCTTCCGATCTCAAGTTCGGGGTCCGGACCACTAGGCTCCTTACAGCCCTACAGCCCTGCTTCAAACCATTTGAATTGATAGCCCCCTCTACTCCTACTTCCTAACTCTATGGTTTAGCTACCATAGTTGCTAATAGTTGACAAGCTGGTAAGATTGAACTTATGAGTTTTCGCACGGCACATTGCCGACCCATAAACAAAGAGTTCTATAGTAGGGCAGAGATGAATGACTCGTACTGAGCTGCTGTTGGATTGGATTTGGATTGGTTGACATATTTTCAGGCTTGTGTGCTTGGTCGCAGGGACCCGCTTATAAACCATCGTCAAGTAGGACAACACAAGACACACACAAACACATATGACAGATGTTGCCATCTGTCGCCACCTCCACAATTTAGACATGTCCCTGAAGGGGAGAAGCTGTTGGCAGCCATGGCTCACTACGGAGCCCGCATAGAGTGGCAGTTAAGCCAAATAAGTGCTAGATAATTTATAATTTTGATACTGAGAAAGGAAGTACACCCAGGGCAAAGGCGAAAATCGAGCCCGCACCCGTTACAGCGCGCTGACTACTAGCGTTATGAACAGCGATCCAAACCACTCGGCCATCGGACTCCACATCCCACCCTATATTGTGTCCGTGTTGACTGTTGGTCCATGGTGCGGTTGGTAGGTTCAGTCTCTACCTTACTATATAACTCTTTGCCCACAAATCCTGCAATAGCAAATAGTGTGGCTCTAAATTATAAATAACACCAATAAGGTGCGTTTACATGAGCAATCGAATCCATGGATTGACGGGCAAACTCAGCAATTTTTCCAACTCTTGGGGATTTTCTCCCAGGCAGAACCTGAATTGCAGGGTTCATTGGGGGGAGGGGGTTCTCAAACCCTCCAATGAAGGATGGTTTGATGTTTCATACCTAAATTCGGCCACAGATTATCATTTGGTTTGGAAATCCGGCTCAGACTGATATTCCTGAGAGATTTAGTACGAGGTTGTAATTCAACCCACTTTTCTCTCCAAATTAAAAACATTATGATTTAATGGATTGAAAATTTCAAAACAAACTTTTTATTCCTTTGATTTAACTCGCTCTAGTAAGATGTAGAGGTTATTTTGTTGTTGTTATAATTATTAATACTCTTATTTTTTTTAATAATATTTTGTTTCTTTTTATAAATTATCCTTAAACACGCAGAACATGAGATTGCATTACGGTAAGTAAAAAACATTGATAATTTTAAAAATGTACATTTTGTTGTGTATTTATATTTCGGTTAAACTTTAAAACTTTTGAGTAAATTTGAGTTATGATTATGCTCGTATGTTTGAAGATCAATATAACGGACCTCAGAAATTGTTATTCATAAAGTATTAAGAAAATGTTTATTATTATGAAGAAGGTGGTTTTCTTTAGTTCCCGCCGAAACATGTAAATTTATGCTAATAAAGTATTTTCACCTATACTCTACACTCTTAAAACAAAAGAGTGAATCCACTCATATAAGAAAAGTGCATTTTCGACACTGGAAATGAGTAAAAATTAACTCAGACTTAGTTAAAATCACTCGTTTGGAGTGATCTTATTGGAGTTTTAACTAAACAAAAGAGTGAAATTCACTCCAAAAGGATAAGTGCATTTTTGACACTGAAAAGAGTGAAAAATAACTCAGACTGAGTTAAATTCACTCTTTTGTTTTAAGAGCGTACGACGTTTTCTTCGTGAATCTTCTCAGAAATTGTTGTCCAATATATTACATCTGCATATTTCTGGTAAGTTTCTTTATGAAAAATGATGCATAATGTTGATAACAAAAACATTAAATAAAGTAGTTTTCGTTTAAAAGTATTTGCTATGAAAATATACAACGAGAAAGATGTCTTTTCAAGACAAACATCGCTAGTTGTGACACGGTACCGATCTGACTTTTGAAAACTTTTAACCCTCTAATGCATACTGTTGCCGTTTGGCCAACAAGTAACATAATCCACTTCATTCTATAGTAGAGCTCCCTTTCGACAAATCTGGTTTTTTTTAAAATCTATTTCATTTAATTTTTTAGTTTTAGTTACTAATAACCCTCTCAGATGACAGTAGTAAAAGTGTATTCAAAATTAAAGAGTGAAGTTATTAACTGTTGTGTCGTCTTTTGCCGTATTCAAAGTATAATAATATTAGTACTAAATACAAATAAATTGTTTTGAAAAAATAATTATAGTTCGAGAGGGTTATTTTAAAATGTACATAGTAGTTTTCCAGTCATTATTATCAAAATTGGAATTTTGTAGTTGCTTTTTGCCATATGGCAAAATTTTTTAAAAATTGAAATTATTTAAATTCCAATGCAGTTAATTTTTTCAGTATTTTTCCATATAATGTATGAGTATTAAAGATACAAATATGTTTTTTGGGGATGAAAAAAAATCATGCATTACAGGGTTAAAAAGTCAGTACTGAGTAAGGAAGATAGTTCAAGAGGCAATTTTTCGAAAAATAATTTAAAAATATCTGTAGAGGTTCCAATAATTATTTTTCTAATATTGGCCCTTAAACATTCCTTTTTATAACCTTTTCTTCCAGTGCTTCGTAAGCATGTGTCCCATGTTGAGCTTCGAAAGGAGCGAAAATCTTGCGTGGGAATTGTTGCAAAAGGTAGGTTTTAATTTTTTCTTGGTAGCCTCAATCATAATTACAAATTGAGTCCTTCTATTTTGCAGATTCGAGTTTTTAGTATTATTTTTTCTCTTCTATAAGGTGTTAAAAAACGTGGAAAGCCATCTGTTAAATCAATCCAGTTGAACAGTGCAGCGCACAGGTAATTTTATTCGATGTATTTTTGAGTGTCTGCTTTCAGAAATCTTTAAAAATGATTTTTTAAATGCTATGAAAAAAGTATTCCTTTTATATAAGTTTTAGACCGTTTCTTTCCGATTATTTTGTTGTTCATCTAACATTACGCAAATAGATTTTGAATTACCTATTTGAAGCGTTATTTTTTTTAAAAATTCACACTTAAGGTAGGCGATACCCAAAATTCTAAAAATTTTTACTATTGCTTTAGTCTTTTCCAAATTTGGCATACTGATTTCAAATATAATGAATAATACTACTTAGGCATTTTTTAAAATTTAAATGTAATTTATTTGTTTTAAACGGTGTTTTTCTACTAAAAAAGGAGGTTTACGCTAACAAGTCTACCACATTGAATTTTCATCCTATAAACATTAATTATGTGTTAAATTCTTCGTTTTGAACCAATGCATGCAATGATTTTCTAGAGTTGCATACAAATTACAAGAAAAGAAGTTATTAAGAAAAATGTTGTAAATTAACCACACACACAAAAAAGGATTTTTTTTTCGATTAACTTACAATTGGACATTTTTTTAAAAAAAACTTATGCATTTACACCGGATGTTAGAGGTTCATGGCACAGATATATAGTGAAATAGCATCTGTAAAAATTTTCAGGTAAATTAATGCAAAACTTTATATACTAGAAGTGTTGGCGCAAACCCCTTTTTTTAGGTGAAAAACACCGTTTACAATAAATCAATTATATTTAAATAAAAAAATTGCCTAAAAAGCATTGCTCATTATATTTGAAATCACTATGCCAAATTTGTAAAAGATTAAAGTAATAGTAAAATTTTTCGAATTTTGGGTATTCGCTTACCTTAATGTATTTGTTTACATTTTAAACGCTCTGTTTAATGATGTTATTTGTGGTATATTTAGGGAAAAGAGTGATGACCGTAGAGAGATAATTTAAAACACTGTTTTACTTTTTCATGCAGTTTGACCACTAAAAAAATCAATTTAAAGTAGTTTAAAAGGAAATTTTTTTTAAATGTACGAATATCTGATACGAAGTTTCTGAATCGTTGAAATTTTCTTCCTAGTGAATAAATATTTGACATTAAGTAATGAATCATTATGGAACAGCTTATGAATCAGCAGCTAGAATAGAGTCAAAATATCTGTTTTATTTGAGTTTGATTAAACCATAGAGCATCATGCACAGTAAATTTCCCTATTTCTCTGGAGCATTATGGAAAACCTGTTATGTATTACCTGAAAATTCCCCTAATCCCCCCCCCCCCCCCTGGAGCATTATGCAAATAATTGAACCCTATTTTTCCGATTCCTATTCTGTCGATGTCCATCTGACTGTCCGTAACCCTCATCCCAAAATTGGTTCTATCCATCGGATATTAAATACAGGGTGGTTATAAAATAACGCTCGCTATTCGGAGAGATTTGTAGCTTGAATGAATAATACAAATGCATCAAAAATTGAGGCACTTACTAATCAAGAAGGGGGGAAAAGAATGGAATCATAAAAAAGACAGAATCCAAAAAGATAATCATAAAAGAGAATAATCATAAAAAACTAACTCGTCTCTTGACCATAATCTAAATTACGAGGCGTCGTCAATTATGGCCAATTACGGCCAACACAGCTAATTACGCCTCGTAATTTAGAACCCTGGTCAAGAGACGAGTTTCATTTTTACGAAAATTAATGGTATCATAAAAAAGAAACTCGTCTCTTGACCAGGGTTCTCATTACGAGGCATAGCCAATTATGACTAATTATGGCCAATACATCCAATTACTCCTCGTAATTTAGAACCCTGGTCAAGAGACGAGTTTGTTTTTTATGATTCCATTCTTTGTCCCCCTTCTTGATTAGTAAGTGTCTCAAAGTTTTTTTGCATTTGGATTATCCATTCAAGCTACAGACCACTCCGAATAGCGAGCGTTATTTTATAACCACCCTGTATATACTTTTTGTTAAAAAGGTATGACCTCAGAGACCCAACTTTCCCGACCGTTGTCCTCCTGTCCGTACGTCTGGACGGACATAAATCTTCTATCTGTCGGCGAATATCGCATTGAATTAGCATTGAAATTCAGTTCCTAGTCATTTGCATAGCAAATAGCTGTTGATAAATCAAAAATAGCATGAGAAACTTTATTTAAAAATTTTTAAGAAAAATATTTTTTCATGAATCAGTTGGGAATAACGTCATTAAATGTAGCACAGTGTAATTCGTTAATTGTTCATTCATTGTTGACGAAGAAAGCGGCAAGACATATAATTTTTTGCACGCAATTTTTTTAGTTTTAATTTACATTTCTTATTTTTTTTAATGCAGTTGGGAGTAGTTCCATCGTTTGTTATTAATAAATATTTTATTAGTCTTCGAACTACAAATAAATCGAGCAGACGATAAATAATATTAATTTGTGAACGAATATTAAGAAAAATAGCCGATTTTGGCTTTTAGATGTTTAAATTATAGCTGGGTGCTTTGTTTAGCTATATTTCTTTAATGATGTGTATAAATGTAGTGTAGAAACGATTGTTGATGATATTTGATGTTAGGAACCTAGTTGTTTCCCGATTAGAATTTCAGTAAGCATTAAAGGGGTCACAGGAGTCTTAAAAATGTGCAAAGAAGATACTACAAAGCATAGTTTGCTCTTTCATGTCATTTTTTAACTACTCAATGTATAAGTATAATTTTTTTATATGTAACTCTACAAGATTTGTTTATTGTAAAACAAGTTTTAAAATTTATGAAACTTTAGCCAAAACTAAAATAAATGATATTAAACATGAAGCTATTTGAACACATTGTGATTAGGCTTGCGCGGCAAATTGTGAGGTCAAAATTGAAAAAATGACCAAGAAAAGGACTTTATATTGTACAAATATGTACAAACAAAGACTTATGCCTAAATTCTCAGCTCAATTTTAATTAGAAATTATTTTAAGAACTTTTTCTAAAAAAATTAATAAAAATTTAAAAATTTCAATTTTAAATTTTTAAAAAATAATTTTGACCAGTGAGTTAATCAATTGTTAATTGATTAACTCACTGGACCAATTGTTTTATAGTCAGGGTAGACTGACCAGTGAGTGAACAGGCCCCAGTGAATGAACATTTCGTAAATATAATTAAAAAATAATTATTGAAAATCATTCCACTAGATGGATTGGCAACTCTGACTTCCTACCATCTAGTAGAAAGCTAGGTTGATTGTCCTGGTCATTATGTCCTGGTGTTTATTCACTATCGAACGCAGCGCCTTAAACGTTCATTCACTGCTTAGTCTAGGGTAGACTAACCAGTGAATGAACGCTTAAGACGTCACGTTCGCCAGTAAATGAACACCAGGATATAATGACCAGGACAACCAACCTTTGTCAGATAGCTTCCTACTACATGGGAGGAAGTCAGTGTTGTCAATCCATCTAGTGGAATGATTTTCAATCCTTATTTTTTTAATTTTATTTACCATATGTTCATTCACTGGGGCCTGTTCTTTCACTGGTCAGTCTACCTTAGTAACGACTAACTGGACCACTCTTTCCAGGAGCCAGTGCGTGGGCGTGGGCGACGTGATCGTGTCGGTGTGCGGCCGGGACGCGTCGGGCATGGGCAAGCGGGACTTCAGGCGCCTCTCCAAGAGCACGGAGGTGGTGCAGCTCGAGCTCGAGTACGAGATCAGGGAACCGCGTAAGTAACAAAAACTTTTTCAGGGTGGTAAAGGTGCACTCTTAAAAACAAATTTAACTCAGTCTGAGTTAATTTTCACTCTTTTCAGTGATGAAAATGCACTTATCCTATTGGAGAGGATTTCACTCTTTTTTTAAGTTAATACTCCGACAGGGTCACTCCATACGGGTAATTTTAACTCAGTCTGAGTTAACTTTCACTCCTTTCCAGTGTCGAAAATGCACTTCTCTTGCATGAGTGGATTTCACTCTTTTGTTTTAAGAGTGTGGCTGGGGAGCCCAGTCAGGTGTTCGCCTAGCATGCGGAAGGTTCCAGGTTCGGGCAAAATAACTGCCGACCTGCAAACGACCCGTGCAGCCAAAATGTCCGACGAATAATACCCCGGGTGGGGGAAGTATCCTAGCACACTCTTCGAAGTCCTAACACTGCGTACGATGTCGCCCTTAACGGTTACGTTGGGTGTCAACACAGATGTCGGCTCGTCACTTGACTGTGGCTCTAAAATACGACGCCCTTCGCCAAAAGCCTTGTGTGGCTCTAGTGCGACGATAATTCAAACTAAATATAAACAGGGTGGTCAAAGGACTAATATGCTATAGGCAGATGAACTGCAGTAGCTCGCTAATGATCTGGAATATTGTTGTAAGCACTAAAATAAATCTAACCTGTAAAAAACTATACCAAAATACTGGTTATTTATGAGCAAAATTGGTACAGTTCAGTTCATTGTTCTGGTTACTGCAGTTTACCCTGCCTCGGCAATAGTGCAGATCTGCCAACTTTTACTCTAGCCATTGATTCAAAAAACCAACCTGACAACTTTCAGGATTTCAGGGCGAATGAGGCCAAATATTGCGGGTCTCCAAACCAAAGTTCCCTGTGCTAATCAATGGAAAAAAATTCTAAGCAACATTTCACCGGCTGTATCGAATATTTTTATGTAATAACTGTATTTTATATAATAACTGTAGCTGTACATGCCTTTAGTATCCCACTTTTTGACTTTAGTTCAAATATATTGTAAGGATTTAAAAAAAAACAGACTTTAAAGAACGTGACTGAAGATGTTATAAATTTATGTGTGGCAATGTTGTTAAGGAAAGAAAATGGAGGTTGATATTCTAAACGCTCTTGTAAATATATGTTAAAACTAATAAATTATTGAAACGCTACCAAAGACGACTGAATACTCAAGTAAATCGTCACAATATATTGAAAAAATATTGGAACCAATTTCAAAAAGTGGGATTCTAGAGACCTGTCATTCACCTACAGTTATCATATTATAAAATCCGTTTATAAAAAATATTCAATTCATCCATGGATATGTGGCTTCGAAAATAAGTTTTACCATTGGTTTAACACAGAGGCATCAGGCAACCAATGTTACCTTGTCCGCATTGTGAAATTAGAGAAATGTCCCCAACGCTGTGGATCAATATTTCTCCTGAAAAAAAAAAGAGTATATCTTTCTTAATTTGCGGACGTGGTTTTTTTTAAACGGTTAAATTTTTTTTAACGTATTTATAACTCTCTTCCAAGCACCAAGCCACAGAGTAAGAGACAAGGAAAGGATTGAATTCTAATTTTATTTGGTGGCAATTGATATCCATTTCAAAGTTTTAAAAGAGTGTTTATCTAATTTTTAAAGTGAATTTTGAAAAACTAAAATTACAACAAAGAACACATGGAATGCTTTAATAGTAGTAACCATAAACTTTCCTTAAAAGTTTCGCTTTACTAAATAAAAAACATAAATTCAATCAACTTTTAAACGCTCTTGTCTTTCCCTGCAAAGGAATGCTTTAATATTTTTAGAGGTTTTAGGCTTTAGGTTTAGAGGCTTTAATATTTTCAATCATGTTTCACGTTTTGCTCCATACGAATTAAAATAAGGTCTCGATTAGTTAATCAAATTTGTGGGCGGAGCTTACCGTTTGATATCACCAGATTAAATCAGGAATGATTCTGCGTCACTTGAATTTATCCAATTGTCTTTTTGTCTTCACTTATGTAATTAACAAATCAAAGAGCTCAGAATGCAAGTGAACCAAGTCCATAAAAAGTTCTTTTGAAGTACAGAGGTTTAAAGTTAAAGCTTCACAATAAAATTACCTCCTAATTTTTTAAATTGTAAATTAAATTTAGGACTTTTTTCATTATTGCACTGAAATAGTCAGTACATGTAATGTCGCTGCTAACTCGAAGAAGTAGACTTGGTTAACTTGTTTTCCGAACTCTCCAATTTGGTACCCGTGCATTAAACTCTTGCGAACTGGTGTCCTCATTTGGGGACATTTTTTAAAACGTTCCCGCAACTGTAAAAAATTTAATTAGTTCCGAAATTGACCATGATCGAAGAAGATCCAAATATCAGTTTTCAGCCTTTGATTAGGGGTAAGTGGTGTACCTTGGACGTATGTGTACCTCGAACCTATGCTGATTCTAGCACGATTAGCTTAGATATTGAAACAAAACCACATGCAGTTAAAGTATTTGCTACCAGGGATCTCAGTGAAGTTCTATCTGTGTGTTTAAAAGGTCAATTTATTAAAGAGGTTTCGAAAAACTAAATTCACAGTTCAAAAGTAAATTTTTGTCAGATTCTGTAGTGTAATTTTTTACTCAAACATGTAGCGTTTATTCAGAAACGAAGGTTATGCAATATAAAGCAAAGTTTTAGCTATAAAACAGTGTGCTTGAAATTAAGTTCAGTCTAACCTTAATTTGGTAATTAACTATTTTGTTTTTAATATCCAAGTGGTGTACCTCGAACCTAATACAAGTGGTGTACCTTGGACTGGTCCAAGGTACACTACTATCTATCTTATGTGCTTCAGATTATTGAAAACCCTTTTTAAAATTCAAGTAAATTCTTTCCTTTGAAAAATTAAGTATTTTAAGCAATGCAATACGCAACCCTGATTTGTAAAATCTAGAAAAATGGAAATTGGTAAGAAATTTTGATATGATGTGATAAAGAATTTTTGTTGTAGTTAATTATTTAGATTTATGGAAGCCTATAAAATTTTAACCATATTGATATAATATAGAAAATAATTATTGCATGCTCATCTAAAAAGATATTTTTATAATAAAAATCTAAGCAGAACATCCCTTTTACGTTTAGGCCTAGTTGAATAAACAAAGGGGGGAATATTTGAGTTTTTTTTCAAATTTAAGACAGAAAGATAGCCAAATGTTTTTCTATGGCATGAAATAACAGTTTAATTTTATGCTGTATTTTAACGAATACACCCGAGAAAGACTGCATTGCAGCTGAAAAAGCCAAAAGGGCACTAAAAAAACTAAAGCAATAAAACCCCTTACTGAGCCAATTGACCTAACATAACCAATTACTACAATCTTGGCTAGAAATAAGAGTAGGTTGTAAAATGTATTTTTGAATTTTATGTGGCTAATAAATATTGGTTTTCGGACTGTAAATCGAGTCTCTCTACCTGTTAATAATTGGTCCAAGGTACACCGCCGGTGGTGTACCTTGGTCCTAATTACAATTTTCTGTATTTATTTTTTTAATAGTTGAAATCATTTAAATAACATGTTAAAATAAATATATGTTGTATATAACAACATAAAGTATTCAGTAAAAATATTTTTATTCACTTTTTGCAAGTAATTAAGAAAATAAAAATTGAAAAGTCAAAATAGGTCCAAGGTAACCCACCTTCCCCTACAGATATCATTTATTTCTATAAAAAATGAATTTGGACGAGGTTCAATACGATATTTAGAGTTCTTTAAAAATTATTTTTAATTTTTTCAAACTTTTTAAAAAGGTTTTTTTAGTAGCTCATTTTGAAGAAATTTTGTAATAAAAAAATATATAAAATAATACATTAACTACAAATAAGTGTTACGGCCTTTTTTGTTGCATTTATAGCACAAAATATGTGTATTTTTGAAGTTTAAAGCGTGTCCTTGAGTAACTATTAAAAATAGGTTTTTTAAAATTTCTTTGCAAAACTTACTTTTTAGCTTATAGTATTTGTATGAAAAGTACTTTTAAATTAACAGTATACGTGTAGGATTTTGCTCGGGTCTTAAGAGGTTAAAAATTGTTGCTCAATAATCAAATATCGTGCTCAGGTTTGAACACTTCCGGAGTTTACCAACTGAGGAGAATGCCCGTCAAGGTGAAGAAGACATCGGACTCTTTTGGATTCGTATTGAGGAAAGTCGGGAAGAAGTATTCGGTTGCCTCCGAATATCCGATACTCAGCATCATAGCGCAACACGAGCCCGTTAGCAAGTTAGTTTTATTTTAAAACTACGTTAATTAACGCAGAGTTAGGAAAGAGAATAGAGCGGCCCATGTATGTGCGCAGTAACGCACTAAAGAAGCAGGTTAGAGCGGGGCATCTTGGGATACCTCAGTGCCGGTACACTCTTAAAACAAAATAGTGAAATCCACTCCTATACGAGAGGTGCATTTTCGACACTGGAAACTAGTGAACATTAATTCATAATCGCTCGTAATCGCCCTAAATCGCTCTTAATCGGTCTTAAAATCGCTCGTTTGTCGTTAAGATTGTTGGAGGTTTAACAAAACAAAAGAGGGAAACACACTCCTATAAGGGAAGTGCATTTTCGAAACCGAAAGGAGTGAACATCAACTCAGACTGAGTTAAAATCGCTCGTTTGTTTTAAGAGTGTATGTTATGCGCAGTAGCTCGAAAAACCTGACTGTCCTGCTTCAAACCATTTTAGCTGATAGACCCCTCTACTCCTCCTTCCTAACTCTATGTTAATTAACAAATTTTTTTATCACACTTTTTTCTCAATGCAATCGAGACGGGGAAGATTTATAGTAGAAAGTACGGTCAATCCCATTGACATTATGGTTTTGTTTTGAACGTTTACTTTTGTAAAATAAGTCTTTGTTATGTAATTTTTTTTCACCAGGTAGTGAAAGTAGTAGTTACAACAAAATGAAACATATACTTTTTAAGGAAAAAATATATAATTAGATTATTTAATTGTTAATTGATAAACTTTAAAAATAGTGTTGCCATCTGTCAATAATACGTCATTTAATAACTTAGATATTAAAATGTAATTAAATAAGCAGATGATATGTTTTCTTCAAATTTGTTTTAAGGGGAGTTGGATAGTTTTATTTCGCCCATGTTAATTCTGCCAACTTTAGGAACATTTTCCTCAGGAACTGTAAGAGATATCATCATAAACTTTTTCCAGTTAGTACCTTACATATAGCTCTTTGATTTAAAATGAGATATTTAATAGTACAAAAAAATTACTTTTATAGTGATTTTTTTTAAAAATATGTATTAAAAAATCAGATTAAAGTTATATAACTTTTTTTAGCAAGGATGTTTAAAATTCCTCAGTTTAAATCAAAGAGTTATTAATGGGGAAGAAATAGTAAAACCAAACATGTTGATATCTTTTACAGTTCCTAGAAAAACCTTATATTTCAAGAAACGCCAAAAATTGAAGGAATAGGTAAGAACTGATATACAGAGTTCCTGCAAAACGCTTATAAAAAAAACCACTAAACAGAAGTTTATAATCTAGGTCTTAAATTAAATATATGGATATGCTGATTAAGAATAAAAGAAAAACAGAAAATCGTCATTTTTGACCCAGGCACTCATCCTATAAGGTACTCATCCCAGGCACTATATCATATAAAAACTGATTATCTATTTTAATAAACGATCCTAAACGAACTTATTTTTTAACCATTAAGTGGACTAGGAATCTAGGTTTCCATTTTGTTGCAGAGACTTCTCGTTGCGATCAGGCGATCGCTTGATTCAGATCGACGACCAGGATCTGTCCTGGCTGTCTTTAGAAGAGATTTCGGAGATCTTGGCACAAAAAGAAGAGGCCACGTTTCTGATAGAGTATTCTGTCGGCATTGTTGGTAAGTTGTGTTAAGAAATTAATAATAATGACGCTACACGCATGCAACAAATGATTAACTTTTTTTCCGGACAAAATTTCTACTGTAAAAAAACAGTAAATTTACGAGCATTTGCCTTTCAATTTTTATGGGCAACATCTTTTTTGATGCAAAAGGGCCTGAACCACTCAATAAACGGCTTTATCCCTTAGACTGTTAGATAATTAGGGCAATTCACGGTTTTTTTTTTACAGTTTTAGCTCATCAGTTAGCTATAGGAAATGACAGGAACACTGTTAGAAAAAATTGCAGTAAATTTACGGGCAGGGACCGGTAGCAGAGATTCCAGCCCCCACCCCGTTAAAAAAAGTCAGGCTCATAATTTCAAAAAGATAATAGATGGGCTAAAACTGCAAAAATATAGGAATCGACCTTATTTTCTTACAGTCTAAGGGGTAAGGCCGTTTATTTAGTGGGTTAGACCGTATTCCACCAAATACGGCCGTCGCCTGTGGAGCAAATGCCCGTAAATTTACGGGCTTTTTTTTACATTGTGTATAAGTTTTTTTTAACGGGGTGTGACTGGAATCTATGCTGCTGTTCCCTGACTGATATTTTACAGTTTTTTTAACAGTATTTATTTATAAATGCCACACATTACCACAATAACTGTTGGATGCAGATATAACTTAGTGTATGGATATTCGATCCATGTTTCCATGGACATTTGATTTGTGTTATCATGGCAATCGTGAAATCAATTCCTTCGTGATAATTCAAAATAAATCTGGATAAAAGTAAATACATGTTATAACGTGGTAGCGTGAACAGAAGATACCAAACTCATAAAACACACCAACGATGAAGCGAAGATAGTTTTATTGAAGATTAGAATTCCGATGCATTAAATTTGTATTTATTATAAACACTTAAGAATTATAAACCAAATAAACGGGGTTGTTTCATGATCGAAATCACGTCCCTGTCGGACAACCTCTAAATTGGTGTCCTACCAGTTCGAAGCCAAAAATAGATCTGTGAGCTGTTGCTGCAGTCGGGATAATTTCCCGACTTCAGGTACGTTACAAGGTGCATTCGAAAACTATATGGTTGTTCTTTTATATATGTAAGCATTAACCCTTTCAGTCCCAGTGATGCCATTTGGCATAATCATGTTTCTGATCACAATTTTAAAAAAATAATTGGGCTGACATCTATTGGGATTAATAAAAAATATTTTCTAATAGGAAAAAAGTTTGAAGAATCGAATGATGTGCTTTTTGACATCATAAATAGCTATAGACGATCAGAATTTTTTTTCTGAAATGATGCCAAATTGTCATTGGGACCGAAAGGGTTAAAGTATTTTTTGGTTGTTTAGAACCCTGCGTGAGGCCTGGAGGAAGAATAGAACTTGAGATGGAATGCTTGGATTCTGATATTGGAATTGTTCTGGCATTTTCTAAATGCGCATCCTTGCATATTCAGGAGATTCAGAAAGGAAGCATGGCAGAAAGGTAAGAAGGGTTTCGAAAAAAGTTCAAGAAGGAATTCTGTACAGTTGGTTAAAAGCGGTATTAAATTTACCATTGACAGAGAGACACCATGTGAAACGCTGCCACTCCACGTTAGTATTTTGTTCTGTGTCTTTATAGTCCACTCGTCACTTCTTGGCATTTCAAATCTTTTTCTCGTGGAAGAGTCCACTTTGAAAAAGGGTATCTAAAATTTCTCTTTAGGCCAGAGTTACTATATTTGGGGATTCTTTGCTTTTACACCAAGCGCATATTCTATTCCTAAACAGTTTCTCAAGTAAAGAGCTATTCGAACTTGCATCGGGTTCACGATTATTGCATAGCTATATTAGACTTATAGCGTTCCCCAGGATGATACTGAATGTGTTAATATAGTGCATACTACAGATAATGCAAATCTATTGACGATCAAGTCAAGATAGAAAAGAAATTCATGTACAATTGATGACGACCATCAGCAATTAACTATGACCCTCCTTTCATCAGTAACCCATGTGTAGTTTAAGTGTGACCCATTATTTCCAACCAAACTAACCCAATAATCATGTGTGTTGGCCAAACACCATGGGACTGGCAACCCTATACTTAATTTAGGTTCGCTACCTGTTTTCAGAGTGAATTCTTCCACAACCAAAATATTTGAGATGCTAAGAAGTGAAAGCCGGACTATACTCGTCAGTGATTGGTTGTGTGTGCCAATAGAGTATTTCATGTCACGTCACTTAATAGCACGCCCCCAATGAGGGGATGCTTGGTGATGGTTCACCTCAACACATATCTCTCCGTCTGTGGTCAGCTTGAGCCTTTTTGCAATCCGATGAATTGAGGGAGAATGGGCGCGCTGGATCGCGGGTCTCCAAATAAAAGTACCTCTACGCTAATTCCAATGAGAAAGAAAAATATTTTCTCTGCCACATTTCGCCAGCTGTATTGAATATTTTTGCAAACGGATTTTTTATGTGATAAATGTATAGCTGACTTGCACGTATTGACAATCCCATTTTTTTTTTTTTTAAATTGGTTCGAAATTTTCTTTAAAATTTTAAATAAATAATTTCACAAAAAGTATTCGAAGAAATTTAAAAAAGTGGGATTATAGAGACCTGCAAGTTATCTACATTTACTATTTAAAAAGATTGTAAAAATATTTAATACAGCCGGAGAAATGTGGCAGAGAAAATAGTTTTCCCCCACATTAGAATTAGCATTGAGGCACTTTAGTGTGGAGACCCCCAGTCCAGCCCGCTCGTTCCCCATAAAGATCAAAATCTTCCATATGCTTGGTTTTCTCCCATTTTGACACTGAGCACATTGCTTTTCTACACTCTTAAAACAAACGAGTGAATGTAACTCAACTGAGTAATTTTCACTCCTCCAGTCTTGAAAATGCACTTCTCCGAAAGGAGTGGATCCTTTGTGTGTTAAACCTCCGACAGGATCACTCCAAACGAGGGTTTTTAACTCAGTCTGAGTTAATATTCACTCCTTTCCATTGTCGAAAATGCACTTCTCCGACTGGAGTGGATTTCACTATTTTGCTTTAAGAGTGTAACAGCTAAAAGTATCCAAAATTATTCCGAGTTATATTTCGCTTTTTTTCACTCGAATTAAAGTGATATATAGTAAAATGCATAGCATGTGACCAATAGACTTGGTGCAATCCAGTGCGCTGACATTTATTTCCTCTTTTGTGAATTATGCAAGAGGTTTTGTAATCCTATTTTTATTTAATCAATACACTTTTAAAACAAACAAACGAGCGATTTTAACTCAGTCTGAGTTATTTTTCACACCTCCAGTCTTGAAAATGCACTTCCCCGAAAGGAGTGGATCCTTTGTGTGCTAAACTTCCAACAGGATCACTCCAAACGAGGGATTTTAACTCAGTCTGGGTTAATATTCACTCTTTTCCAGTGTCGAAAATGCACTTCTCCGACTGGAGTGGATTTCATTCTTTTGTTTTAAGAGTGTATATTTAAACGATTTACAGACATTTAAGTGTTTAACAGTTAACTTACTAAGTAGTTTCATGCTTTTTTAAGATGTGGAGTATTTCAAGTCGGCGATTCCGTGTTGTACATAAACGACATCTCAACGTCCCATCTCTCTATCTCAGACGCCAACGCTCTACTCAAAAGCTTCAAGAAAGTCCCAGGAAGGCTGACCTTTATACACAACGCCAAAGAAGATCCAATCAGACACACAAATACAAATTTATTAGGTATGGCTAAAATATATATATATATATATATATATATATATATATATATATATATATATATATATATATATATATATATATATATATATATATATATATATATATATATATATATAGTACTACACTTTTATTCTAATATCGGTAAAGGGTCCATGTATTCAAAGTTATCCATAATTAATTTAGCTTGGAAACAAAAAACTTCAAAATTGATTGTAGGTTAATGAAATAATATAACCAAGAAATACCTGACAATACTTTTAATGATAGACACAAACAGAATTTTTTTTTTTTTCGAATAAAGTATGTTTAACGAAACCGTGGATTCTCTTAATCGGGCAAAGATCAACTACGCTTTTCCATGTTATAAGATTCTGAAACTTTTTACAAAAAGAAAGCACCAGCTCTTTAAGGGGGGATCATAGTAAACAAAAACCAAAAAATCGAATTTTTGAAACCAATATTTTCTGATAGATGGAAACCCAATCTATCGAATGAGACCAATTTTGTATAGATCGGTTAATTATTTCTTATAAAAAATTAAAATTATAAAAATAAACAAATGTACCACGCCCCCTTTGAATTACTAATTGTATGCTTGTATTATTTATGTATTACATTATAAAATATGATTTTTTTGTGTTGATATTTGAAAACCAACCACTGGCTCAATGTAAAAAAAATTCCCGACGATTTACATGAAATTCGGTTAACAAGAAATGTTTCGGTGGTCATTTCGAGTTCGTGTTAACGGGATCGACTGTATTTGTTTTTCGCGTTTTACTCAAAACTATAATTTTCAACACTTAGGTACACTTTTCTCCAAACCTATCGAATATTTTTTAATAATTTTTTTTGTGTGTTATAAAACCATTTTAGATCTATTTAAGTCACCTAATTTAGTCTTACAAATTAAAATAAATATTTTATTATTTTACACTTTTCTTCGTTGAAAATCAGAATTTTTATGAATGTTGAATATAATGTTTTAAAAATAGAATTTAAAAATTATTTTAGGCAAAAAAAATAGGTGACTTGATTAGATCTAAAATGGTTTTATAACACACAAAAGAAATTATTCAGAAATATTTAATAGATTTGGAGAAAAGTGTACCGAAAAAGTACTTGTATTTTTGAAAATTCGTAATTGTATGTTTCAAAAGATGTCTTTTTTCAAAAATAATAATTTTCGAAAATAAGATTCTTAGGAGTAAATATAATAATAAAAGTACAATTTATAATTTGATACAATTTTTTTTATTGTACCATCATTTTTAAATGATTTAGAGCCTTTCGAAATCAATACTAAGAATTGGTCATTTTTGCTGTCGTTTACTATGATCCCCCCTTAAACTGTCGTTAGCACAAGTCTTAACAAATCTTTACTGTTTTCTAAACAAAGACTGTTGATGCAAATGTCGATGTAGACTGTAGATGCAATTCAAATAAAACGTTTTAAAAAAATTAAACTTTTTAAGCAAAAATATGTGATAAAATATCACTTAATAGCGATAAATTTTAACAGGTTTATAATAAAAATGTCTCTTGCCTTTCAGATTCCAGTACATTTACCAAAAAAGACCTTCATCCCGTGCTTAGTGCTGTGCCAAGTGAACGTTTGCATTTGATTCCGCCTCAAAACAGTCCAGAGAGTTTGTACAACTGGCATTTCAAGAGTACGCATTCGAAGCTTCCCAAAACCGACCGAAAATCATTTGATTTCCAATCGAAGACAGTTTCCATGTTAAACGACGTTGTTCGAAAAGTTTCGACTTTGCAAGAACTTATTAATTTTCCCAAACGTCGTCCAAACTTGAAAGAGGATCGGCTTAACTGTTCGAAAAATGTTAGCAACTCCATTAATGAGTACCATACAAGTCAAAAGGTCCCATGCCACATCAATAAAGAAATAGATGACAAGTTTAAAAATTTTGAAAGAAACTATTTTTCTGATTCGGAATGTAAAGATTTCGTCAAAATAGACTCAAGCAGACAGTCTCAACTCGAGGCCTTGTGTACTGAGACGAAAGATTCGGTCCGCACCATTGCAATGCACTTCGTTAAAAACAGCATTAATGTTTCCATGTTGAACGATTCCAGTGTCGATTTACTTTCTGGTGACACCAGCTACTTCCTCAGGAACAAAATAATAAATGAGCTAACAGAAAATGTGGCTGAGATACATTCTAAGAAGTTGATGTCCAAACACATTTTAGACACTTTTTTGCAGAACGTGAGCGCTGTCGATTTTGATTGTCGCGAATGTTCCCAGTTGTGCTTGTCGGCAGCTTTGACAGTCCAAAAAATTATGCTTCTTTTGACTTTGAACGATCCGGATTTGGACGCAATGTTCGTGATAAATACGCTACTGCAGAGCGCTGTCAATGTGGACGTGCCCTGTGAGGATTGCAGTACTCCGTGGTGTTCGGTATCCGAAGTTGGAAAAGAATCTTCCAAGGTCAAAGAAGAAGATAAGCATTCCTGCGATCTGTTATGCCACTCAAAAACTGTTGAAGCCGATCTCTTAAATCTCAATTCGACCTGGAAAACAGACTTATTGGGTTCACAGGACTCTAGAAATTTTTTAATACCCCCGGACTTATCGAGTTCACATGATTTACCAAAAGGTCTGGGAATGAGCTTGCAAGGCTCGAAAAAGTTAGGTAAACGCCCTGAAGTTAACTTGAACATAGCAGATAAGTCTGCTTACTACAATCTTGCACATGTTGACTCTAGTCAGTCATCAATTGCTTCTGAGAGTGATACTGTAAGTTCCCTTCGACCGATGAAGATGGTCATCAACACGCGAAACATAAGTCGCAATTCAAATTCCTTCAATACTTCTCAAAGTTATCATGCCTTCGCTGAAAAGCTCAAAGTACCGAACAATAGTCCCAATGATTTTAAAGTAGCAAAAAACAAACGAATTACAACACCAACCATGGTAGAAGGAAACTACAGCCAGAACTGCGAAGAAAAGATTCAGGCTGACAAGCATATGCCCACATTACCTAAGAAATTATGGAAGTCAGCAGAAGCCATTACAAGGATTGGTGAGAATGGTCTGTTCAGAAAGTTTAAGTCTGTTATCACTAAGCATTCCAGCGATCCAAATGGATATTCTAAAAGCCCAGAGGACTTGTTCGAAAAAGACAATACCAGTTGCAGAGCTACGTCTGCAGCACTTGGTGGCAATGATTGCGAACCGTTGCCGATAACATCGATTAATACTACCGATTCAAATCCTTTAACGGACATACTTGGAAGAATGAAAGCATGCTCGTCGAGTATGGAAGTAAACCTCAAGAATGAAGGACAGGGATTTGGTTTAGAAATCGAGTATTTAAGTTATCCGAGAGATGGCGTCACTTTAACAATTATCGCAAATGTCGAGCCCAATACCGCAGCTTCAAAGTAATAATTTTTCTATTTTAAACTAACAATTGTTTTAAGCTAACAAAATGTGACCAACAAAGTTTGGTTACATTTTAGTGAGATCATACTAAATTTATTATCGTAATGTCTTTTACAGTTCCGGTATACTTCTGGAAGGGGATCGTATTGTAAAGATCAACGGAGAAGCTACCATCGGCTTGACATTAGAAGAGTTTTCCAACCTTACCAAAGAAGCCTTCTCTGAAGACGAGGTGACACTCAGCGTGAATTTCGACGTTGCTTTGCCGGAAGTCAGGTTTGGAACATTCGACGTCCACTTCGACAAGATTCTTAAACCTGGTATAGAATTTAAGGGTGAGTTAATTGAGAATCTTAGTTTCAAAAGGAACTTTTAATTTTATGTGACCTTTAACCCTCTAATGCATGAATTTTTTGTTTCGTCCCAAAAAAATATATTTGTATCTCTAATGCTCATACATCACGGGAAAAATACGGAAAAAAAATTAAATGCATCGGAATTTAAATAATTTCATTTTTTAAATTTGTTACCAAACGGTAACACCATGCATTAAGCGCTGAATAGATGCTTAAGGGATCATAGGAGTCCTACAAATGTGCAAAGAAGGAACTACAAAGTATAGTTTGATCTTTTATGTAATTTTTTAACTACTCAATATACAAGTATAATTTTTTTATATGTAATTTTACAAGATTTATTTAATATGAAACAAATTTTAAAATTTTTGAAAATTTAGCCAAAACTAAAATAAATGATATTAAACATAAAGCTATTTGAACACATTGTGATTAGGCTTGCGCGGCAAATTGTGAGGTCAAAATTGAAGACATGACCAAGAAAATGACTTTATATTGTACAAATATGTACAAACAAAGACTTATACCTAAATTATCAGCTCAATTTTAATTCGAAATTATTTTAAGAACTTTTTTCTAAAAAAATTAATAAAAATTTAAAAATTTTGATTTAAAAATTTTTTAAAAATAATTTCTAATTAAAATTGAGCTGAGAATTTAGGTATAAGTCTTTGTTTGTACATATTTGTACAATATAAAGTCATTTTCTTGGTCATGTCTTCAATTTTGACCTCACAATTTGCCGCGCAAGCCTAATCACAATGTGTTCAAATAGCTTTATGTTTAATATCATTTATTTTAGTTTTGGCTAAATTTTCAAAAATTTTAAAATTTGTTTCATATTAAATAAATCTTGTAAAATTACATATAAAAAATTATACTTGTATATTGAGTAGTTAAAAAATTACATGAAAGATCAAACTATGCTTTGTAGTTCCTTCTTTGCACATTTTCAAGACTACTGACCCCTTAAAGTTCGGGGTACGAATATTTATTTTTATTCAAATTATTAATAGATATATAGATTATTAATATTAAGTACATTTAGATTTTGTTAAACAGGAAAAATTACTTATTAAAGTAATTATAAATAGTAGTTACTTTTGAAACAAAATTAATGTACAAATAGAAGGCAATAGCAGGTTTAGTACAAATAGCAGGTATTTATGAATAAAAATATACAAAAAATCATTTTTAAACATAATTTTCTTAAGTGGCAGAATGATACGACATAAAACAGTTATTTTTACTCTTAAAATCAGATAGTACAGCTGTGGAAATAAAAAAGTACCCACTTGAGGTTATTTCATCCGTTAGTCACCCTATAGAATCGGACCTTTTTGACATTGTGAACAATTAACATTCTGAGTTAATTGCATGACACAAAATTTGCATAAGGGGCCATCTTCATATTAAAAATGTTACTAACTTTAAAATTCCCAATGGCAACACCCCTTTTTGAATCCATATTTCAAATCTCTGACCTATGCTAATACGAAATGCCAAATTTCGTTAGTTTTTAAGCATTATTAGATGAGTTAGGGACGTGCAAAGTTTAGGTCCCATAATGTTAAATGAATTGCACATAAAAAACTACCCCAATCTATAAATAATTAAGATAATGAAACGAATTTTTCACTGAAAAGAAATTGTAACAACCCAAACAAAATGCATTCAATATTGGGGTATTTAAAACAATTTTTATATTTTTAAATAATTATTATATTAATTTTTTAAAAAAATATGAATAGAAACCCCTTAATATTTTTACAGAAATAAATTTAAGACAAGAAGTTTAAGCGAAATCCCAAATTAAAAATTTTTTTATTCATAATTTGCTGAGTAAATCACAAAACACTTTTCAATTACCCTTTAAGGGACTGTGTATAAGATTACATGTGTAATTGATAAATAAAGACGGAGTTGCGTGCATGCTTGCTTGTCATTTTAGAGATGGTCCCTAAAAGGTCCACAAGTGATTCGATTGAATAACTCGTCAAATATTCATTCAAATGTAACAAAAACTTAGATTTAAGGGTTTTCAAGAGTGCTTAACATTTCTAAGTTATTAAAATTGGGTGTTGGCATTGGAAATTTCAAAGATCGTAATATTTTTAATGTGAAGACGGCCCCTTATGCAAATTTTGTATCGTGCAATTAACTCAGAATGTTAATTGTACACAATCTCAAAAAGGTCCGATTCTTTTGGGTGACTAACGGATGAAATAACCTCAAGTGGGTACTTTTTTATTTCCACAGCTGTACCAAGCATTTTAAACACTGAACTCTTGTGAATACGTTACAGAGATACACGCAAATTAGCAAACAAAAGTTGTGCTTAATGCATGATGTTACCAAACGGTAACACATGCAAAAACCAACTACAAACTACCAATTTTGAAAAGAATGATTAGAAAACTACTAAATATAGTTTAAAATAACCCTCTTGAACTATAATATTTTTTTCAAAGCAATTTAATTGTATTTAGTACTAGTATTATTACTTTGAATTCTGCCAAACACGTTGTTGGCGTTATAACATAGAAACTTGTCTCTTGACCAAGGTTATAATTACGAGGAGTAGCCAATTACGGCTAATTACGGCCAACACATCCAATTACGCCTCGTAATTTAGGACCCTGGTCAAGAGACGAGTTTGTTTTTTATGATTCCATTCTTTTCCCCCCTTCTTGCTTAGTAAGTGTCTCAATTTTTGATGCATTTGGATTATTCATTCAAGCTACAGACCACTCCGAATAGGGAGCGTTATTTTATAACCACCCTGTACTTTTTTCTAATCTTAGATTTCAGCAAGGGTGGTCCCCTGATAGTGCGGGGCGTGGCCAAAGGTAGCGCCGCCCACCGGTCCGGTCAGCTGTTCGCAGGGGATGAGATACTGTTCACCAACTGTATCCGCCAAGAGGCCTTTGATTCTCGCAAGTGCGCCTACACAAGGACAGACATGGTACTCATGACCGTCAGAAGGGAACACACAGGTGAGATATAGAGTGGTTCCAACCTTATATGGCCCGGGTAGCCCAGTGGGTTGGATTGCAGCCCATTACGCTAAACAGTCTGCCCTCTGTAAAGGGTGCGGGTTCTTCGATCACCTTCTTCGCCCTGGGTGTACTACCTTTCTCTTTCTGTGTCGGTAAAAATTCTGTCTGTGTGTCTTACTTGACGACAAGGTTTAAAAGCGAATCTCTAATCAAACCTACAAACCGGAATATATATGTACCAACCTACTATGTGATGTGCTACGTTGTCACTATAGCAACTCTTTTGTAAACAAATGTTTATGGCCCTGTTAGGGTTAGTCCCCTACGGCCTACACTTATACAACAAAAATACAATTTTAATGGATAATACATAGTGTGAACTAGATCAGACCTCTGGAAGCGCCACTCGAGTGAAGTCAGAAAAATGGTTATCCAATGAGTTAAACTTTGTTTAAGTTAGTAATAACCATTTTCTGGCTTTACATAAGTAGCGTTCAGTAAGGTGAAGGCTCATCCAATCAAGTTCAGCTGGGTTGTCACAAATGCGTAATTTATTTTCAATTTGCTATGTCCACACTACGACAATAAAAATGTCAAGAAATTGCGCGCGCATGGAAATACCTATACAAATTGGTCAGGCATGCGCGCACTTACCTCGAATGGACCAAATTGCATCTATATTTCCATGCGCGCGCAATTTCTTCATTTTCATTGTTGTAGTGTGGACATAGCATTTCGACTATCTTAAATGCAATTCAATGCAATGTTTGGAAGTCCAGGCATGATAATCTATTTAGTTTGCCAATTACTGAAATTAAGGTGTTTCACTTTTCCACGTACAGTGTCGCATTCACTCGCATTTTCAGAACCAAAGCAGAATTTATCTTCTGAAATAACCACTACAGGGTGATGCAAATGAAAGTGGCCCCGGCGTTTAGCTACGAATGCAGGTAAAAGCTTGGGAAAAGAAAAACTATTGAAGCCACATGAAAGCCTCTGGTTTTTGATTTGGCACCATTTTTCCTTATACCTACTTCTACGCCGGGCCACTTTTATGTGCTCCACTCTGTTTGTGCAAATAGTCTGATTTAACAAAAAACCTTTCTCAACAGAACCAAATCCAGAACAAGAAGAAAATACTCCGCCTCCGCACTCAACTTCCAGCAGCCCGGACGCATGCGCAGTTCACCGCACTTCGTTACATACGGTCAGTGGCAGCGGAGCCTTGGTCCTAGAGCAAGTTTTAACCCTACGTCGAGACCCAAGACTCGGAGACTTCGGGTTCCTGGTTGGGAAGAACTTAGGGACCGGTGGGGTCCATGTGGCCGGGATTAGACCAGGGGGACCTGCTGATAAGTCTGGAGTGGTCAAGAAGAACGATACGATTGTCAAGGTAAGATGGTTAGCCCTGTGGTGAATCTTAGTTAATTTCTTTCAACTTTCTTTGTTTCGGCATCTCATTTTGGGAAGTGAAACTTTTGCACGCGGTACTTCTCTTAGCAATCAAATCCTGTAAATTCCCGAGTAAAAACTAGAGATCTGTCACTCAGATGTTTCACCCAATAGTATAATTTCTAACATTCTTTTAACCAATCGATGCATAATAAAGGCGGAACAATTTCATTTAGAGTGTGATTCGAACCTGCTAAGACATAACTTTTGATCCTACTCTTAAGCCAAAAGGACTTGTGACGTCAAGAAAACCACTCTTTTCTTGACAATAATGACTGCGACCATCCACTATCAAATGGATTGATAGAAAGACAACATAGGAGTATTATATCCAGTCTACGATGCCATTTGCCAGCTAGTACAACGTGAGTAGATGCTTTGCATCCTAACTAAACTCCTCAGCGAAACAGCTAATTACTGGGCCAAGGCCTGCCGTGCCCAATTCAGTTTTCGTGACCCAAGGGCTCTGGGGTGCCAGGCATATGTCCCGGTTAGGTGGTCAGCTAAACGCGGGACCCCCAGTGTTTAGTTACCATTTTATTGACCCACTTAAAGGATGAAAGGATGGGTCAACCTAACCTAATCCGGGACTCAATCCCTGCCGCTACACACTGCTAAATTTTTGGGAGCCTGGTAAAAACCGTAATAATGATTCCTAGTAGCTGCAACGGCTGTGTGGTGAAATATTTCACCCGATTTTTGGGAATTAGGCTGAACCATCTCATTCTTTTGTTTGTCAAAACCTGAAATGTAACCCTGAATTTTTTGAGGTTTTAGAAACAAACCTGGGAAAATGGTTCAACAGAATACCGAAAATATGGTGATGTAATTGGTCTTTGAGTAAAAAAAAACACCAACTGTAGCACTCTCATACAATCAAATGTGTCTATCATTATTTCTAACTCTCATAACCCTTTCCGACCGGACTCGCACGATCGTGCGGATATTAAAGGGAGAATGTTCAAGCTCTTCAAAAATATCGATACCAAAGCAGCTGACTTGTACCATTTGTTATTTGTATAAAAAATGACTTTGTTTTTAAGGAGTTGATGGCATTGATGCTGTTAAACGTATTTTCTTAGATAAAACTCCAAATTAAGTCTCATAATTTTAAATCAGCACCACCTGACTGCGTTCGAAAAGGGTTAAACCATAATAAAATTAAACTTCTAAAATAGATAATGGAATTATATACTTTTGTTTCAGATTGATGGAACACTCGTTGCCAATGGGAGTTCCAGTCTTTCCCTGTTAATGCAAGCCGGGGAAACTTTAGAACTTACAACCCGTCGAATGCTAACGCGCAAAAAAGACTGAATTGGACAGATTTTTCCGTTTGCTGAACGAATGCTTGTATTCATTAACAAATATTTATACGTTGTTGAGTGTATTTAACGCATAACCATTAAAATGTTTTTATTTTGACTTATTTTGTGTTGGAAAATTTTATTATTTTGGGTTATTCAGAAAAATCTGCAAACTTTTGACAGTATTTTGTCGAACGAAATAACATGCATTTTTCACTGATCCGGAAATCACGCCAGGATATTGCACATTCACATTTGTCGATTCTTATCTGAAGTCAGCTATATGGGGGGTAATCAAAGGCTACTAATGGACGATCAGAACGGGGAGGAGCATGGTTTGTTTGTGGGATAGAAGACAATGCTTGATGTATTATAGTCCTATAACGAGAAGAGATTTTAATAAATTTTTTCAGAAACTGAACTACAATTTCAGAAAAATTGAGTTTTTGATGTTAATTCATACTATATGTTAAGGTATTCGAATACCCAAAATTCCCCAAAATTCTAAAATTTTTACTATTACTTTAATCTTTTCCGAATTTGGCATACTGATTTCAAATATAATGAATAATACTATTTAGGCATTTTTTAAAAAAATTTAAATATAATTTATTTGTTTTAACGGTGTTTTTCTTCTAATAAAGGAGGTTTACGCTAACAAGTCTATCACATTGAATTTTCATCCTATAAACATTAATTATGTGTTAAATTCTTCGTTTTGAACTGATGCATGCAATGACTCTCTAGAGTTGCATACAAATTACAAGAAAAGAAGTTATTAAGAAAATTTTTACAAATTAACCGCACACACAAAAAAAGGATTTTTTTCGATTAACTTACACTTGGACATTTAAAAAAAAAAACATATTTACATCGGATGTTAGAGGTTCATGGCACAGATATATATTGAAATAGCATCTGTAAAAAATTTCAGGTAAATTAATGTAAAACTTTTTATACTAGAAGTGTTGGCACAAATCCTTTTTTTTAGGTGAAAAACACCGTTTAAAATAAATCAATTATATTTAAATAAAAAAAAATGCCTAAAAAGCATTGCTCATTATATTTGAAATCACTATGCCAAATTTGGAAAAGATTAAAGTAATAGTAAAAAATTTTGAATTTTGGGTATTCACTATTCGCCTACCTTAACACACATTCTGTGAAGAATTCATGTTAATCCAGTGACAGCTATGGGAAGCAACCATAGAGATCATAGTTAAAGTATTAGATTGGCGGATCACATGACCTACAATGCGAACGACGGGACGCGCATGGAGATCAAAATTGGAAGGGTATGGGGCCATGTTGCCACCACTTTAAGGAGAAAAGTGCTACGAAAAAATTAAATTTAATTCTAAAATTTCCAAAGTATACCATAAAAATACTAGTCATAAAAAAAAAGCTATAAAAGCGTTTCACGTCTTTTTAAAGTCACAAAAATAACATGATTTCAAATCAAACCTAGAAAGAAACAACCCTAGAGGAGAAAAAAAATATATTCACATTTGTTTCAATTTTCTTAATAGTTGCATTGAATGCCTTCTAAGGTGTAGACTCGTCACTTGATTGTGGTTCTTACAACACCCGTCACCAATAGTTCTCGTGTAGCTCTAGCGCAGTGGCGCCGGAACTTATTTACTTATTTTTTAGAGGTATGGCAAGAAATGCCTCGATCTAGCCCCCCCCCCCCCCCCCCCCTCAAACAATATTTACATTTATTAGAAGTTTGAATAAATAGTTTTTTTCAATGCATACTATTTTCAATAATTATGTAAATTATTAAATATTAATTAAATTATGAATATTAATTACATCTTGTAATTTAGTTTTTATTATTTATTGTTATGTAAATACTATTAAATAATATGAACGAATTCATAAAAATAAAGATGTTAAGATAATAAATACACATAAAGTGTTATAATTTAAGTTATTTGTATGGTTAAGTTATTAGTTACTTAATATTTAAAAAAAATTATTACATTCAATTCAACTCACCTCGAAGATACCAAACATACAATTGCACTATGTATCGTAATTTTGAATCCCTTGTACATACTAATTGTGAAAAAAAATCATAAAAAAAATATACTCAAACCAAAAAAAAAAGCAGCCAAACAAATCAGTAACACTTTTCGTTAACCCATAAATAGAAAGCAAACGGAAGTTAGCTCTTCATTTCCAGTTCAATGCTCGACTAATCATCTCACTAGATGGCGCTGCATCGAAGCTACAAACCCGAAAGTAGACATTTGTTTTGATATTTGACATCAGGATCAGCATTTACGTTTTCGTTCCGTGTGGTGTTGGTTGTTTCTTTCAGTTTTGGATTCATTCTCTTTTGAAGAAAAGGCGGCAATCGGAAAAGAAATTTTTTACTATTTGTTCGGTAAGTTTTTTTCTAAAAATATTATTTCGATACTTTGGGATATTTCTGATTTTTTTTACAATTTTTCTATGGTGCATAATTTCCCAAATTTTGCTCCCTGGCTCCCAAGTGAAACTTTTTCATTATAGAACGCGAGTAATTTACACACGTTTTACCTTGCGTATTCTAAATGGGTATCTATTTTGCAAAATCAAAGTAATTAAAATGACGAAAATAATCACTTTCCGTACAAAAGTTTTCAATTATGTATAAACTTTGAAAACCATAACGGAATGGATTCTCAATAAAAATAATAAAAACGTGTTCGTTTCTTGAAATATCTTTTAATTTTATGATGCATTTATTATGTTGACTGGAGATAGAAAATACGATCATTAACATCTGTATTGAGCTTGTATAAACCACTTCATTCGAAATGTGCAGGCATTATTGCTGTATATGCGCACAATTATCGTTAAACAGTTTGAAAATTAAATTTTTAGATTTTTTTTTTTTTTTTGTAATTGGAATAACCCTTTGGTTGTGTGGGGGGAGGGGGATTTAAATTAGTTCTTCGGCTTAGTGTTCTTACTAAGGATAAGTATTTTATTATACTTGGACTCATACAAAATCTATTGGTTTATAAAATATCACACAATTTTATTGTGGAAGTGAACAATTACATAATTCTCTATTCACTATAATCACATATTTGACAAATTTTGCTTATTATGGTAATTTTAATTTTTACATAATTTAACCCTGTAAGGCATGATTTTTTTTTCAGACCGAAAAAATATATTTGTTTCCTTAATTATCATACATTATGGGAAAAATACTGAAAAAAAAATTAACTGCATTGGAATTTTAATAATTTCAATTTTTTAAATTTTCGCCTTTTGGCAAAAACCAACTACCAAATTTTAATAAGAATTATTAGAAAACTACTAAATATATTTTAAAATAACCCTCTTGAACTTAAATTATTTTTTCAAAACCATTCATTTGTAGTTAGTACTAATATTATTATACTTTGAATACGGCCAAAGACGAAATTTCACAACAGTTAATAACTTTACTCTTTGATTTTGGATACACTTTTACTACTGTCATCTATGAGGGTTATTAGTAACTAAAACTTCAAAATGGAATGTAATAGATGAAAAAACACAGAATTGTCAAGAGGGAGCTCTACTTTAATAGAATGAAGGGGATTATGTTGTTTGCTTCCATATGGCAACAGCATGCATTAGAGGGTTAACCGTTCCGGGTGAGTTTGATCACCTATTGGGACCATCTGCATCACCCCCACCCCCTTCATTCAACCTTTACCCAGATTGCTTGATTCCCGATTATCCGAAAATTTCGATTCTATCTATATTAATCGAATATCTCTATAATACGAAAGTGCTCCGGTACCGTACCTTTCAGATAAGCGGAAACACCACTGTATATCCTTCTGAGAACCAAGCAAAATTCTGCATTATATAATATATGAACTTATTTTTCAACCGAATTCCATTAAAATTATGACGTTTTTATTTTAAATTTGCGTTTAATATTTGATGTACAAAAAGTTTTTGTAATTTATTAAAATTTTGTAGAAAGGCAAACCCAAAAAATAATGCTTATTCAAAAAGCAATGGACGCAAATCCGACGCAGCTTTATGACTTTGGAAAGCAAACAGTTTTAACGTGCACCAGCACTGGTTATCAACAGCTTTTAGGTGTTTTCAGGAAAATGATATCACCTTCCCAAACGCTTTTGTTGCATGTTAATTGGAAGTATCATCGAACAATAATTGACATTAAAGAATTTACCTACGTATTTCAGTCATAAAACGCGGAGATATTTACTTGTGGATATTTGGAACAGCGTTACGAGATTTTTGAACTTGATAAATACTACCTTTCCTCTGAAAAATACTACAAAATACTACGATGAGTTTATAGCCCTCGTGTAGCTCTAGTGCGACGATATTCAAACCTAACCTAACTACGATGAGTTTCAGATGAGAGAGCGCCATAGAAGGGTTAGAAGGAAACTGTGTTAACTTTTCACCAGATATTAAAATGTTAAATGCATTTAATTCTTATATGTATTCTTGGTTTGATTAAATTATCGTCGCACTAGAGCTACACGAGGGCTATTTTCGAAGGTCTTCGTATTTTAGAACCACAGTCAAGTAACGAGCCAACACCTGAATAGGCACCCAACGCAACCGATATGATTTGTATTCTTGAATGAGATACATATATATAAAAATGTAAATATTTTTTTTTCAATTTTAATTGTTTTTAGTCTTTTTTTTTAATCTTGCAAAAAATACCACCAAAATACTACTTGTACGTGAAATACCACAAAAATACTATATCACCGATTTTTGGGCAAAAAATACTACCTTAGTATCAAAAATACTACATCTGGCAACGCTGATTTGGAATAAATGCTATAAAAATAAGTGAAAGTTTAAATGATTGAGGATATCGAGTTTGAACGTACCGCTTTTGTCATAGTTGAAGGTGCAGCTTTGCCAACCATCGCTAATGAGTTTAAGTTCATATGAATAACCAAAAAAAATTATCGTTTTCAGTACTGAAAACAAGAATTAAGTTGCACGAAAAAAAAACGAGTTTTAAAACATAGAATTTTTTTATTCGGCAAGGAAGACTTCAATGTTATTCCTAAATGGGTCTTTAACCCTTTCAGTCCCAGTAATGCCATTTGGAATCATCGCTTTAAATATTTATTTTCCAAATGTTCATGTCCCGTTATGACATCCAAATACACATCATTCGATTCTTCACACTTTGTTCTATTAGACAATATTTTACATTAATCTCAATATAAGTCATAACTACTATTTTTTTATTAAGAAAATAGCTAACAAGCATTTCACCTGATTTTTGAAAAGTTCACTTCATTTCCACATATTTAAAACACCATTTAAACTATTTCGGTTAAAATAATTTCTAATTTTTTTTTCAATAATATGATCAGATATCTTAAAATATATATAACCCTAGGTGTTTATAGGTAATATATATATTTTTATTTTGTTGTTTTCCACAGGTCAAAAATTCTGGCATTATTTCAAAAACCATATAAAGAATTAAAATGATTTTTTTCTTTTGGAACGCTTATTTTTGACCTAAAATAAGCTTATTTTTGTGAATATCAGATGTTTATGTTGTGTTGTAAATTTTTGGGACTGAAAGGGTTAATAGGTTGAAACAATAATTTTAAGCAGTAATTTGACTTATATGTATAAACACTGTTCATATTTGGTCAATAAAACACTCTTGCATTAAATAATCTTGTTTGAATACACCAACCTAAGCCTATTGTTAGTTCTATATTAGTCACTCATAATCAATCAACCTTAATCCATTACGATTCTTTACGTCAGCAATACTTCAATCAAAAACTCATTCTATTGTTACGTGGATTTTTAAGTTCCAATCTTAATATTTGCCAGGCACTTTCGAAGTTATACATTCACTTCTCGCGCCATCGCATTTCGAGGGGTGAAAGTCAATACTGGGAAGGCCATTTCCTTTCAATTAAATCGATGGGTACACATCGAAAGTTGATTTCAAGGTCACCTTCCAGCAACAGGTCGAGCCCTCGAGCCGAGCCTACATTTGTAACATAGCTTTTGAAATAGGAATTATGGGTCACATAAAAGGTAGAACTCAGGGATGTTCAACTGATTTTCACCTTATAAGAGTAACTTAATACGTAACAAAATGCGCAACAACCTTTTAATTTTACCCTTAAATTAGTTTATTCATTTGTACAAATTTAAAATAGAACAAGTAGGTTTGTAACATAATCTGTCACAAAACCCGCTTCCACACAACAGTTGTGTTTAACAGGTAAAAAGGCGCCAAACACAGCATTAATTCTATATTAAACATTTACAAACAAAATTTGGCTAGTTTCCTTTATTTTATTTAGAAAATTCAATAATTATTACGTATCGTTTGCAAAAATTCACTTATATTTGAAAGAATAAATGTAATATTCCTCGCTTTCAAATAGAATGAAAACATTTCATATCACCCTACAAAGAATCTCGTAGTGAAATATATTTGACGTCATTTCAAACTGATCGATGTCGCAAAAATAAACTAATTTTAATTTATTGTCAAAAAGAATTAAAGTTTCTCGAGCGAATGCTGCAAATGGCAACAGTGATTTAATTCTAATAAAAATTGCTTTATATGCTTTTTAAATGAGCATTAAATTTTGTAGGTTTTTTCTTAATAATTGAAGTACTTCGATTTTTTTAATGAAATTTTCAATGTATTCTAATTTCGATGCGCTGAATTTTTTGACGTATTACACTCGTCCGTATCGTTTGTAGTTTGGTCTTAAAAAGTGCTTGACGGACAGACTAAACGATTATAATGCCTTCCACTCTTTATGTTATAAACGTAGTGTGGAAGCTAAAAAATCCCATTCAGGGATATACGAATACACACTACACTCAAGAATATATAAACGTTTTTTTTTGGGGGGGGGGAGGGGTCTTCAAAACTTGTAAGTCGGACCCTGTATATGAATATGATTTGTATACATTTAACACATCCGTTTTAATGCAAAAATTATGGAACCAATGTGTCAGGTAGCTCTTATGTATGAGGAAATGAAAGTTCCCCAGTCTACCACGACTCCTCCTTTCGGAACGTATATGACTAACGGGATTTTTATAAAAAATCGTTTTCATTATTCAACCGGTGGTTTCGGGAATTCTAAACGGGAACTATTTTCCCATGACATTTTATGTGACATAACTCTGGATTATCTATACAGACTTTTCCTTTTAATAAAGAATTTTTCCGACCACGTAGGAAAGTTCAAAATAAATATCAATGTATCTTCATTCTTGTAAATCCATTAAAAAAATTGAAATAATCTTAATCGGATACCATTTATCAGCTTTGGAGCTTTTACTGTTCCCAAACGGCATTTCTATGTTTTGGTATAATAAACCTGTAACCGTAACTGCCGCAAATTTTTATAAGACTAGTTTTCAGGTTTTCTGACTGACTTTGAAGAAATGAGTATGATTTAAAACTTTAGTATAGCTATTTATTCAAGACATTCAAGAGCCAAAGTTATAATACATTTAGGAAAAAGAAATGCGAACTGTGCCTTTGAACGCAATTTATGCCCTAACCATGTATAGGTTTTGGTCGCAACACAATTTTGCATTGTTGCAACTTTACTTGCAATAACTGGGAAACACAAATTTTTTGGGGCCAGGGAGCCCAGTCGGTTAAGGCGTTCGTCTTGCATGCAGAAGGTCCCAGGTTCGGGGCCGGGCATCGCTAAAATAACTGCCGAAGTATAAGCGGTGCGTGGAGCCAAACAATGTCCAACGAATAATACCCCGTGAAGAGGAAGTGCACGTTAAAATTATAATTAATAATTATAATAATAATAACTTTATTATAATATCAGCCAACAAAATCTATGAATAAGTACGTAGTAGGGGAACATTCCCGTTCAAGCAGCCTAGAAATTTAAATTAAATTAGTTTTAAGAAAGTACAAATAATAATAAATTGCAGCATCACAGTATTTGGCAAGAAACTGTTTTTTTATTTATCTTCGTGAATACAAAATTAAAAATAAATGTATGTCGTCAATAAGTATAATAAATTTAAAGAGAGAGCTCTTAAAAGATGAGTATTTGTCAATATTTTGAAAAGAAATTGGTTAACTAAATTTAAGAATTCAGGAGCTAAATGATAAAAATGTTTTCTAAAGATTTCTATATTTTCAAACACCAGACTTTTTTTTATTGATTATCATCTAAAATCTTTGAACCACTGGGTATCACACAGTGCTTACAGAAGTAAGTAGAAAAAAATTAGTAAGCAAAATAAAAAATTGAAGAACAAAATCCGTGTGAATAAAATGCATTTGGTGACATTTTCAAACGGAGTGTCTACATGAGAAAGGTCGTTGGGATACCAGAAATGAACTTTCGGATGTCTGTAGCTTTCCTCTTGTTCCGCACTTCCCTAATCCTCCCTGTAGCGAAGGGCACCGGAATTATGTAAATCTCGGTCTCCATCTCGAGGCGAAATGTCTCTGTCATATCAAGGTTTTCTCCAGTGACTTTGGCAGATTGTTCACCTCGTGGCGGCTTGCCTCTAGCACATGCCGTCGGAGATCAAGGTAGACTTCAACTAACTATTTAAAATCATTCATTTATGATCAGGGACTGATGTATAACTTTAGGGGCCCTGGATGCCAGCACGATTTTTCTGAATTTCGAGTATTTTGTAGACTTTTTATGTATCAACAAATTGCCACAATTATTATAATCAAGTTGGATCCGTTTTAGAAGTAATGGTTTTTTTAATTTTATTTTTTAAAAAAAAATTATTTTACTTTTTAATCTGTACGGCGCAATTTTCACCAATAATCTTTAATTGTTTTACTGAATGTAGAAAAGAGTATAGATTTCATGTCTACCAATGTTTTTAAAAAAATTCAAATTAGTTTTTAAATTAAAAAATATTTTGTAAAAACGCAAAAAAGGCGTTTTTTGACTAAATTCGATATTAAAGAAATTTTCGTCCAACGATTTTTCTGAATTTCGAGTATTTTGTAGACTTTTTATGTATCAACAAATTGCCATAATTATTATAATCAAGCTTTCTCCGGTTCGGAAGTTATGGGCTTTTTTTTTTTTTTTTTTTGGTTTGCACTCATACTTTTCTATCTGCACGATACAATTTTAATGGGACAACTCCAATTTTTTTTACCGAATAAAGAAAATGGTTTTTATTTCATTTCTGCAAAATATTTTTCAAAAATTCAGATTAGTTTTTTTTTAATTAAAAAAATCTAAACGTATAGCCGATTGTAAACGTATAGCCTATTGTAAGCGTAAACAAGTCCCACAAATCAAACTTCATTTCCGGCTTGAACTTTATTTGAATCACAATTTGTTATTTTGCGGATGATTTCCCGATATTAAAACAAAATAAGCATTTTCTATCTTTACGATGCAATTTTTGGAGTACAACTCTAATTTTAGCTTTGGCGGTAATACAATTTCGACTATTCACTGGCAGCTGGTTTCAAGCCTCAGGTTGTGAGCATATTAACTTAAAGTTATTGTATTTGGAATCTGGCAATGTCTGATGCTTTTGTTTGGTAATGTAAGCGTAAGCTCTGTTTTTTCTGGAATAAGCGCCCCTGGGGACAGCAAAATCCAGCAAAACCACTACCCAACAACCCAAGCTCTTTTTTTGAATGATATTAAAACAGAAAACGAATTCGAATCGGAATATAATGAAATTGAAGAATAGAATTCCTAACGATAGTTAGCTGGTTACTCTCCTTTCTGAAGCGTGAGGTGGAAGCCGAAGAATGCATGTGAGTGTGTGTTGTGACTGTCTTACTTGACGAAGGTTTATAAGCGGCTCTCAGCAAGCACACGAGCCTGAAAATATATGAAAATCAACCAACCAACCATAAACAAAACATTTTACTTTGGAAGCCGTCATCCAAAATGTAAGTAATTTTTTATTAGTCCTTAATTAAATTTCATAGTTTTAATTAAAATATTTTGCCGATTTGTAGGTATCCATTGTTTTGTTTTACAAAACCCTTCTGAAAAGGTCAGTTTTGGTTTGTGAATCATGTACCTACTATTTTTTATTCACAAAAACACAAAATTAGTTTCAACTTCTTTTTGTATGTATTCCGTTTGCATTAGAAAATTTTATCTGCGGCAAATTTTTTCTCTGATACTTATTTCGAAGCATTTATGTCTCATTTTATCCAGTATAGTTATTCACTGACATAATGTCAGCAATTTCATCTTACCTCAGACTAGGGTACCTTCAATACACTGTGTGCTGTACAGGGTAACGACAAGGAGCTTAGCAGGTGTTCCATGCTAAAATCGCTATCGCTCAGCCAAACTCGCCAATAAAACAAAACTAATTATTTTTTCCAGTTTTACACATATAAACATTATGTTGTTGCTTAGTTTGGAAGAAATAAGAATGTTTTCAACTTTCAAGTAAGCAATGACTTTGATTTGCGGTTTGTTTACGTTACCCCACCAACTATTGTTCGCCAACGCCATGCCAAAGACATGCCAAATACCGTCTGTCAGCTTCGACATTAAAAATGGCATTTTCTGGTAGTATAATAATAAAAAATACTATTTTTTGAAATGTAATAGTCCACATGATGTTTAATTTACAATACAAAGATTAAAAAGTAAAGCTTTATACAATTTTTCCGAGTTTAAACAACTTTTGTATTCCATAGCAATGACACACGCTGGTATTAAAACATGGATTACAGCTTTACCGTTAAGAATTTTAATCCTAAAAAGAATAAATATTGAAGAATATAGATCAATAAAAACAAAATCAATAACAAATAGTGGTTAAGTTCCTTTGATTATATCGTTCAGATGCGATTTATTAGAGCTTCGCTGAGTCACCGTGTAATGTCTACGGGGAAAAAATAACAGCGCCGTATCTCGGGAATGGAATTGCGCAGCAATTCCGGGGGTTGGCGAGCGATAGCGAGCAGGGGGCGGAGCCCCCTAGTGTTTTAAAAAAAAGTAAGCTTTTTTATCTGTACGACGAAATTTTTATAGTACAACTCCATTTTTTTACTGAATATTTCAACTGGTCAAAATTTCATGTCCACCCAATATTAAAAAAAAAAATCAATAAGTTTTTTGATTAAAAATTAACAAAAAAGCCAATAATGGCGTTTTTGCCGAAATTCTAAAAACAAAAAATTCTGTCTGGTAAAGGTGTCTGAATTTGCATTATTTTATAGATTGAATAGTTATCAACAAATTGGCAAACAGGAAAATAAATTTGACCACACGGTTTTTAAGTCATGGGTTTTTAAATGTTACTTTTTTTTGTAGTTTAAAGTAAGACTTTTTGATCTTTACGGCAACATTTTTATAGGACAACTCCAATTTTTTACTGAATGTAGAAAATTGGTTAAATTTCATGTGCGCAAATTGTTTATTAAAAATTAAAATTGTTTTTTTAATTAAAAAATATTTTTTAAAAAGGCAAAAAAGGCTTTTTTTTAATAAATCGGGAAAAAAATCTGTCCCATAAAAGTGTCTGAATCTTTGGTATTTTATTATTTTTCATTTTACTACAAAAAATTGCAGAACTACTTGGCTTGGAATGCATGCTCAATCCCCAAAAATTAATGATTTTTCGTGAATTGATGATTAATTCTGAGTTTAACACAATTTTATAGTTAACTTTTCATGATTTTATCTATTTTTTCCTTGCTTCCATTGAAATGCTAAGTTTGGGGGCAGTTCTATTGAGCACAATTGTTCCTGAAGGAAATTTAGGGAACCCTTAAAGGGGGCACGTGCCAATTAACAATTTAATAGCTATATTGTATTCAAATTATTGTGTGATTGTGTACTTATATGTTTATATCAAATTGAAATTGCTGAATAATAAATACAAATTACTTAGATCTGACAAAAAATAAAAATTGGTTTAGGTAGGCAGAATATTCGGTATTCGGCCAAATTTGGTATTCGGTGCATCCCTACCCAGACGCATGCCCGTTATGAAAATAGCCCTTTTTTCAGATAAAAAACTTTTAACATTTTTTTTCTTTAATGCGGAGAAAGGGTTTCGGACTTTCTTCGTGAACAGCCGATTGATTCATTTGTCGCATTTAAAAACAACTTAAAATAAAGAGACCAATTAAACAACCGCCTCTTTCAGAATTAACTTCGAGGTACATTGAACGTACTTTGGATTGAAATGAAAATCGACTCTTAATGATGTTTTAAGTATTTTTTCCAGTGATCTGTTTTGGTGATGCTTCGAGGAAAAAATAGCAAAAACACAATTGTTGAAAATGTCCAGTCGACAGGCACCATTGTGCACTACAAACAAGGTACAATCGAAAACTCTGCAACAATATTTTCCGAACAGCCAGCCTTGCGAAAAAGTAAATTTAAATTTAAAAAACAACAACAGTGTTTTGATATCCAATTGTTTACGTGTGTCCAATTGTTTACGTTCAAGCATTCAAGTGATAGGTTTATTCACAAGAAACAAATGGAAAACTAGCGATTTAAAATAGAACGTTTAAAAGGAAAGTGTATTAGGATCTTTTTAGTTACATATCAATAGAATGGTAAGGAATGTAAATATTTAGAAACGGATAAAACAAGGATATTTTTTTTTCAGGACCAATAAACAACAATAGGATAAATGGCACGGATAATACAATTTTATAATTGGCTTTTTTCAGGTGACGTCTTACTTAGCCCTTTCAGTCCCAGAGAAGCCATTTGACGTCATCATGTTTCCGATCATAATTGAAAAAAAATAATAGGGCTGATATCTATTGGGATTAATACAACATATTTTTTAACAGAAAAAAGTTTGAAAAATAAAATAATGTGCTTTTTGATATCATAAATGGCTATACGATCAGAAAACTCAGAATCAGAAAAAAATTCTAAAATGATTATGCCAAATTGTCATTGGGACTGAAAAATGTTATGTTAGCCTTCCTTCGATTGGTGCTCTGTTCTCATGTGACATTGATTCACCAACCTAATCTCGAAAAAGAATTTATTTTCGTTCCTTCATTTCTGTTGCCACTTAAGACCTGAAAAAATATTTACTGCTTAAAACTTTATGTGTGCATGATATTTTTCTTGAGGAGACGTTAAACATGTACCCGCCCTGCCTTTATTTCCCATGGTTACCATATTCCAGAATATCTGTTACATTAAATGAAACTGTGTAAAACAAAGGGTTTTGCAGGTAAAAAAAAATTAAAACATACTTTTCAAAAATAGCCGATAGTAACTACCAGTACTACATTTTTCATAGAATGGAATTTTATTTCAAAAAGTGCAAGTGAAGTAAACACTCATTTTGAAGAAAACAAAGAATGTGTAACACTACAAGCCTTTCAATTAATGTTTAATTAATCTATGTTTTTACTGGTAATATATCATATAAGAACAGGTAACAGGCAGACTGTCTGAAAGAAGGCCTGGTGTTCAAAATCCACTTCTTTTTAGAAACAGCACACTCCAAAACGTATGGAAAGCACAAAATTTCAATTTTGGGCTTTAGACACCCCCCCCCCCCCATTAGATCATTAAAAAAACTGTTGAAAAAGATTTGATTGAACGAAAAAAAATAGCAATTTGTTTTGGCGAGTAATTTATTTTTTCTCTTTGCTGGGGGGCATCAAAAAAAGTATCCATAATGACTCAAATAGACTATAGAATCTGAAATCTGAAACCTTTAAGGGGACAGAAGAACACCTTTATTTAGAGCAAAACGACCACTCAAAATATCGAATTTTCATTTGAGCTTTCAATCACTAAAATGAATACTTACGAAAAAAAACTTCTATGATCCATATTCGAATATGGGGCTGAAGTTTGCAAATTTGGTAGTTAATTTCAATAGAACATTGTTGCCAGCTTTAAATATCGTTATTCCAAAGAAGTTTTCAGCCACACTTTTCTATTTTACTAGAAGGGTCGAAGTTTTCTGTGATGTCGTATGCATGTCTATATAAGACAGCGAACTTCAAGTTTTACGACGATAAACATTCATAATGCGCACTTCTTTAACCTAAAAATCGTCTTTTTTACCTAAACAGAAATTTTTTTTTAAAAAAAAATCGTCTTTTTTACTAGCTTAATAAATTTTTTGGAATATTTTAAGGGTAGGCGAATACCCAAAATTCTAAAAATTTTTACTTATTTTTTATTTGGATATTCCAAATTTTATTTCAAATATAATGAACAATGCTTTTGGGAATTTTTTTTATTAAATATAATTTTTTTATTTATATAATTGATTTATTTAAAGGGGTTTTTTCAACTAAAAAAAAGGGGTTTTACGCCAACACTTCTAGCATAAAAAAGTTTTACATTAATTTACTGAAATTTTCACCTGAAATTTTTCACAGATGCTATTTCAATATATATATGTGCCATGGACCTTACATCTGGTTAGTATACAATTTTTTTAAAGTCCAAGTTTTTTTAAGTCCAAGTGTAAGTTAATCGAAAAAAATCCCTTTTTTGTGGTTAATTTATAACATTTTTCTTAATAACTTTTTTTTTCTTGTAATTTGTATGTAACTCTCAGAGGGTCATTGCATCAAAAACTAAGAAAGATTTAACACATAATAAATGTTCATAGGATGAAAATTCAATGTGGTAGACTTTGTTGACGTAACCTCCTTTTTTAGCAGAAAAACACCGTTTAAAATAAATAAATTATATTTAAATAAAAACAAAAGCCTAAATAGTATTATAGTCATTATATTTGAAATCACTATGCCAAATTTGGAAAAGATTAAAGCAATAGTAAAAATTTAGAATTTTGGGAATTTTGGGTATTCGCCTATTTTGGGGAATTTTGGGTATTCGCTATCGCCTTAAGTTCACTGTGTTAATGGATGACATTTATACATCACGGAAAAATTTCAACCCTTCTAGTAAAATAGAAAAAGAGAAAAGTGTACCTTAAGGCTGAAAATTTGTGTTTTTGGACTAACGACGTTTAAATCTGGCAATATAACAAAGTTATTGATTGAAATTAACTTCCAAATTTTGTAAACTCCAGCCCCATATTCAAAAGTGCATCATAAAAGTTTTTTCGTAAAGGCACGATTCAGTAACTAAAGTTGAAAAGAAAATTCGATATTTTGAGTCGTCGTTTTGTTCCCTGTTAACCAAATTCGAGGAAGTTCGTCAGGAAGAATACCCCTGTCCGTTGAAAAAAGCATTTATCGGTAAACCAAGCGTGAAAAAGGAATTACCTAAGCGATGATTTTACCGCATACAATTAGTTTGTGGTAATTGAAAATTACATGCACTCACTTTTGGCTGGTAAACTTTTCCGACATGTGTCGTAAACCTTCCTCGTGTTTATTTATGTCCATTAGGCAAATTACTTACTTTGTATGACGGAAGTATTCCAGAGTTGTAATATATTTAACTCCAACAATTATAATGTAACGCTACGATTAAATGGGCACATGCAATTTAACGCTAGTTAAAATTCGTTATCTTTAGCCTACTTTTTTTTTTAATTCAAAAGATTTTTAAAAAATTATAAGGGGGGCATTGACATGCTGATGATGTCCTTTTTTGTGTCCGCCCGTACACTCTTAAAACAAACGAGCGATTTTAACTCAGTCTGAGTTAATTTCACTCCTCCAGTCTTGAAAATGCATTTCCCCGAAAGGAGTGGATCCTTTGTGTGTTAAATCTCCGACAGGATCACTCCAAACAAGCGATTTTAACTCAGTCTGAGTTAATATTCACTCCTTTCCAGTGTCGAAAATGCACTTCTCCTACTGGAGTGGATTTCACTCTTTTGTTTTAAGAGTGTACTCCCCTTCCAAAATAGGTGCTATCCTTCGGATCTTACAAAATCTTTTTTGTTAGAAACATATGACCTTAGACCCTACTTGTCCGTCCGTCTGCAACTCTGCATGTATGTCCGGACTGACAACTACCTTCTGTCTTTTGGCGAATTCCCCTTTGAATCAGCATTGAAATGTAATTTCAAGTAAACTTACATAGCTGTTGCCACGTCAACAATGACATTGGAAACATTACTTATTTAAAAATATAATAATAGTTGAAGTAAAATTTTGTTTTTTTTTAGTGTGTCTTGTTTATCTATGAAATTAAGAATAATAAAATATTAATTACATTAAATGTTTAATGAATTAATTTATATAAATATTTAATAAATTACATTTAATATTTAATGGAATTACATTAAATTATTATATATTTTTATTGCTTTTATTTAACTTTCTTGATGCATGTTTTTATAATAATCGTACATTTTAACAGTTATTTGATGTATCATAAATTTTACTTATATATCTTGTTTGGCGAAAATGGTCGAAGGATAATACCCGATACTAAATTAAGTTATCTTGACGTACTTTGAAATAAAAAGTCGCAGGACAGTAAAAAAAAAATATTATTGTTTAAGAGAGACTGTCAGCCCCATAAAGCTAATGCATTAGTTTTGAAATCACAACTTTTGCAAAAGAATTGCTTTGCCATGTTATCCCATTTCCACCAGGTATGGGTATCAATCATCAATACATCAATTTAAAACAAAATTGAAAAGAAAAAACATCCAGTTAATTAATTATTAATTGATAATTGTTTTTTTTAAACTGTCGCCATCTGCTGTATATTTTGTCTTCTATAAGAACCCCAGCGATTTCGTTCACTACAGGATTTCTGGTTTGATATATGATGTTGATTTCGGTTTTACGAAACCAAGTTGTGTTGCAACATGACATCGTATGAACTTTCGCTCCTAAATATTTTATTGCAAGGTTGTGTTTCCTGGATCATTTCTTCATGGTAAAATCCTTAAAAAGCACCAACTCATTGTGAATCTTAAGTTGCGACCTTATAATCAACAATTCCAGACAACTTGCAAACATGCTTAGAAGTAGCCCAAACCCCCACGCAGTGAACTTGCTATCTGTAGATCAGACTCATTTTACACTGAAACCCTTCTTATTGTTCCCTGAAACCTGCAATTAGAATTGAAGAGCTTAGTGGAAGAACGTGCTAAGTGACAAAAAGGTCAAAACGGGAAAATGGGATTTCAAGTTTTTCGTTTGCACTCAGATGCGCTGAAAACGGTACTTGTAAATCGTAAAAAAATATACTAAATTTATAGTTTATGGAAACAGGGAAACTTTTATCGTTATAGAAGTTAGTAATATGTTCATTGGCACAGAAATCGCAATTTTTTCAAAAATGTCACTTAGCACGTTCTTCCACGTAGCTCTTCAATTGTGGTGATTCCATTGTTGAATGCAATCCCCTGGCATTTCTTAAGAAAACCTACTTAAAAGTGTAAAAATACACGATCTTCCATTTTTGCAAAAGCAGGATTCTACCACAGTTAATTTTAACGTATCACAGAATAGGTCGATGACTTCCATTTTTAGGCTTAGCGCAACGTTCGATTTCACCACACCTTTATTATTTACTTTATGTGGATAAAATCTGTTGCTTTCTTAAGAAAATAGAACTTTCTTCGAATTGTTTGGTAAATGGCCCTGTTTTTTTTTTTTTTGCAGCATTCTGTTATCCAATTTCGATCTTTTTTGCGAGTGCATTTCGGCGTTTGTTGTTCTATTCATGAAAAGGTATGAAATGCTATATCTTTGTTTTTGGTGTTTTGTTTTTGGTTACTGGGTATAGTCCGTCTGCCACAACTTGGCATCCCAAATATTTTGATTGTGGAAGCGTCCCCATTGTAAAAAGGTAGAGTCCAAAAAGAGGCAGGATTGCCGATTGCCAATCACATGGTGTTTGTCTAGTTGGGTTGGGTTAGGATTGGATTGTTGAGTTAGTTTGGTTAGAAATAATGTGTCGCATTAAAACTACACAGAGGTTATTAGTGAAAGGAGGATAATAGTTAATTGCTGAAGAACGTCATTAACGTGCATTTCCATATTGACTTGATCGTCAATAGATTTGAATCTGTAGTATGTACACTCTTAAAACGAACGAGCGATTTTAACTCAGTCTGAGTAATTTTCACTCCTCCAGTCTGGAAAATGCACTGGGGCTGGGGAGCCCAGTCGGTTAAGCACTCGCTTAGCACGCGGAAGGTCCCATGTTCGGGTCCGGGCATCGCCAAAATAGCTGCCGACCTATAAACGGCCCCCAAAAATGTCCGACGAATAACACCCCGTGTAAGGGAGTGCACGTTAAATATGCTTCAAAGTCCTAACGCTGCGTACGATTTCGCCCTTAACGGTTGCGTTGGGTGCCTATTCAGGTGTTGGCTCGTCACCTGACTGTGGTTCTAAAAATACGACGCCCGTCGCCAATAGCCCTCGTGTAGCTCTAGTGCGACGATAATTCAAACATAACCTAACCTAACCTGGAAAATGCACTTCTCTTGGAGTGGATCCTTTCTGTGTTAAACCTCCGACACTATCACTCCAAACGAGTGATTTTAACTCAGTCTGATTTAGTATTTCACTCCTTTCCAGTGTCGAAAATGCACTTCTTCTACTGGAGTGAATTTCACTCGTTTATTTTAAGAGTGTATTATTTACCATATTCGGTATCACTTCGGGGAACAAAAATGGCTATAATAGTGAACCCATACAAGTTCGAACTTGTATGTTGAACTTCAGTTGAGAAACTGTTCCTAAATTTTAAAGAAATATACAACTGAAAAAGCAATGAATCGCCAAATATAGTAACTTTGGGGTTGAAACCAAAATCTTTCTTACCACTTTTCGTTTTCCGAGTGATAGTTTGGACTCGTCTAAAACACACGTCATAGATGCTAAGAAATTGTGGGAGGACTATACCTTTGTAAAAGAAAGGGCTTTTCCAGTTTACATGAATTTGAACTTTAATTGTAAAATCATGAAATAGTGAAGTTTTGAATATCATAGATCTTAAAATATATTGTCTTATGAATCATAAAAAAAATTACATATGCACAAAGACTGGACATAAAATAATACAGCATCACTGTAGTTTGCTAAAACAAATGAAAACAATGCATTTTAATTCTTAATAATTTGTAGCGTAATTTTTGAAGCCTTTTTATTTTTAAATCATTTTCTTGGAATTATTTACAAGCTCACTGCTATACCGTTATTCATACAAAAAAAATGTAAATCTTTTTAAAGCGAAAGAAATTATGCTTATTGGAAGAGCGTTGCGTGAGCAAGTCCAATAAACCAAGTTTTAAAAAATTAAATTTTCAAACGATGTGTAGACAAGGCCTAATTTTCGACAGGGCACGAGCCCAGGGCCCCCACTTTGAAGGGGCACCCAAATTTTTTTTTCATGAACATTTATTCTCAATACAACTGCCCCAAACTTTTTAATGTGAGGTATGCAAAAAAATTGAAATCATGAACAAAAGTTGACTATGAAATTGTTTTTAAACTCTGAATTAATCAATTCACAAAAAATAGTTATCTTGGGGGGGATAGCATGCTTTTCAAGATAATTACTTAGGCTACTTTTTTGGTAAACACTGTAAGATAGGAAAATACGTGCAAATATTTTATCGAGGTATGTTTTGGGGGGCCTCAAATTTGCTCGTGCATTGGGCCCATAACTTCAGGAACTGTGTGTAGAAATTATTTATAATCACGTGCAAAAATTGCTCGTACCTTTTTCGACAACAAAAAACCGAAATTCCATAACATTATCTGTCATAGTGTGACGATAACTGTACAAAAACTCAACAAGTATAAACGTGAGTAGTGTTTGTTCGTCACTCATTCTTCTTTTGTTTACGCATGATGTTCCCGGAATTTTTATGTGTCTGTGGGTTTCTTTGGCGCGAGAAGAATGTTTTACAGGAACCTATTTGTTCTCCCGAGCTGCACGCGTGGTATGCTGAGGTGCGTGTTAAATCCGCTACGATTGCTTCCACAGCGCATCTTCTGATAGGGTGAGTGGAAATGAGGCATTTTTATGGAAACACTATTTCTTTAAGGCGTTTTTCCTATTGCTAATAACGTGGGCAGATTTTCTAAACATAAAATCAGTGTTGGGAAAATCTGAATTGCAAGAACAATTAAATATTAACAATTATTTAATTGGTAAATGTAACCACAACACCTAACAATTCATCAATTGTAATTGTAGAAAATTACACAATTAACAATTAGTTAATTTGAAGAGTACACGGGAAGAACTGCTTTATTTCATAGAAGACTTTCCTTAATAGCCTCTTTGGGGATGATAGCGGGAAATCGCCTAAACTTGTGTAAAGAAACCGGTTACTCGCCTTGTTTATCTTTCGTTTCAACCCTGATTCACGCCAGAGATCAGTAACACGCTGGTACCGCGATTGTAGAACCGAAAGAAAAACCGGTTTCCTGTCGCCAATGTCCGCCAAGCAGACACATTAGGTAAGACTCCTAAAAAATCAAGTTGTAGTATCAACCAAGTTAAACTCCGAGCCAACCAAACTTTGGTAAAAACAAAGAGTGAAAAGGCAGAGGGAAAAGCTCGATTGGTCAGTTAGTTGGAAAATCTTGTAAGGTAATTTTTACATGCAAAATGAGCTAAATACAATTCAACCAAAATAGACTTTTCATTCTTATAAAATTCCCAAATTTTCTCAAATAATATTCAAATCTGTTAGACCTGAAACGAAATTAATGTTTTAAACATGTTTTCTGGATGGATTCACAAATAATTTATGAAACTCTTTACATACGCGGAAGGATCTTCTCCATTTCCATATTTCTATTTACCCACGCTGCGTACGATGACGCCCTTAACGGTTGCGTTGGGTGGCTATTCAGGTGTTGGCTCGTCACCTGACTGTGGTTCTAAAATACGACGCCCGTCGCCAATAGCCCTCGTGTAGCTCTAGTGCGACGATAATTCAAACCTAACCTAACCTAACCCAACTTAGGTTGGTACGGAGTGTAGGGCTACCGTTTTAACATTGCATTCGAGATCGTTCTTTTCAAAAGCCATCCGCAAAACATATGCACGGCTCATTTACTCTCCCATTTAGCTTCATAACTAAAAAAAACCCTTTTAAATATTGGAGCCATCTCGTATATTTACACGGTGAAATCTCAATTATCTAGTAGATATCCACTCTGATTCACATAGTGTGGAAAATGGAATGAAAAATAGATCATCCTAATGGAGACCGTGATTACATGGTTAAAGACTCATTTTAAAAAAATCAATATTTGTGTTAATTGTGTGTTATTCGCGATGTTAAATAGCTTGTGACTTACAAAGACATTAGAGGATGCTAAAAATATAGATGGTCATTAAACTATGATAATGGTTTTTAATAAAGGATCTGGTTTAAATTCATTTTGTTATAAAAAGTTGTTTTTGTTTGGGTTCTGCGTTGCAATAAACAGAGTGTGACCGCTAATTATGTGGTCATTAAAACTTGAATTTGCAGTGATACCTACTGTTAAGTTTGTAGACTGTACAAAATAAACACACCAAGCTTTTTATCACACTCAAAACGATTCACTTTCCTTGTGTTTTCTCATTTCACATCACAACAACAGAGACATTGGAGGCACTTATGGCTGCGCATCTGCGCGCACTCGCAAACATATCACGATAGGTACTGCCAACGCGCGCGCGCACTACCACCTACTTTCCATGAGCTTTTTTTTTAAATCTGTTCAGTCTCATAATGACATTTAATTTCCTAATATAAAATTAATGCAATGGAAGTATTGCAATAGGGTCGAAAATTCCAAATTGAGCTTTTAGGTTTTCTGCACGTTCGAATACTGCTGAAGTTGAAGTTCACAATTTCTTGCTCTCAAAGTCTAGATTGAGCACTGCCAATCCTTTCAAACCTATATATCCGGTATTTAATTTACAATAAATATACACACCTGTATTAGTTCATAAATAATTAAAAGTCTAATATCTTTGCATTTGCAGAAATAACAAACTTAAATTCGATAATATCTCAATAAAAGGCTCTCTGCGACTCGCAAAGACAAATCTGTATGTGGGTACTTTTAAAACAAGAGAAAAAGTGACTACTATTTGACTCAAACTAGAGAAAGAAAAATCACGGCAGAATAAAACAGTTTTTATCTGTGCAAATTTTATGATATTTTTTTTCAGTTCAGTAAATATGCAATTACATGATGAAATCATATTTTCAGCAGAAGCTGATCATCAATTTTAAAAACTTATATATTAATTTTTTAATAACTGGTAACTATTAGTAAAACCAATTAGTCCCACTGATAAATTAAGAATATTATTCGTTTGTTTCTTAAGTTGATTTCTCAGTCCCATAGACTTAACGGTTGCGTTGGGTGCCTATTCAGGTGTTGGCTCGTCACCTGACTGTGGTTCTAAAATACGACGCCCGTCGCCAATAGCCCTCGTGTAGCTCTAGTGAGACGATAATTCAAACCTAACCTAACCTCAGTCCCATAGAGCTAATGAATTAGTTTTGAAATCTCAACTTGCTTTGCCCTGTTATCCCATTTTCACCATGTATGGGAATCCTCATAACATCCACTTAAAACGAAATTAAAAAGATAATAACATCCGGTTAGTTAATTATTAATCGATAAAGTTTTAAAGTAGGGTCGCCATCTGCTGAATATTTTTGGCATTTTAAAACTATAAAAAATATAATCAAGTAGCTAGATAATATTTTCGTTTCAAATCTTTTTATTTCGATGTTATGTTGGTTCCCATGCCTGGGGGAAAAGGGATAACACGGCAAAGCAATTCTTCTGCGGAGCTTGTGATTCCAAAACTAATGCATTAGCACTATATAGGGCTGACAATCCCTCTAAAGTCAATCCACACGTGTGGTATCGAAGCGGTCAATAGGAGAAAAATAACCCCACTCTTCCCGTGCCCCGACGCATCTTGAGTTTTCCTTTTTTTTTGCATATCTAATTCCATACTGAACGTCTAAATAGGACAGATAGTATACACTGCGTTGCATAATAATAGAACCACCATGTATTTTCAACATAGCATAAAATAATTTAAAGAAATCATTGAAATTAATACTTTTATTGGAAATATACGTAATAAGAATGAAAATAGCAGAATAAAAACATAATGCTTGTTTAACTTTTCGTGTAATGAAATAAAAATGCAAATACTATGTTGTAAAATGATAGGACCAGTCATAATTAATACTTAATAACAGAACCCTTTTTGCCTATAACTTCAAAAATTCGATCAGGCATGCTTTTGACTAGATCAGTGGTTCCCAACCTTTTCCGGACCATCGCCCCCTTTTTAGGTTGATAAACATCCATCGCCCCCTTTTAATTTTCATGTTGCGTCTAATCATAATTTGAGTTAAAGAGTAACTATAAAACAGTTTTATACCGTTTATGAAAAACACCGTTTATTAAAACAACCAAAGAAGCTTTATACGGTCACTTTTAAATAAAGTAGAAAAAACATAACACATTTTTAAAACATTTTAAAAGAACACCAGTGAAATAAATAACTAAGATATTTTTACTGGTTTCTAGAAGATTTAAAAGAGTTGAAAATAAAAATTGTCTGGTTTGGTTATGATTGGAGAATGGTTTACTAAACAAAGGTACGACATTATTTTAATTTTTCCCCCCATGAATACTCATCGCCCCCTGATCGCCCCTCAAGTATTTTTTGCCCCCTTGATATCACAAATCGCCCATTTGGGGGCGATCGCCCCCAGGTTGGGAACCGCTGGACTAGATGTTTAAGTACATCTGCATTAATATTTTCGCATTCGGTTATAATAGCGTCGATCAATTCTTGAAAAATTGTATATTGCTTTCCGCTGGCGTATACGGCCCTGCTAAGGTTACCCCAAACGTTCTATTTTGTTCAAATCAGGAAAACAAGCTGGCCAGTAAATAACCTGCGCTCCGTTATCCAGGAAACAATGCCAAGACGAGTTGGCAACATGAATACTGGCATTATGATGTTGGAATTTCCAAAATGGACCCCCAATTTTTTCCTCCAAATGGCAACAAATTGTCTTCCAACATGTCTTGGTAGTCTCCTGTTTTCATTCGACCAAAGGGGAACACATTATTGGTCTGCCCTGCGCTTCCAAAACCAGCCCAAACCATTAGCGATCGTCCCCCTCCACTGTCTCTTAGAGAAAATACTTTCTTCATTTCGGAGATCCCTCTAATAGTACTCCCATCCATCAGTTGAATTTTTTTTTCGTCACTGAATACTATTGAAGCTACTGTTCTTTACTGTTAGCCCATTACTGTTTAGCCAATTGCATAATATTTCGCTGGTGAAGCTCTGTAGGTCTCGGTATGTTTTTTTTTTTCTTGTACACAATATGTTTGTTCCGCCCAACCACTCTTGATGAAGTAGACTTGTGAACGTTGATGGTGGGGTCTCGTGATAATCTGGTCAATGTTTCCCCGACTTTTAGTTTCTTTACAACAAATTTTTCTTGCCGAATTGTTAGCTTTCGAGGTCGTCCAGTTGATTTCTTCTTTCCATATTTTGATCTAAAATGGAGAAAGCTATTAACCACATGCGGTGAACGTCCAATATTTCTTGCTATATTCCGTGACGACAATCCTGCTTGGTTTAAAGCTGCAATTTGCCCCTTTTCAAAACCTGATAACTGCTTTTTCCTACCCATATACTTAATTAACACCTTTTCAAATCTATTGATTTGACTTATTCACAATAAATGCAAACAAGGTTAGTTTAACTAGATAAAACAAAGCTTTTATGGCTAGAAATGTTTCCGGTTGCGTATTTCTATCCTCCGTGAGCAGCTTTAACACATGCAATTTCGTCTGTTTACTTAAAAGTAAGAGTGGTGCTATCATTTTGCAACAGTAAATCTCCATTTGTTTTAAACATTTGCTTATTAAGCCAAACTCGAAACTCCTCACGGCTTGATATCCTGCATTCTACTTAATTATACTATTCTAGTTTCTGGAAGTATTGCAAACTTATTCAAAAATATATTATAAAGTTTTTACTCAGAAGAAACAAGGTGGTGCTATCATTTTGCAACGCGGTGTAATTTTGTTAGCACGCTGTTACTTTAATATTTTATCTATTTTCATATTCTATTTTATCTATTTCATTTCAATCGACGGACCCCAACGGTCAGATGATCCTCCTGATCTTCACCTTCAAGTCAACTTGAGAAACCCCATTCAGGCCCCTGGCAATTTTGGTATTCTGAGGAATATTTGAGACTAATATACCTTTTGACATTCCCATACCTGGGGGAAAAGGGTTAACAGTACAAAACAATACTTCTGCGGAGGTTGTAATTCCTAAACTATACAAAAACCGACCTTAAGTTTGCAGCAGAGAAATGTACTACGCGGAGGAATGCGTAAACAACGCTGCAGGCGCCGAAATTTTGCTTCCTCTGATTGGTTGCTCCTTTGATCCCGATATTCGTGCGCCCTGTTACGTCAAAATCGAAGGAAAAAATAATTAAAATTACACTCTAACTGAAGCCAAACTAATAAAAATAATAAATTTATGTCTTGAAATAACAAATAAAATTGTTTATTGAATGTGAAACACCTTTTTCTATTCGATTCTCGCACTCGAAAATGATAACTATTTACCCTTTTTCTCGTAGAACATTTGTATACTGCAAACTTAATATAAGTTTTACGGTAATGCATTAGCACTATGGGACTGACAATTCGTATTAAGTCAATCCACGCGTGTGGCATCGAAGAGGTCAATAGTAAAGAAATAACCCCAATCTACCATGTGCCCCGACGCATCCTGAGTTTTCCTCGTTTTCTGCATATCTTCCGCTGACATCTGTCGCATTCATTAGTTGGTCAATGATCCGTATATGTTAAATGCATAAATCGCCATACTTTGCGGGAGACTGCCTAATGTAGGGGTGAAGTATTTTCCTCATGTGAGGAGAATATAGAGTTCAGTTTCAATCGTGGGGAATGTTGTTATGAATTCTCACTTTTCGATGTTTTAGACTTTATCATGGATATTATAGTTAAAGTATTAGATTGGCAGATCACGTGACGTACAATGCTAACGATGGGACGCGCATGGAGACCAGAATTTGATGGCAATGGAGCCAGTGCTGCCACCAGTTTTAGAATAAAAACACTACGAGAAAATGCCATTTAATTCTAAAATTACTAAACATACCATAAAAAATACTAGCAAAGCGATTGACTTTTTTTTTTGAAGTCGCTAAAAAGATTCCAAAATGCAGCTAAAATTGTTGTGGTATTGTTTTGTAATTTTAGAATTAAATGGTGTTTTTTCTCGTAGTGTTTTTCTCCTAAAACTAGTGGCAACACTGGCCCAAATGATCTCAAATTCTTTTCAAAACGCTTAAATTAGTTATGAACACCCCCCCCCCCCCAGTTATTCCGAGAATTCGTCTGGGTGGGTACATACGGTGGATTGATAAAGGTGAGTGTGATTTCAGTGCAGATTTGAAAAGTGATCTTCCAAACATTTCAGACGAGATACCTATAATAGAATTAATGAAACCAGCATGGGAAGAAATGTGACATTATTTCATTATTCCTTATCTTAATTATTATAATTTATTAAATTTCCCTTTTAAATATAAGGTTTTAAGCACGTAATAAAATAATTATAACAAATAAAATATTTTTAAATTTATCACCTATTTTAGCATTAGTCGTGATATTAAAATAATTCTATTTTTTAATAATTTTGATAATCATGCCTCGATTTTATAAAAAACATTATTGATAATTATGATATTCATATTGACTGTACACCAATAATTTTATGAATTAATGGGTTTTTATCTAGAATTAAAAACTTAAATTTTCTTATTGTACCTGATAAGGATATCATAGATTAGGGGGGGGGGGGGGGGGGGGGGGGGAATCGTGTAATGATAATGTTTGATATTGTAGGGGAGAAAGGGGGTCAAAAATACGTGTAAAATTGATTACGCTATGTGTGCACAGCCCTAATCATGTCTTATCGTGTCTGTAGGGCGACGTAAATTCCTGCAACAGAAAAAAAATGGTAAAAAAATACACATGTTTGAAACAGTTTGGAGACTCATGAAATGGAATCTTCTGGGACCAGCGGGTGGGCTGAAGCCACTGCATTCCTCCACTGAATATTCGATTACGAACCTGTGGGCGTTAATTTTATACAAGAGCTGCGGGGTCAATAAATGAAAGGGAAATTTTTGAAAGGTTCTTTCACTTATCCTACGCTGGACGCGTATAGCCATTCTGTACCCCTCGGTGCGACTTCAAAGGAAAAACTCGAGCCAATCGCAACGCATTCTCGACCTCATGTGATCAAAAGAGATAGCTTGCCACTGAGGCCTGCTTTGTTTACGTTTTAGCTGGCGTTGATCGGAGCCGATGAAGTTATAACCTGTCTATTGAGGTAAGTGATTTTGTCTTAAAAACAATAAATAGTTAATAATTTTGTTTTAGCACGAACGTATATCGCATATTTTGAATGTTATTGTATCTTGTTTCTAGCACATATTCATACTTACAAAAAAAATCATTCGTCTTACGATTGTTTTTGTTTACTTCATCGTGCGGCGTAATTAAAAGTCTTAGCTGTACTTTTTCAATTTAAATATCGAGGATTATTAGTATTTAAGAATTTAAGATTCAAGTCTTTCTATCTTTTAAAATTAAATCAGCGATATCCACAGTTAAATGGGATTTATTTGCATTTTTTTTTCTTGCTACGAATAGGTTGAAATCGCTTTTTTTTAATAAGCCAAAAGTTGCCAATGAATAGACTGACCATTATATCATAGCTGTACCCTTTATGGCATTGGTAAAGTGCGAATACAGATACACTAGAAATAGATTTTAAGTTTGTTGTTTAATTGATTAAAAATCCATTATATGTAATTTGACTCATTTTATATTTGTATTATGCATGTTGGTATCCAATGCTCTCCTTATTTATTTAAAAAATACTTTTTACTATAAGAGCTTGTTTTAAGTTTGTAATTTAGGTATTTTATGAAGCAATAAGGATAATTCTACTCATCTCGGTATTGTCTTTTTTACAATATTGAAATTTCAAGCTTGTAATTAAATTTAGTCTTGTAATAATATTGTGATAGGTAGGGTATTAGTTAAAAAAAATTATTGTTTATAAATCAAAATAAAACATTTATGCTTGTGTCCCAATTATTCATTATAACATCTGCTTGATAAGTTCAACATTGGCAAGTTTAAGCAAGATCAATATTTGAATGGAAACTTCGTTAATTAATTTATCTAAGGCTAAGGTTTAAACTTTGTTTATAAGTTCTATTACTTCTTGGTGTGATACTGTTTATTTCTCTGTTCACTTTCCAATAGGCTACTAATTTAACAGTGGTAATAAATATACCTTTTCCGACAAAAATAAGTTATAATTATCTCCACGACAATTGCAAATCACTGAATACTAAAGTAATTCTTATGTAGCTGGCACATTTTCAAACAGCACTTAACACTTTCAAAATATTGTAAGATTATTCAAACCAATACTGCATCATTTTTTAAAATTTTAATGCTTTTATCATATATTACATTTACACATTCTAGGAAGACCTACTGCATTTTGTAAGGATGCGTCTGATTTGGGCAAAGTATGCTGGTTCATGAACGAAAAAGGTACTAAAGTATCGCAAGAAATTTATCAAATTGGGAAAACTACAAGTAAGTAAACATAATAATTTTATTAACGGAGTTAATATTTCAATTGCAACAATGCAATCGGTTGTCGTTTTTTTACTTTCCCTGTAGTACTGTCTCCAATTAAAAATGTATTGCTTCTTAGCACTTATCCATATATATTAAATTTTGCAACAATGTATATTGTATATATTAAGTTACGGGTAGTCAACGTTTTGTGAACCAGAATTGGACTTCAACATGGAGGGGGGGAGAGAGAGAGAGAAATGGTTATTTTACAGAAAATCTCAACCTTATGTTGTCTTGCCAAGGGCATATCACGACAAACTTGAAATCAAAATTGCCGACAACAGACTATCCTTTTACAAGAATTAAAAAGAAAATAACTACTTGGTAATAATATTTTGCCTCAAGTAAAATATTCCTTAGGTGCTTTCTTCATTGATGGTTCTGTTAATTGAAAATATGCATATTTAAGCTATTTTCATGAATTATAACTATCATGGTTGTTCAAGATCATCATACTAGAGCTACATATTATGGTTTTGTTTTCATTTTTTTATATACGCACCAAATGATCATTTTTTAAAAAAATATAAGCTTGTTTGTTGTTCGAAGACCACTGTGCTATAGCTGTATAATAAGAGTGTTTGTAGTTATCTATCTTTTCTCGCCAAATTCTTACCAAAAACGCACCAAATGAGTTAAAAGATTTCATATGCTTATTAGCGAAATTACAATGACTTTTATGTGTGAATTTTATAGCGTATGTTGTATGGATGTATGTTATGTATTTTGGATTTTTAAGGTAATATAAGTAACAGTATTTTATACTTTGTAACGAATGGGAATATTAACATAATTTTATTGTCCTATAATAGATTAAATTGTACAGATACTTGGATCAATTAGGGTAAGGTGGGCTAAGTAAGCCCCCTTTTTGACATAGTTCGACTTTAGACCCTCATACCACTGGATGTAATCAGCCTAACAACTAATTTTTTATGTGTGGTCCATTCTCTCATATGGCCCATGTTACCCATAGCAACCTTAACACAAATTGGCAAATATTAAATTTTAAAAATATGTTTTTCTTTTTAGTCATCCGAGTGGCCCACTTGCCCCGCAAGGTGGGGTAAGTGGGCCACCCCCGTATTATATTTTTACGCATAACTGGTAGAGATATGGTGGGGGAAGTGGAATAATCTACATGATTTTTTGAGTGTTTGAAAAAAAAAAGTAATGATGTATCTTTAATAGTTCCCCCATAGCAATTTTTTCTGGCATGCAAGATTACTAAAAGAAAAAATACGTTAATTTTCATCTTGTCATTTTTGCATGTAGTGTAAAAAAAAATGTTAGGGCTACAGATTTTAAACTGGCCTATATCAATGAATAGTGAATATGACTAACCCTATGAATCAGTGAATATGACTTTTTTAAGTATATTAAAGAGTTGGGGCAAGTGGGCCACCCCTAGCCCACTTACCCCGCCATTGTGATGGTCCACTTACCCCAAAGGCGGGGCAAATGGGCCCCCCAATTTTCTTTTAACTTTATCAACATCACAAGTACATGACACTACAAAAAGATATGTTTTATACACTTTCAAAATATATAACATTTTGTTTTGTGTCATGAACCGTTTGGAAAAAAATGGGCCCACTTGCCCCAATGGCCCACTTGCCCCACCTTAACCTACACCTTTTTTTAAATCCATGTGTAGAATGGGTATTTATTTGCTAGTTAGGAATAAATTATGATCAAGGGGAAAAAATAGTCATCTGAATTTAAATTTTAAGTATTTGTAGTTAAAATTATCTTGGCTTATGATTCTTGCATTTTAAAAATCTTTCAATATTATCACAATAACAATGTTTCCTTTTTCTAGGCAGATGTTCAGAATTTGCTGGAAAGACACTTCCCCTTGTCATTCCTCCTGTTCTCTGGGCAGTGAATATTGGTTACACCTTAATGGCCGCACCAGCTCTCCGCTGCAAGGAAACATCTTCTATTTGATTGAGCATCGTGTTGTATTGTCGTTCTGTTTTAATTTTATTGAGATAATTTAGGATTTTCTTCCAATCTCTCTGAGGTTTAGTACTCCTCTATCTGCCCTCTGGTGATGTGGATGCCAACAAGCGTGACTCCAGCAGAACAGTGTCATCAGAAAAGTGATGGCATGGTTCTCTGCATTGCAGCTGGGTGTGTGTCAACAAAGATAAGCTTTCCAGCAAAATGAAGCCCATGTTCTGGTAGCTTTAGAGTATCGAGTACTTATATTAAGAGAATACTGTGGTACATCGATGTAGTACACTATTAAAGAATTAATAATGGTAATAATTTCATTCATCTCAGTATTGTTTTTTACAATTTTGTAATTTCACGCTTGTAATCAACTTTCTTTGTCTTGCTTAGTTGTTTAAAAAATAATTTTCTCCTACCTATTTAAGCATTTTAATGAATAATGGCAAATCATTAAATTGCGATTGTTGTGGAAACAAAATAAATTATGCGAGTGTATTCAAATTGATAGATTGAAGATTCTATTCTCTAAAAAAAAAACTAAACTCCCCGGCGCAACAGCCCATTACTGGACCAAGGCCTGCAGTGCCAATTTTTGCTTTCATGACCTAGGGCTCTGGGGTGCTAGCATATGTCCCGGTAAGGTGGTCAGTCTCACACAGAACCCCCCAGTGTTTAGCTTCCAAGTATGCTTGGTACCCATTTTATCGACCTACTCAAGGGATGAAATAATGGGTCAACATTGCCAAATCCGGGATTGATTCTATTCTCAATTCAAGTTATTTGTCTAACATATTCTAATAACTCTAGTGCCTTTTTGATTTAGAAGTGAATATTAGCATGTAATTGAAAATATGTTACTATTATTTTCCAATTGTAATTCCTGCATTGTCAACTACAGTATTGCAAAGTTAGAGAGTTAAATAACATTACCCATGTTACCACACTTAAATTATTTCCAGAAAATGAATTATGTTCGTGACAAACATCGTAATTTTGTTTAAAAGTCTATTTACATTTCAATATATATTATATAAGTAAGATTGATTTAATTTTTGAATTGCAATTTAAGTGGATTTGTTTCGCTATTTAAAGGAATTCAGTGATGAAAATTTTTCTTTTGAAACTCAAAATAATCATAAAATTTAAATTTACAAACAAAGTGCTTTTTTATCAAAATCTGAAATTGCCTTCATGCCATCAACTAAAGAACCGGTAAACAAAGTTGCTGGCTGTATCTTTTATAACGAAAAAGTTTCCAAAGTTGAATGAAATTAAAGATTTAAGTCAATTTTTTCATTACAAAAAATACTCTTTTGTTTCACCATTGGCACTTCATTGTCATTTGTTATAGTATGTACTGGAAATGATTGTGTGGATATTTTCTTAAAATCAAGAGTTATTCTTAAAAATATAAATGGTATTCCATATAACCCTTCTCTCCTCTATGTTGTATATGTTTTCTACATGTCATCGTCATGTATATGCCAAAATCATATAAAATATTGTGCACTAGTAAAATTTTAAATAAAATCGCAACTTCGAAAAAACTATTCCATGTGTATTTATTTTTATTATATTTAAATCTCACTTTATCACAGCACTATCTGACTATCACAATTAATAAATTGAAGAAAAATAATATTTTAAATATTAATTTTTTTATAATATTCTAAACTAGGTATCTAAAAAAAAAAAAACTACATTAGACTAAAAAAAAATGCTAATTGTAATACATTTACTTTTGAAGTTTTCAATTTGTGAACATAACTAAATGTTTATTTTTTATTAAATATTTTTTGTTTTTAATAACTTTCTAAAATATGGAACATCAACTTATTTATTTTAGAGTATTTATATAGTTTATTATATTTAAGTCTCACTTTATCACAGCACTATCTGACTATAACAATTAATAAATAAAAGAAAAATTATATTTAAAATGCTAACTTTTATTATATTCTAAACTAAGTATCTAAAAAAGACTACAGGAGACTTTTAAAAAAAAAGGTAATTGCAATATATTTGTACATTTACTTTTGAAGTTTTCAAATTTGTGAAAATAGCTAAATAATTAAATGTTTATTTTTTAATAAGTATTTTTTGTTTTTAATGACTTTCCAAAATATAGAACATCAACATATTTATTTTAAATGTCCTACTTGTACTTAAAAAAAAAACTTTAAAAAAAACAAACTTTTACAAAACTGCCACTTTTCATAGTCTCAATAGTATCTAATTTAATTTTAATGTGCATTGACGCTGGGCAACAAGAATTTTTTGAATTGCTTTTTTATTATCTTGGGCCACTTTTTTTTATGTCTTCCGAATCTTTTAAATTTACCCGAAGTATAATAATATCATTTTTTCCCCCTTCAACTAAATGTTTTCTAAAAGATTTCGGTAGTCCCATTGCGATAAACGCAATGTTTTTTTTATTACTAAGAATTTCGTTTGTTTTGTAATCCGAAACCGAAGAAGGCGAAAACATCGGGGGGAAAACGCTCATCGCAAACGCGTCTCGTGGCACCAGCGACGTCTGACTGTGATTGGCTTGAGTTTCTCCTTTGAAGTCGTACCGAGGGGTACAGAATGGCTATACGCATCCTGGACCGGGAATATCCAAAACAAAGTGCATCAATGTTAATCCAATGGAGAAAAAAATATTTGCTCTGCTACATTTATCCGGCTCTATTGAATGTTTTTGCAAGCGGATTTTTTATGTGATAAATGTAGCTGACTTACAAGTCCCGATAATCCCACTTTTTAAAATTGATTCGATTTTTTTTTTAAATTTTGAATAATTTTGCAAAAAGTATTTCAAGCAATTTTAAAAAGTGGGATTATAGAGACCTGTAAGTTATCTACATTTATTATTTAAAAAAAAAAACAGCTTGCTATTCAATACAGCCGGAGAAATGTGGCAGAGGAAATAGTTTTTCCCATTGGCATAATATTGGGGCACTTGAGTTTGGAGACCCCTGGTTCAACAAGCCCATTTCCCCTTAAGACTGCCAAACCAAACAATTTTGAAGAGCTACAATTGATGTCATTGTTACTGATTATTGAACATTCCTTTCGCCTTGATGAAATGACCAAAAAGGCATAAAAACGGTTAACCGAAATCCTAAAGTTATGGTTCACTTAATGATGCAACCCGTAAAGAGGGAGTGCCCGTTAATTTGCTCCTAAGTCCCAATGCTGCGTACGATGTCGCTCTCAACAGTTGGGTTTGGTGTCGACTCAGGTGTCGGCTCGTCACCTGACTGTGGTTCTAAATTACGACTCTCGTTGCCAAAACCCCTCGTGTAAAACCTCGTGCCAAAACCCCTCGTACGAGCCGACTCAGGTGTCGGCTCGTCACCTGACTGTGGTTCTAAATTACGACTCTCGTTGCCAAAACCCCTCGTGTAGCTCTAGTGCGACGATAATTCCAATTAACCACCCAAATAAGGTGATGGTCTTATGGTTTTACGAAGAAGCATTTTTAGAAATAGCTTTCCTTATTGAAAACTCTCTCCAACGCTGACCACTACTACAAAACAAAACTTTATCGTTCTACAATATGCACATCCGCAGCCGAGAACATTACGGTATCATACGGCTCACCCACCGTATAAATCACAAAAGGGCCCACATAAAACACGGCCTACGCCCACTTTTTTATATCCGACCCGCGATACTATCTCGCGTTGTTTAGAAGTATAGCGGGGGCACCCGATTTTACAACAATACCGTTGCAATGCGTGTATGGTGGCAAGAATGCGTTTGAAATGATGTCTGTTTTAAAAGCAATGCATTAAATGAATTCGCCAAGTGTAGCTATTAATCGTTCTTGTAATAGGCCCAAACCGTCGCCAAGAATACTATTGTCGAATTATTGGGCGCTCTCTTGTGCATGTTAGGTTGCCAAGTTGTGATGCGAAAATGAAAGTTTGCTAATATAGCACACGTCGGTTTCTGACGGTCACACTTACATTACGCCACAGATAACATTCACGTATAACGATAGCGTATTTAAGGGCCCTCATCTCAAAAATTAAAACATCAAGTCGAGTTTTAAGAAACACACCATTCGATGTCTAATTTTGAAAATAAGAAAATTTCAAAATTTGGGCTTTGAAATTTAATTTTTAAGGGAGATATGGGGTTTTAAACTTCAAAAAAGACGTTTTTTGTGTCAAGAATAACACATGTCCAAAAACGCTAAACTTCTCCAAGTAATTTTTTTCATACACAGAACAAGTTCACTTAACAAATGACAAAAAACGAAACAAATTTGATGATTAGATTTTTAATTAAAAATTATCAAAAATTTCTAAAAATTAAAAATTTTTAGGGGGTCACAATTTTGAAAATTAACGTCCGAACACGTTGCAATTTCTTCGCATGTAAGTAACGATCGTGATAAAGCCTCCCTAAAAATTTGAAAGCATAATTTTAATTAGTTAAAGAGCAGTTGATGACAAAAAGCAATTCTTTTGCAAATCCCCCCCCCTCCCAGCAGTTTGGCGATGTTGGCTATAATGATTAGAAAAAAAAGGGAGATGTAGCCAAATGTAGTCGTTCTGCCTAGACGGGGGGTAATATGAGACATATGTGGGGGGAATGGGGGAGAGAAAATGGGAGAGGTATAGATAAATGGAAAGTGAGATAAGAGGTGTTCTTCGTTTACTATTTTTGGTTCGGACCATTCGTAAACGGTGCTGATTTTCTGAATCGTGAAAGGGACTGGCCATTTTTTTTCCGCTTTGCTTCAAGTGACGATTGTATTTTTTTGTGTCATCTACGGCATTTACAAAAAGTGTCTTCTCCTTTAAAATTTAATTTTGGATTTTTTTTCTGTCAATAGTAATAAAAAAGCTGTTTTTGAATATTTTTGCTAGTACCTAAAGGGGTAAATCCAGTACCATTTTTTTATCATGAAAACTACTAAGAAACGGTAAAATAAAGGCATCAAGGATCGAGGCCATACTAAAAGGATCAAAGGACAAAGATGCAAACGAATAGCTGCACAAACCTTAGAAGTGAGGAATAAACGACCCTGCGGTTTAATGCATTATTTTTCAATTTGATAATTTCGTATAATACTTAAATTTAAGGGTATTTAAGCATTCTTTAATTCATACATTCCTTGAAAAAGGGCGAGATGCCATTAATTTCTATTATTTTTTAGGCTTTCATCGAGTGTTAATTATTTGTTACAGATAGGTTTTCACTTTATAATTATTTTTATTTTAATAAAAATATTACGCATTTTATAAAATAATATTACCAGAGGACGTACATAAATGACGCCCTGCTCAATACTAGATATTTAATTGCGTGTTAAAATAAATACCGACATCTGGGCATCTTTATTGTTTATGAAAAGATTTGGGTTTGTACAGAGAAAGCAATCCAAATATTTGACGTTTTTCGAATCGTTTACCGATTTCCAAAGTATTTTTACGGGGATAATTTTTAATATAAAGGACCAAATAGTGGGGGCGAGCCTTAAAAAATTCATGTCCGGGGCTTTGTCAAAATCTACTTCCTACAGGTCCTACAAAGCTTAATCCGGCCCTGCATGGGCGATCCCTGGATTACATTCTCTGGACCACAGGCTATCATCATTAACATAATGATGCAATAACAATCGAAAATATGTTTTGCCAGCTTTCTAAAACACTCCACTTTTCAATATTTAAAGTATACATTATGTTATAAAAATAAATAGCTTTCCTATAATTAGAATCAGCATGACACGAAAATACAAATTACTTTCAAAAGCACGGTTTTTTTTTGTGTGTGTGCAACTTTTAAGCTAAAATATTTCTAACTGCTTTTCTTTCCGGACATGTAACACCATCTCTCGACTAAAAATTTAACTTTTAAAGATCTCTGAGGTGTTTATATTGAGAGCATTGTCTATAATGGGTACAAGTACTTCATAAATTTTGTGTTTTCTGCGCGTTTTGGAGGGTGATGATTCTAAAAAAGTTGTTTCCGAACATTGTTCTATCCTTTTGTCTGAAGCCACTTGAACTAAAAGAGCAGAGCAACATACTTTAAATGTGGCTCACGAGTTCCCAGTACTTGTCGATCTTCATAATAAGGTTTCCGAGAAAATTGCGCATGAGCAAGGGTCATTAGGGTCAAGCTGCCAATAAAATTTTTAGGTTTTAAAGTTATTAAAATTAACATCTTATATCTATCTAAAAATTTGATTAGCAAGAAGGGAAAAAATGCATTTTCATTTTTAAATTAAATGGAGTTAAAGGTTTTAACATTTTATAAAATATAGTCTATTTTGATGTCGTCTGATTTTTATTGTTATAAACATAGATAACTTAGTAGTGAACAGATGGTATAATTAAAAAAATTCCACCTGTTCTATGGGGATCGCAGTTTCGCGTTAAAACAACATTACACCGAACATTCAAAGCATCTGGCTTGCTAAAAAAATGAATTATAGGTACAAAAATCGTTTCAAAGCCATTTTACGTTTGATCTCTAAAGTTTATCGAGCGCATTTCGCGCAATGTTCTAAACTCCTAAAATGACTATGCATCACGATTGTAAAAATAAATTGTTTAAATGATCATGTTCTACTGTTGTAGAAATGCTGTAAATGAGGTAAACATTATACGACTTTCAATTACTGATTATTATTTAAAAGTTATTATATTTATAAAGTATTTTCAATAACTTTCAAACCTACAAAACTCTATGGCAGCTACTCCTTGCAAATGCAAAATATAGAAAACTTTATTTTGACTTCCGACTAGTACATGGAACCAAGTATAAAATTTTAAGACTGTATCTATTGCACCGAATAATCGGTTACTAATATTCGGTATTTTGCCACTTTAGCCGAATATTCGGTTTGGCCGAATAGTGGAATTATTATTATTATTAATATTTTTATTATTATTATTATTCAAATTTCTTCTGGTTATCATCTTCTGAAACATCGAAAAATTCCCAAACAGGACTTGTTTTCTTTTTTCATAGACTCAAATACCTAAGTTTTTGCTATTTTTATGTATAATGTTGAATGTTGAACTACAATGCTGAACTCTATTCATATTGTATTAAATAAACAATAATTGCTGTATCTAACACAATTGTAATTTTGTTCAAAATACACAAAATTAATCTTGTAATTGTATAATAATATTGTAAGACACGGTTTTATTTATTACTTTTTTTTCTAATTTTCATTCTACATCGGATTTACCTACTTCTGTTTTTGTTTTCATACTTCTGATTTCGTATTGTGATTTTACCAGTTTACACTTTCTAGAAGGCTTGTTTTTATAACAAACGAGTACTACTTTATTGTGTGATGCTTTAACTGAAAATTTAATGGCTGTATTGTATTAAAATTATTGTGTGATTGTATACGTACTAAATTTGAAGTCTGTAGCTCTTTTATTTCGAATTGTAAAGTAGTTTCAGTCAGACGGAGAGATCAATGAAAAAACCCAATTTTTTTAGTATGAGCACCCTCAAAAACGTGTAGAAGGCACAAATAGTTTCATTACCATATATTTTATTCAAGGTAATTGAAAGTTTATAACAACTTTAAAAATTGGACGGGTACAAAGAAGGTGGGGGGGGGGGGGTAGTAGGACGTAGGAATAGAAACAAAATAACAGACGTACAGACAGGTGGCCAAACACTATACATTGTAGTCATCTAATTTTTCACTTTCGAACCAAAAAAATAATTTCCAAATTCAGGCACTTTGGATCGGAAATTGAAAGGGATATGGACGGACGGACAAAATGATGGACGGACATGCAAACGTCCGTGTATAAATAAAGGATCTTATGAAGTCCTATCTTCTAAACAAAAAAAGAATTTTGAAAATCGGAAGTTTAGTACAGGAATTATGAAACAATTATGGACCAAAATTACCTAAAAATTGTCACCTATCTCGTTCTTCCACTTCCACTAAACGACTGCCAAATTGTAAATTTTGTGTTATTACGTAAATTACGGTTAAGCCAAAAGCCACCAAGCATTTTGACGAACCATACGAATATATCATAGAAAAAACTATGATTTTGTGAATGAGAGAGAAGTTGCAAACTAAAAGCTTTGAAGCACATTTTGTCTCTTTTTCACCTTTTTGTCACTTAGCACGTTCTTCCATAAGCTCTTCAATTAAGAAATTTTATTTAAAAACTTTTAGATTTTCCAATCATTGACGCAATTCGCCCTAGATTTAAAAGAGAAATTGAAACACCAAATTGTTATATTTATAGATATATATTTAAATTTTAAATCAATTGTGGAATTAGGCCATGCAATTCATATTTTTAGAATAATTTGACTTTTTTTTTTTTAAATTATTTAAAATTTGTCTTAACTAGCTTTTCTTCTTATATACTTCCAATTCCAATCTAAATATTCTATACTAATCTTAAAAAATATTAGTAACAATAAACAGTAGTAATATTAGTCATGCATCATAGAAATGCAATTGTAAAAGAATTTGATGCAGAACAGTTTTTTTTTCTATATCGTGCAACCACAAAATCTTCACAACTAATAATATCATCGAAAAACCATATGATGTAGACATTTCTTCGTCTGGTTGGACTGGGCAATGAAAAGGGACACAGCAAGCAATACCCCTAAAGGGCCCTTTTTAAATAGAACTTTCAAACTAGCATTGGAACCGTCCGCGTCCATCAATTACGACTGTCACCAACCCTCTCCCCCCAAACACTAGGTTGTTCTCCCCCCCCCCTAGGGTTGCTAGTTTCCACTAACCAGTAAGCTCGCCAAAGAATTCCCAAAAGAAAAGTCTTATTCTTCCCCCCTTATCAGCTAGGTGAAGTAAAGTGAAGAAGCCACGCTCGAAATCGGAGGGCGAGTGAGGGCCCTTAAAGCAATTATTAAAAAGCAGCCTGTCGATCGTGACTAACGCTACGATTACAATGCTCAGGGAACTCAAGTTTTAGGCCAGGAGGTTTGGTTGGTAACACTCTCTAAGTACTCTTAGTGACGGACCCCATTAGACGAAAAACTACTACGAATACAATAAAATTTATTAAAAAAAACAGTTTAGTTCTTACATATAAAATGAACTTTTTTTCCCAATGGGCAACAATATTGGCGGTCTAGCTTTTGCAGACTCGGCATATTCCCCAGAACTGAGAGGCATTTTTTGTGGCACCATCTAGGCGGCTCTCGCTACCAATTTTGACGTACAGATTAAAATGAATCTAAACTCTCTGTGGATGTTAAATTATTCCGAGATTCAATTTTACCGAGAGAACACCCAAATGGGCCCTCCATTGATCTTTTACATGTCACATAATCATATGACATAAGTGCCCAGGATTTTCCCATCCAGAAAATTCGACGACTAAGCTGGGGCTATAAAGAACTTAAAGACTTGTTTATATTTTTTTTAATTTTTATGTCACAACCTAGTCTACAAGGGCATAAATTCACATTTTAAAAAAAAAAAATTAAGTTAATGATTCTGTATGAATTAAACAGGACCTTGCGCATTGAAATTCCTTTTAATATTCGTTTCTCTATCGTATCAATTTGGCGAAAATTCTAGGTGATTTTAACTTTTTAGGCACCAAACATCTTCATCTCATTCCCACCTCTCTGGTGGTGGGATGCGAGCGTGCCCGTGCGTGACGCGTGACCCTTTCCGTCGCGCGTCGCGTGGAGGGGGCGGCGTCACGCTGAGGCGGTCCCAGAGAAGCTGCAGAACAAAGTTCGGGAAAGCGGGGCTCATCAATGCCTGCTATTTCGGCGGATGGGATGATACGGACGTTTAAGGGGTGACGTCGGAAGTAAATCAAGCAATTGCCAAGTTTTAGTTTGAATCATCGTCGCACTAACATGAGGGCTATTGGCGACGGGCGTCGTAAATTATTTATTTAATACAGATGCACATAACAGAAAAAATCCAATTACAATGCACATCATAAAAGACAATGCAAAACAACAAGAACACACACAAAGAAAACATTAAAATGACGGACATGTTAAAAGGACAGTGTTACAAAGAGAATAGCTTCCGACAATTAGCTTTAAAAACATTAAAAGGCATCAAAAATATATCCAGTTCCTCAGAAACACCGTTATAAGTTTTATTCGAACCACAGTCAAGTGACGAGCCGACACCTGAGAAGGCACCCGACGCAACAGTTAAAGGCGACATCGTAGGCAGCGTTGGGACTTTGGAGTGTATTTAACATGCACTTCCTCTGCAAGGGGTGCTATTCATCGGGCATTTTAGGCTTCACGGGCCGTTTATAGGTCGGCATTTATTTTGGCAATGCCCGGACCCGAACCTCTGACCTTCCGCATGCTAGGCGGATGCCTAACCGACTGGGCTCCCCAATCCCCTTTTTCAATAAGGTAATTTCAATAACTTTAAAAACCATAAACGTTCTTTTGCAGCTGCCTTTTGTGCATGCCCGATTTTCTCGGAAACCTTATTGTACCCAACAGAAGAAAATTCCCTAAGAACTCATGTGCCAAATTTTAAGTCCGTAGCTTTTATACAGTGGTGGAAATTGATTTATGAACTGACAGTTTTTTAACAGTATTTCTTTATTAAATGCATTTTTATCGATTTAAATTTTATATACTATACAGGCTTTGCATTATAAATTATACACGTAAATAAAATCTATAATAATAAAAATGAAGTTTTGTATGTATGTGTGTGTGTGTGTGTGTGTGTATGTCTCTCCGAAACTCACAAACTAGACTTTTGTTTGACTCGTAACTTGGCACAAATGCGTAGTTTATACTTGAGTTACAAAATAAGAACTTTCAGAGCTCAAAATGCTCTATTTTCAGAGAAAATTCGAATTTTCTGGAAAAACTACACCACTTTGGCTCAAATCCGATCATTTATTTACTTTCCTGATGCCATCTGTTGAAAATATTAAAAAAAAACTTCAACGGAAATAAAATTGAAAATGTTTATTTTTGTGTTGCCATTACTTTCAGAAACTAAATTCTTTATTTGAAAATAGTTGATATGTTTCGAGTGACGTATTTCCGACCAGTCTTCATTCTAGGATATAGTGTGGGTTTAGTTGAGGATTTTTTCATTGATGGTTCTATTGATTGCAAATATGTATATTTAAAATAAATGTATAGTTACAACTGAAGTTAAGCTATTACTAAACTATGATGATTAATATATGTTTTTATTTTTTCGCCAAATATGTTGCCAATCTCGCCAAATTACTAATTAAAACCCGCCAAATGGGAATAATGTTTTGAAGCTATTGCTGAATAATGACGGTTAATAAAAGCCATCGCACTAGAGCTGTATATAATGGTTTGTGTCTTTGTTTTTTCGCCAAATACGTTGCCAATCTTGCCAAGTTATTAATTAAAACTCGCCAAATGGGCAAAATGTTTGTTAAGCTATTACTGAACTATGATGGTTAATAAAGGCCATCGAACTAGAGCTGCATATAAGGGTTTTATTCTTTATTTTTTCACCAAATATGTTGCCAGTCTCGCCAAATTATTTATTAAAACTCGCCAAATGGGCAAACTGTTTTTTTTTTTTTAATAATTTATAAGCTGGTTGGTTGTGCTAAGGTCATTGTGTTAGAGCTGTATGATGGGTGTGTTTGTAGCTATATCTATTTTCTCGCCAAATTATTTCCAAAAACGTGCCAAAAGAGTTAAAAGGATTTATGTATTTATGAGGGAATTGTGATGGCATTTATGAGTGCATTTTACAGTGTATTTTGGATTTTAGAATATTAGGGCAATGAATCGGGATTTTATAATTGATAACGAGCGGAAAGAATAACTCAAGTTTATGATCTTATAACAGGTTATATTTTGCACATACTAGGATCTATTTGATTTTTTTTTAATCCGTGCGAAGTACGGGTATAAATTTGCTAGTGTGATATAAATTCGTAAGCAATTTATTTAGTTGATATTTTAGTTTTAGCGTAGGGAAATTGATTTATGAACTTTTAGATTCAATCTCAATTAATAATTGCTGAAACTATTTTTTGTCGCTAATGCTTCCTTGATTTTGTTTTTCATAGACAACACAAAACTTTGGGTCCAGTTTTGGTCAAGCAATTTGCAGTTTTTAATGATTAAGTCCTTCTATTCCATAACTGATGCACACTTAATTAAAACCATACTCCATTTGAGTAAATTATTCAAACCAATTGATCTCAGACATTATTCTTGGGGTTTAAGTCATGGCTATTGGCAGAATGATCTAAATGAATAACACTTAGTTCACTTAACCAGTCTTCCATTTCGTTTTTAATGCGGATACTTGCATTAGCATGCATAAAAATCTAATCAAAAGCACAGTTTTGCCATGCAAAAAGTAATTAAAGAATTTTCTAGAACTAATCTGAAATAAAGTGATGTTTGTCAGCCCTTCAGAAACATAACCTTGTTTCTTCAATCATAAGATATCGGGGCCCAAACCATCAAACTTCCACCACTAACATTTCTGCTGAAGACAGATCTTGGTTATTTCCGAAGATCCTTTCAGTAACATTTTAAACCATCTCGTCCATCCAAATGGAACTTTTTTCATCAGCAAATGTCACTTTTTTCCCATTTCTCTCCCTCCACCCCCCCCCCAATCCATTTTCATGTAGTTACGACTATATTTCAATAGCCTGTTCTTATGGTGAAGAGTAAGCTTTGGACCAGCCTTCATTTTGGAACATTTCAAGTTCGACGACGACATCAATATTTGTCCTACTCTTCTGGGAGTTACAGGAAGTGATTGTTCATAACAAATTCGTCCTGTAATGCACAAATGCTGACACAAATGGTAACTTTTTGGGATACAAGTCCAATAATCCTGCTTTTGTCCCTCGTCCCACGAGGGTTACACCTTTTTTAATGATGGTTTTTGCCGAAGTCAGAATGATTCTTCAAATATTTATGAACTATATGTATTGATCTTTTAATTAATATGCTAATTTCTCTTATAAATTTGTTACAGTATTATATAAGGGTCATTTTTTACCTTTTTGGCTTCAGGCAGTCCCGCAAGCTTTCCTATTTAGTAAAAGGGGAATAAAGCAGATAAATTTCAACAAATTTGGCCTTAATCTGATTTATAAACACTGATTGTAAGCTCCCCTGAAGTTCAAATGAAGAAATAGTTAAAATATTTGGTACCTGGGTTCAAAATAAATTTGAGTTCATAAATCAATTTCCATCATTTGACATGCTTAAAAACTAAAATTAGACATTTTTTTATTTAATATCATTTTTTGAAAAAAATTATGTGTGAAATTCGTTTATTGTGCTCTGAATATCCAACACACAAAATTTGAATTGTTACCACTTAATACAAAGCGATATCTGGTGAAAAGAATGTTAGTTCATAAATCAATTTCCACCACTGTAGCTCTAGCTGTAGGGGGGCGGACAGTCAAACCGATGTTTAGATTTTCGACCCCATAGCAACACTTTCTTTAACTTTTAATTCATTTTAAGCAATTTTCTGTAGATGAAAGTAAAAATCATTTCTTTTGAAATGAAATACTGGAAGCTCACAAATATTTTGCCAATATGACATTTACTTGAAATATGTGTTATTTATAAAACTTGATAATCACTAGTAAATATTCTGCGCATCAAAAAACATCGGCGTTGCATAATTATTAAGTTGCAAAAACTCTTGTCAAAGTATGTAGTTTCTTGCCTTTTCTTTCAAGGAAATCTTTTTAAAAATTTGCAAATCAGTTTATGTTCGAAATACTGTCAAAAATACATCCACTCTCGTTTTACGATACTTAGATGGTCTTTACATCATTTTAAATAACCGTTTTATGGTAATGTCAACCTGTCACTACCTTGGAGAAAAGAATCGTGAAATACAAGGAAGCCATAACAGACGCTGAATGTGCCGATTTTTATGACAACCTATAATTTTTTACGATTTTTCTAAGGCTAAACAGAAAAGAAATGCAGTTGTGGAAAGGATAATGTCCTTTTTTTTATTTCATTGTTTGTGAATAAACAAACGGAGATCTATTGTTGAATGGAGTTAAAAATAGCCGGCTGGTGAAAGTCAACGGTTTATCCATTTGGAATCTCGCATTTATGGATTTCCTCCTCGCTCTATCTGGTGGCAAATGTTTAAGGGGTCATAGGAGCCTTAAAAATGTGCAAAGAAGATACTACAAAGCATAGTTTTCAATTTCATATTTTTTTTAACTACTCAAAATACAAGTATAATTTTTTTATGTAATTCTATAAGATTTATTATTAAACAAATTTTAAAATTTATGAAACTTACAAAAAATTAACTTTTTAAAATAAACTAAAATAAATGATAACAAACATAAAACGACTTGAAAACATTGGTATTAGGCTTGCGCGCTCTACATTTTGAGGACAAAATTGAAGAAATTACCAAGAAAATGACTTTGTATTGTACAAATATGTACAAACAAAGACTTATACCTAGTAATTTCTAAGCTCAATTTACTTCTAAATTATTTTAAGAACTTTTTTTGAAAAAATTAATAAAAAATTTTAAAATTTTTATTTGAAATTTTCTAAACTATTTTCTAATTAAAATTGAGCTTAGAAATTAGGTATAAACTTTGTTAAACGGATTTTTAAAAAAAATTCTTTATAAACATATTTTTAAATATATAATTGTTTAAAAAAATATTTTCAGACAGGTGCTATGATTAAACATCAATAAAAAAACTCCGCACTAACCTACTAACTTAATACACTTCAAATCGGTTTCCCCTTGAAACAACAGAAACAGTGACCGTTAAAAAAAACTGACCATGCTTATTACCGTCGGAATGACCATAGTAAAAAACCCAAACAACGACTAATAAATGAAATGACGTCGATAATTGTACAAAACCGGAAAAAATATTTTCAAAAAATCGGTACAAAGTTTTTATGATACGATTATATGGGGAAAACTGAATTGGCCTTGGTTCCGGTATATTGAACATCCTGCCACTTTAGCTTTGGTACACAAAATTCTGCTTTTTGATGGAAAATACAAGGTTGTGCATTGACCATGTCTGCTTTACCCTTCAGTCTTGTAATAGTATTATCAATTTTATCATCTGCCAAGCTTCAATGGGTTTCCGTTGTAATTGATTAGACATAAATTAGTTTTTGGAGATATTTTTATTGTCTTCCGTCGCCAAGGTTGGGATCTATTCAGTGATGGCTTTGTCTTTGGTTGATGAAAGGTTTTGGAATATCTATGAAATGTTAATTAAATACCTATGTGATAAATGAAATAAAGTCTTTCTATTGCACCGGAAATGGAAAGGTATACGGGATAATTAATGATGATAATGTAATTGTGGAAATGTGAGAAAAATGTCAATAGATTTCGGTATTCTTTCAAAGAGTAGTGTAAAATAGAATGCTTATGAAAACAACATCTGGCAACAATAGTTTTCAATGATATGTACTGAAAAAAGCCGCGGATGTGAAAGAGTTAATTTCAATTAATGACACATTTTTACGTTTTAAACCAGTTGATGGATGTGATGAAACTGACTTTACTCAAAGCTACATGGATATGTATGAAAAAGTCAACATACGTAACTTTTTTTCAGAAACAAAAAATTGCCAATTTTAATTTAAATAAATTATTATTTTTACAATATCCGAATTTTTAACTACGTGTTATTAATAATGATTCCGAAATAAGTTTTAAGAAAATCCAATAATAGTATATATAGTAATTCAGATGAAGAGACCTTTGAATCGTGATTTGAATGGTTAATAATACAGTTTGTTGAAAGAGAAAGCATTGAAGAAATCTTATAATAGTACATAATCGATGATAAATAACGGTGACACTACATAATGAAATTTTGCGGAGATAGAACTAGATCGTTGGGCTAGGGGTCGAATTCACATTTTTGACATTTTAATGTTTTTTAGGTGGTTCAGTAACGTTGGTATTTAGAATACTTTAGATGTTATGTGAGACTACAAAGTGTCTAAAAAATGTTTCAGTTTTTCCATTGAATCATATTCTATGGCATTTACTTTTTTTTGTATTGTTTTGGAATATCACCCTATTTCTCACAAATCACTACTATTACAACAACAAACCGTTAATGCGTCTGCTTAACCCCCTAACACAATTTTTTTTCACATTTGTGACATTGTAATTATTCTTAAAATCCCATTGAAGTATCATAGTAAATGTTTGCATGTACTGCATAATCCATGATAATTCTCGCTGACACAAAATATTGAAATTTAGCGGCGCTAGAACGAGCTCGTTGCATGGGCTCAGGTCGAATTCGTATTTTTGACATTTCACTGCATTTTGATATTTTTCTTAATGGTTTTTTGGTGGTTCATTATTTTTTTGTATTTAAAATACTCTGAATCGTGCATGGCTTTAATTTTGTTTTTCCTGTTTTGAGATATCACCCCATTTCTCACAACTCACTACGTTTACAGAAACAAACCCCTGACGCTGTCTGCTAACCCTCCAACAATAAAAAATGGAGGATTTATAATTCAAGTGAACCATTTCACTTTTTGTCGTTTTCTAGTTAGATGCGCAATTGCATGCTCTAACTATGTAGAATTTTAGTGCAATAATGAATGCAGATAAATTTTTTAAAAAAATGTTAGGAGGTCCTTTTGATGTGAAACTTTAAATCTCTGCAGCGCAAAGAAACTTTTAAAAGACTCGGTTCACTTATATTCTGCTTAGTTCTCCAAATAGTAACATATGTGACATTGTAACCATTCTCCAAAAATTCCAAAATATCTCATGAGTGGAAAGCACAGCGCTCGTGGGAAAGCGACTCGCGGCAATAATTCACGGCTGCCCCTGTAAAACAATAACTCCGAACGAAACAATTACGGATTTGGGAGGTATTGGCTGGGACAAAACAATGGAATTTCTCACGATCTCCATAAACCGCAATGCGCGAGGCGGAGGTCGAGGGATAGATCACTGGGTTAATATGTGGATGTTTGTTTTTTGGTCAAAAAGGGGTGCGATGTGTGTCAAGGTTGTTGGACATGAAAAAGGGGTGGGTTCGGTGAATTATAGGAATATTGAAAATAATATAAAGAAAGTCGAATCACGGCTAATATACAGGGTGGTTATAAAATAACGCTCGCTATTCGGAGTGGTCTGTAGCTTGAATGAATAATCCAAATAAAAAAAAACTTTGAGACTGACTTTTTGACTAATCAAGAAGGGGAGAAAAGAATGGAATCATAAAAAACAAACTCGTCTCTTGACCAGGGTTTTAAATTGCGAGGTGTAATTGGATGTGTTGGCCGTAATTAGCCGTAATTGGCTACGCCTCGTAATGAAACCCTGGTCAAAAGACGAGTTTCTTTTTTAAGAACCATTCTTTTTCGAAGAAAAGAAACTCGTCTCTTGACGAGGGTTCTAAATTACGAGGCGTAATTAGCTGTGTTGGCCGTAATTGGCCATAATTGACACCTCGTAATAGAACCCTGGTCAAGAGACGAGTTTGTTTTTTATGATTATTTTTTGGGATTCTGTCTTTTTTTATGATTCCATTCTTTTTCCCCCTTCTTGATTAGTAAGTGTCTCAAAGTTTTTTACATTTGGATTCTTCATTCAAGCTACCGACCACTCCGAATAGCGAGCGTTATTTTATAACCACCCTGTATTTTCGTTTGTAAGAGGGTTAAAAATATTTTTTCTTTACTTGGTATACGACATTAATTTCAGTGAGAGGCAAGGAAATCACTGCAAACTGTTGATTAAGAGGATTTATCAGCCAACTTTATTTTGATTCTGACTCGCCAGGTGGCGTTACAAATTTTCGCCAAATGATACGTCTGGAAATTTAAAAAAGGGGATACGTTTCTCTTTCTGGGGAGTGGAACACGGCAAGATTTCTCAATCACAAGATAAAGATTATTCGTTTGTAATCAGGTTTAGACTAACGAAAACTGGTTCCGGTACTCTTTTGCGAGCCCGAACGATGTTCTGGAGGGGAAAAAATGTGTTGTTTGGTTATTTCTCTTTCATTTAATTTTTTTTTATTTGTTTAATAAATTATATTTATCTTGTAAATATTACGATCTTTCAGGAAACGATTTCTTTTCTGATTTTGCTCGTACTAATACATTATATTTCTATTTATAATTACCGAGATTTGATACCGCTATGAACTGCTCTAAAGTCATCCCTGTTAAACTTTGGAATACTAGTTTAGCTTCGGCACATAAAACAGTATTGTTCTTGAGGGGTCATAGAAGACTTAAAAATGTGCAAAGAAGGTGATCTTTAATGTAATTTTTTAACTACTCAACATATAAGTATATTTTTTATATGTAATTTTATAAAATTTATTTATTATATAACAAATTTTAAAATTTATGAAACTTCAGCCAAAACTAAAATAAATGATAACAAACATAAAACTATTTGAACACATTGGGATTAGGCTTGCGTGCCAAATTTTGAGGTCAAAATTGAAGAAATGAGCAAGAAAATGACTTTATATTGTACAAATATGTACAAACAAAGACTTGTACCCAAATTCTGAGCTCAATTTTAATTAGAATTTATGCTTAAATTACACGAGATTCTTGTAATTAAATAACTATCAATAACTATAATATTTGAAAAAACCTGATATATCCAGAACATTTGGCAATGATAAACATGAAATAACTCCATATTGCACTGATAATTAAAGGAATTTAATTGTAAATTAATACCAATTAGCTCTTTAAGCAAAAAAAAAGTAACACTGTGAACCACTTTCTTAGTAAACAAATATAATAAACATAAATCACATTGTGGTATATTTTTTATAACGCCATTCCAAATCGATTTACAAAGAAAAAATTAATAATCCTTAACATTTCAAATAAGGTTTTTCGTGATATTGCTGATATGGCAACAGTAATTTCAATGACTAAAAATTAAATTCCAATGCTACTTTAATGGGTCGTTCGTCGATATGACAAGATGACAGATGTCCGTATGGACGTACAAACAGAAGAATAAAAAGTATGAAGTTAGGTCCCTGTTGTACTATCTTTCGATGACAAAAATGATTCTTAAGATCTGATGGATAGAACAGATTTCGTCACCGAAGTAATTACAGACAGACGGGACACTTTGGGAAGACTACCATGTCATTACCTTCTTTTCTATTAAAAAAATGTTTCGAATTTAAAAAAATATTATAAAATATTCTAAAAATAACGTCAGGGCTTCATCCTCATTGACTATACATCCCAGGACCCCTCCCTAAACATATTTAAATAAACGTTTATATTTCTCCCTTCTATAAACCCACAGACTACGGCCGCCATTTTAGAAATGGTAAACCAAAGGTCACCAAGTGATTCGATTGAATAACTCGTCAAATATTCAGCCAAATGTAACAAAAACTAAGATTTAGGGTTTATGAGGATTCTTAATATTTCTAAATTATAAAATTGGGTGCTGCCATTGGAAATTTTAAAGTTAATAGCATTTTTAATATGAAGACTGCTCCTTATGCAATTTTTTTGTCCTGCAATTAACTCATGATGTTATATATACACAAAGTCAAAAAGGTTCTATAGGATGACTAACGTTCGAAATAATCACTAGTGGGAACTTTTTCCACAGCTGTACAGCTGTGGAAATAAAAAAGTACCCACTTGAGGTTATTTCATCCGTTAGTCACCCTATAGAATCGGACCTTTTTGAGATTGCGTACAATTAACATTCTGATTTAATTGCACGATACAAAATTTGCATAAGGGACCGTCTTCATATTAAAAATATTACGAACTTTGAAATTTCCAATGGCAACACCCAATTTTAATAACTTAGAAATGTTAAGCACTCTTGAAAACCCTTAAATCTAAGTTTTTGTTACATTTGGATGAATATTTGACGAGCTATTTAATCGAATCACTTGTGGACCTTTTGGGGACCAACTCTAAAATGACAAGCAAGTATGCATGCAAGGTCGTCTTTATTTATCAATCACACGTAATCTTTTACACAGTCCCCTAAAGGGTAATTAAAAAGTATTTTGTGATTTACTCAGCAAATTATGAATAAAATTTTTTAAAAATTGGGATTTCGCTTAAACTTCCTGTCTTAAATTTATTTCTTTAAAAATGATAAGGGTTTCTATTCATATTTTTTTTTAAAAATTAATATAATAATTATTTAAAAATATAAAAATTGCTTTAAATACCCCAATATTGAATGCATTTTGTTTGGGTTATTATAATTTCATTTCAGTAAAAAATTCGTTTCATTATCTTAATTATTTATAGATTGGGATAGTTTTTTATGTGCAACTCATTTAACATTATGGGACCTAAACTTTGCACGTCTCTAACTCCCCTAATAATGCTTAAAAACTAATAAAATTTGGCATTTCGTATTAACATGGGTCATAGATTTGAAATATGGACTCAAAAAGGGGTGTTACTATTGGAAATTTTAAAGTTAGTAACATTTTTAATATGAAGATGGCCCCTTATGCAAATTTTGTTTCATGCAATTAACTCAGAATGTTAATTGTTCAAAATGTCAAAAAGGTCCGATTCTATAGGATGACTAACGGATGAAATAACCTCAAGTGGGTACTTTTTTATTTCCACAGCTGTACATATCAAAATAGCTAAAAGTATCCAAGCGCCAATAGCCCTTGTGTAGTTCTAGTGCGACGATAATTTAAACCAAATCTAATCTAAAAGTATCCAACCTATACTACAACTAAAGTAGTCAAGTTTAAAAGTCGCGCGAAATTCTTTGACTGGATTTAAAATGAGCTCCGCCCACTTTTCCATGTGGTTTAGGTTTACAGTTTGAACGATTTAGATATTAGCGTTTTTTTTCCTTCTACGATTTGGCGACATTTATTTTTGTGTGTCATCAAATTTTAAAATCATAGATTCTCGTTTGTTATGAACGTTTTTGTCATAAAAAGTACTTGAAATGTAAAAGCATCATTTAAATTCTGTATTAACATACAAAGATAATGCATGAGTGAATTATTTAAGTTAATAATAAATCTTTTAAATCAATTAAGCCAAGTTGTCCTACAGATGTCGCCACGATTCTCAAAATGAAGCTTTTAAAAAAAATTAATAATTAAAAAACTGATTGATATTGTTCCTTCAAATCTTTTTTAAATTGTCTTTCATCCCTATTTGCGTATCTGGTGCAAACAGATCATACGTTTAAAAAATACTTTTCATGAAACTATGATTTGAAAAATAAAGCATTACGTGTATAGGACTGACAGTCCCTCTTAAACAAGAATTTTACGTGGTCAAAATGAATAATTGACGCAAAGACTATTATTTAAAGTATAAAGAAATGAAGCTTTTTCTCATAATTGTTACACGAGCTGCGTTTTTTTTAAAAATATTAATAAAGAAACTTATAAACCGTCACACACATACTATGCTGACATACGATGAATTTTATATTAAAGTTTATTTTTAGTTTCAATATAAGTTCTTCATCTTTTTCAAATCTTAAAAAGTCATCTTTCTAAAAAAAAATCCCCCTTATCTATTCTATTTTTAAAAAGTACAAATGTTTGTTATTCTACAAATGTTTTGTCATAAAAGTTGGATAAAGTCACAAATTTAATGATGTTGAAAATCTCTCTCTTTTTCTCTCCATTTGTATTCATGCGTTTCCTATTTGGTTTTTAAAATATGTTTTACCTTGTTTCTAAATTTTTTCTACTTAATAAACTCACAGCAAGCAATCAAATAAAGAAGCCGAATGATATCTGAATTTTAAAATCGAAGTAACATCCACTTTTAGAATTCAAAATTCGATCATTCATTCATATTCTACTCGGATTCAACAGACGAATGCTTTATTTACGCTCTAAACACTTCCATTTTGATGAAACGCGCGATCCATTTTTAATCGTATCGATATCGACAGTTATCCCTTTGCTGCTGACATAGGACAATCATTGCACCGATGAAGATTGCCATCATCGTAATCGTTTCCGGGATCGTCCGGCATAATTCTTTCGTTGTCACGAATCATTTCACTTTTACGCGTGATCTGAAAAAGAGATGGCAACGGTCAATTCTGTCGGTTGATTTTCATTTTTTTGTGGGTTATTCTTTACAACGCGGAAGATTATTTTCCATATTCCGATACATAATGCATTTTTGCTCAGAAAAAAAATGGCGGATATTAGATGTAATATTTTTTTGTTTTGTTCTGATTGATGGTTCACTGATTCTATTGGATTGGGAGTTTGATGAATCGCTTGTTACGGTCGAGGACGTGTTAAAAATGAAGTTTTATGTTCTCGAGAAACTAACAAAAGGGTGCAGGAAGGATCGAAGAACGTTTTTGTGGGATTTGGTTACATTGCTTTATTGATGGAATTCATAAAAATTATCCGGATTCATTGCGCTTTATGGAATAGCACTCATTGTTATTGCCGAATAGATAACGAATCTGTTAGAATAACGGTTCGGTTTTATAAGGTATTATTACCGAGGTTTTTTTTTATCTTCATAGCCATGGTCGTTTACTATGATATGAACGAGATTTGTAAACAAAAAAATTATTCGGTATTGACGGTACCTTAGTTATTTAAAATTGATATTTTTCTTTCAAAATGCATAATGCAGCAGATTAATAAGCAGGTTAATAAAACTACCTTTATAGTTAAAGACTGGACCTACGTATGCATCGAATTTAATCCTCGAGCAATTTTATATTTATAAAAAGTTTTCTTTAAAGAAAGTCTGATTACTTTTCCCTCCGTAAAAACTAATAAATTGTGGAATTAAATTTTTTTTTTTTTGTATTTAATTGTGTTAGTTTTTGTTTTTGCAATTCTTTCTGTATAACGGGATTGCATTTTGCAGGAAAAGTGTCACCATATTTTCGTACTCGGTTAAACCATTTTTCAGGTGTTGAAGACAATAACATGAGAAAAGGTTCGGCTGAATACTAAAAATACGGTGAAACATTTCACCAAACAGCCGTTGTAGCTTATAGGAACTATATTTTTGGTGAAACAAAGTGCCAAAGTTTCAACAGTGTAATGCCGTTGGAGGGGTTATTAATACGGTGAAAATTGGTAGACAACCCTACTCTTAATTCAACCTAATCCCCAATTCCATACACTGTTAAAACTTTGGCACTTTGTTTCACCAAAAATATAATTTCTATTAGCTACAACGGCTGTTTGGTGAAATGTTTCACCATATCTTTAGTATTCAGTTGAACCATTTTTCATGTTCTTGTCTTCAACACCTGAAAAATGGTTTAACAGAGTACGAAAATATGGTGACACTTTTCCCTTGCAGCTACTTGAAACCATTATTATGGTGAAACCAAGCACAACATTTTAACAATAATTATGCATTATAAGCATTGTTGTATCGGAATCAAATTCATGATGACATATCTTGTCATTAGAGCTATCTGAAATCATTTTTAGAACTAAATGTATATGATGACAATTATCCCTTAGCAAATGATGTTTTTTTTATGTAATTTACACTAAAAAAACACCAAGCCTTCTAATATGGACATAAGTTTCACAGTTCGTCGCCATAATTTCTCCTCCGGCGAAGTATCCATTGTCATAACGGAAACAAATCCGTGGTGACATCCTTTCTTGTCATCAGGATGGTCCCAAATGACGGATACATTCCCCCTCCGAGGCACCGTTCGATGGACTTTTTATTGCCAATTTTTTACTACTTTACGATTTACTACATTTCTTTAGAGTACATCCAAAGAAAAGTATGTAGTGAATCGTAATGGTAACAAGTGGTGGCCTTAAGATAAAACGGAATGTCTTTTTTAGCCTACTTTCCTTTTTTTATTCGAATGATTTTTTTTAATTTACATGATAGAGATGTCCATTGGGGTGGTCCGAAAAAAAGACTTTTCGAAAAAATTTAGGGGTACAGAGATAAAAAAAAGTGCCAAATGGTCTCAAATTGACGTGTGAAATATTTTATTGCATTCAAATATGTCTTTTTGCCTCCGAATTGGATTTGAAATTCTGAAAATTAGTCAAAATATGCTCATTGCTCAATATTAAAAAAATTGTCAAAAATAAAAATAATGAATGAATTGAATTGCAACAATACAAACAGATTTACCTTTATGAAAACAATAGTTCTGCAAAATTTAAGAATCTTAGGTTAGTACCTTCTATTATCTTGAAAAGGCACAATTTTTGATAATTGGGCTATAAAAATGATACAAATTTATGATATACTAAGCGACCCAAAACGTTTGTATTGATAAATGTGCCCTCAAATTGTAATTTTTTACTACAGTAGAAGTACCTATGCCCAATTTTTTCTTGTTATATCTATGATGCCATGTTTTTCTTTTATACTATGTCCGTTTGTCTGTACGTCCGGACGGACGTCGCAGTTAATCTTTTTATTAAAAAAGTATATAATCTAAATCATTGTTCCCACATCTGCAATCGCATGATAAACTTCATTTTATAGTAATACTCGAAGAAATTTTTATTCGTCTTGTAAATTAGTTTGAAACAAAATTAAAATATAGATTTAATTGTTTACTATTTTATTTATTCAGAAGGCAGGTCATCCATTTTTTGCATAAAAAGGTTTTAAGTTTAATTTACAGTTCTTGGTTTATTAATGTATAATTGTAAGAAAGCGTCAAAATACAAATTATTCAATCTGATGTTTAGTTTTGCGGTTTTTTAGCCTCCACACTTTCTTTTATAACTAAAAAAGTGGAAGGTATTATAATCATTTAGTCAGTCCGTCACCCACTTTCACAGAACGAACCAGAATTCTCACAGATTGTATGTTCAAGTTGTATGCGTCATATTAAAGCAAATATATTTTTGTGTATTCTATCATAGCTACTGTGTTTCTTACTGCGTATTTTGCTTTAATTTACAGGTGATAAATTTTTCTATAAGGATTTGTTATTGTGATACACGCGAACATTGCTGGACTCAATAATGGCCGTCGTCCAGTATTCATTTGGAATTCCACTCATTTCTCATGGTTCTCGTGTAAGTACACAAACTATTCTATTTCCTTTATTCTTATTCTAAAATAGTACTTTGTTAGAATTTACAATAAAAAATATTAAGTTGTGGGACAAATTTTGTTATTTGTGTCATCTGCGAAATTGAAAGCGGAATGGAATCTTAAAGAAGAAAATTTAATTTAGCGGGACCGGAGCCCTCCATTGAAGCCCATGTTAAAACGACCATTTTATGTACCTTTTTCTTAGAACATATTTGATACTTTTTAATGAAATTTTTACTAGATATTAAATGGATGTTTAACTTGAATGAAAGCACTTTTAAGAATTTTTATGAATTATAAATTTGTTAGTGAACCACCAATTTTTGACCTAAAAAACATCAATAATATTAAAAGGAGGAAAAGGCAGATAGTTATACTCAAATCCCTCCAGCAATTTTTTAGAGACTAACAAATTTCAGATTGATACTTATAGAAGATTCTGAGAAAAAGGTTCTAGCACATTGAAAAAGTACGCTTTGAAATACAAGAGTTTAAAGCAAGCATTAGTGGTTTCTTCCCCATGAAACATAAGGGTACGGATTTTACCTAATGAAACGTAAGGATTTTACCTAAACAATGTTTTAAAAAATATACATAAGAAAAATACTTTTAGTACTTGAAACTTTTATTTAAAAATATCGTTGTAAAGCTAAGATTGCAGTTTACGTTACGAAACGTTAAAAATATTGAACTGTAATTTATGAAAATTTTGGGGGGTCTGGTTCCCCCTAAAACACAGCAATCTAGCTAAGATCATTGAACATCACACGTTATTTAGCTGTAATTAATCAAAACACACAAAAACACAATTTTTTTAGACTGATTGATTTGACATCGAAATACAACAATGGCTATTGGACGTCAAACAGACGTTCTTTCGACTTCATTAATTAGGATTTAAAAGGACATATTTGAGAATACTTTTGACATCTCAAGTTCTTATATATATTATTTAGACATCAAAAGGACTCGTTTGAGACATGAATCATTTTGACGTCGCCATATTTACCGTTATCGTGATCGGATGCTTCAATAACTCTGCCACAAAGTAGCGTTTTGAACCCTAAAAAAAAGACGACTCATTGATTTTCACCTCGTGGGCACTCACGTACAAAAAATGTCGAGAACGTGTAATTTCAAGACGATCGGTGCCGTCACGTTCGTCACCGTTGCTCACCAGACCAACCAGAACACTCGGAACACCACCCACGAACATTGAATTAAGTCTTTCAAAATACGAATTCGCGTGTTTTGTCCTAATCGCGTGTTCTTCTTTTCATCATGTCCATAAAACCAATAAGAGATTTTGTTTGCTTTGAGGGTGAACTAAATCTTGCAAGCATAGGCTCAGTGGCTTTACTTGGGGTTTTTAACAAAGTAGTGACAATGTTACACGATTGTGCAGTGGCAATGAACGGCAGAATAAAATTCCTCCGGCCCCGGGTGGTCTAGAGGCTATGATCGCTGACCATTACGCTAACAGTCTGCGCACTGTATCGGGCGCAGGTTCGATTAAAAACGCATGTACGTTTTTTTTTTACCTCCGTCACATGTGAATGACCGATTGTCTTAACATTCGCCACTGCGTTCTTCCGGCGCTAATTTCTCGCATCAAATTCACTAAACGTTGAAACTACTTGATTGAAATGCTCAGGTAAAAAAAATCAGTACACTCTTAAAACGAACGAGCGGTTTTCACTCAGTCTGAGTAATTTTCACTCCTCCGCAATCTGGAAAATGCACTTCTCCCATAGGAGTGGATCCTTTGTGTGTTAAACCTTCGACAGGATCACTCCAAACGAGTGATTTTAACTCAGTCTGAGTTAATATTCACTCCTTTCCAGTGTCGAAAATGCACTTTTCCTACTGGAGTGGATTTCACTCGTTTGTTTTAAGAGTGTACGGAGTACGGTTTTCGCCTCCGTCGCATGTGAAAGATACCATTGACATAACGTTCCCTCTGCTATCATCTGGTATCAAATTTTTCCTCACTTCAAATTCCCTTAACATTTACAAAACGGATCACAGATAACGGATCACGGAGTAGAAGTCAGACATCCACCCCCTGATAGGTACTGAAAGCCTTGTGCCAATTGATGCTACTGCAACCCCCTTGCCTTCCAGGCTACGGCCTGGTGGCACACGACGACGACAACAACAACAACGGATCACAAATGGATAATATTTTTGGGGGTTAAAAAACCTCATTACGTATATCCGCCTCTGAAGCCCATGTTTGCTGGTTCGAGACTGATCGTTAGATTTTCTTTATGAGAAAATCGTGGGCGCTTATGTAACAGATCCCTTGAGGACCCATTTGGCTTGGGTTCTCTTGGCAAAATTTAACATCCACAGAGAACTCAGATTCGTTGTAATCTGACAGTCAAAATTGTTAGTGAGGATCGCTTGTATGGTGCCACAAAAGATTTTCTCTCAGTTCTGGGGAATATGCCGAGTCTGCAAAGGCTTCCCAACCAATAAAGCAGCCCCGTTGGGAAAAAAGGTTGTGTACTTTTCTATTTCGAGATGACACAATAATTTGCATTTACTTAAAATATCGTTTTCAAAAACTAACTCATTATGAAAATTTTCAAGGAAAATTACACCCGCCATTTAAGGGGGAATAGTACCGAGAATCGACCTCTCAAGCGAAGGCTTCTCTCTGTGTTAATCCTATGGGAAAAAAATAAAAACTTTGCCACATTTCTCCGGCTGTATTGAATATTTTTTCAAACGGTTCTTTTTATATGATACATGCAGATGATTTGCAGGTCTCTATCTTTTCATTTTTTTGAAATTGGTTAAAATAATTTTTTGATTATTAATAAACATTTTTACAATATGAACAAGGTCGAAATTTGAAAAACTGAGAAGATAGAGACGTAGAACTTTAAATTTCCTTCGCAATGAAAAAAAAAGTGTGAAATTATTTGCATTTTTCGGGTCGAAAAGTGGCAAAGAAATTATGAAATTCCCTTATCCAGGAAGTGGCGCCCCCTAGGAGTAGAACATAAGCTCCTCCCCCTGGTAACATAAGCTCCTCCCCTTGCATTTAAATGAGCTAAAACTCCGATAAGATAAGGTACGTGTAGTTCAATTTTAAGAGTCAGCGAGTTTTAACTTCTTGTCTGTAAGCTAAAGTTTCAATTGAGTGTGCCTGTGTGTTTTTGGAGGCTGATTTCGAAAATGCAAAGAGATTTTTTACTATCGCTTCCAGTTTAAAAGTATTAAAAAAAATTAAGCAGCATAGATTCATTCTATTAGATTCGAAATCTTAATTAGTAAAATGTTCATTTTAAATTGTTTACATGTCTATGATTTATTTAAAAGATCTTGATAAATGTTTTGGGAACGTGGATCTTATAAAAAGCATTACAAAGTATAATCAATTGCACAAATTTTGGACTAATTTTTGTTGAAATATTAATTCAAGTTTAAATCCTAAAAAACAATATTTCTTGAAGTTTTTGTTTTAATTTTGAATTTCTTTCAAAAAGGTTTTTTACGACATTTTTAACTCTGTTTGGGCATTAGGCAGTAGTATTGGCTTGTTTTATATTAGGGATTTTTTTTTTCAGTTTTTCATTTTCCGCTATTTCAATAGATGTTTCGGTTTCACTCTCAAAGCGAAGTATTTTCATCTGTTGTGTTCTAATTTAGTTTAGTAAAGCTATTTTAAATTATCTTCGCACTAGAGCTACACGAGGGCTATTGGCGACGGGCGTCGTAGCCCCGGTCAAGTGACGAGTCGACATCAGAGTATGCACCCAACGCAACCGTTCAAGGAGACATCGTACGCAGTGTTGGTACTTTGTGGAATATTTAGCGTGCGTTCACGTCTCTGGTCTGGTTTGGTCGGTGGTTGTTCTGGACATGCCCGAACCGAACCTGGGACCTTTCACATGCAAGGCAAACGCCGTAAACGACTGTGCTCCCCAGCCGAGTGCATCTTTGATTAAATACAGGGTGGTTATAAAATAACGCTCGCTATTCGGAGTGGTCTGTAGCTGGAATGAATAATCACAATGCATCAAAAATTAACACACTTACTAATCAAGAAGGGGGGAAAAGAATGGACTCATAAAAAAGATTGAATCCAAAAAAATAATCATAAAAAATAAGCATAAAAAACAAACTCGTCTCTTGACCAGGGTTCCAAATTACGAAGCGTCATCAATTATGGCCAATTGCGGCCAACACAGCTAATTACGATTCGTAATTTAGAATCCTGGTCAAGAGACGAGTTTTTTTCCAAGAAGAATGGAATCATATAAAAGAAACTCTTCTCTTGTCCAAGGTTCTAAATTACGAGGCATAGCCAATTATGGCAAATTACGACCAACACATCCAATTACTCCTCGTAATTAAAATCCTGGTCAAGTGAAGAGGTTTTTTTTATGGTTCCATTCTTTCCCTCCTTGATAAGTAAGTGCCTTCATAGGAGTCTTAAAAAGTACCCACTAGTGATTGTTTTGGCCGTTAGTCATCCTATAGAATCGGACCTTTTTGACATTGTGAACAATTAACATTCTGAGTTAATTGCATGACACAAAATTTGCATAAGGGGCCATCTTCATATTAAAAATGTTACTAACTTTAAAATTTCCAATAGTAACACCTCTTTTTGAATCCATATTTCAAATCTCTGACCTATGTCCATACGAAATGCCAAATTTTGTTAGTTTTTAAGGGGTCACAGGAGTCTTAAAAATGTGCAAAGAAGGTACTACAAAACATAGTTTGATCTTTCGTGTCATTTTTTTAACTATTCAATGTATAAGTATAATTTTTGTATATGTAATTCTACAAGATTTATTTATTATAAAATAAGTTTTAAAATTTATGAAACTTTAGCCAAAACTAAAATAAATGATATTAAACATGAAGCTATTTGAACACATTGTGATTAGGCTTGCGCGGCAAATTGTGAGATCTAAATTGAAAAAATGACCAAGAAAATGACTTTATATTGTACAAATATGTGCAAACAAAGACTTATACCTAAATTCTCAGCTTAATTTGAATTAGAAATTATTTTAAGAACTTTTTTCTAAAAAAATTAATAAAAATTTAAAAATTTTGATTTTAAATTTTTTAAAAAATAATTTCTAATTAAAATTGAGCTGAGAATTTAGGTATAAGTCTTTGTTTGCACATATTTGTACAATATAAAGTCATTTTCTTGGTCATTTTTTCAATTTAGATCTCACAATTTGCCGCGCAAGCCTAATCACAATGTGTTCAAATAGCTTCATGTTTAATATCATTTATTTTAGTTTTGGCTAAAGTTTCATAAATTTTAAAACTTATTTTATAATAAATAAATCTTGTAGAATTGCATATACAAAAATTATACTTATACATTGAGTAGTTAAAAAAATGACACGAAAGATCAAACTATGTTTTGTAGTACTTTCTTTGCACATTTTTAAGACTCCTGTGACCCCTTAAGCATTATTAGAGGAGTTAGAGACGTGCAAAGTTTAGGTCCCATAATGTTAAATGAGTTGCACATAAAAAACTATCCCGATCTATAAATAATTAAGAAAATGAAACGAATTTTTTACTGAAAAGAAATTATAATAACCCAAACAAAATACATTCAATATTGGGGTATTTAAAACAATTTTTATATTTTTAAATAATTATTATATTAATTTTTTTAAAAAAATATGAATAGAAACCCCTTAATATTTTTAAAGAAATAAATTTAAGACAAGAAGTTTAAGCGAAATCCTAATTTTTAAAAAATTTTATTCATAATTTTCTGAGTAAGTCACAAAATACTTTTTAATTGCTCTTTAGGGGACTGTGTATAAGATTACGTGTGTAATCTATAATAATAAAAATGAAGTTTTGTGTGTATGTGTGTGTGTATGTATGTCTCTCCGAAACTCACAAACTAGACATTTGCTTGACTCGTAACTTGGTACAAATACGTAGTTCATACTTGAGTTACAGAATAAGAACTTTCAGAGCTCGAAGTGTTCTATTTTTAGAGAAAATTCGAATTTTCTGGGAAAACTACACCACTTTGGCTCAAATCCGACGATTTCTTTTCTTTCCTGATGCCATCTGAAGGAACAATTAAATAAAACTTTCAACGAAAATAAATAAAATTGAAAATATTTATTTTATTGTGTTGCCATAACTTTCAGAAACTAAATTCATTATTTGAAAATAATTGATAGGTGTCAAGTGACGTATTTCCAACAAGTCTTGATTCCTGGATTTCTTATGGGTTTAGTTGATAATTTCGTCAATGATGGTTCTGTTGATTACAAATATGCATGTTCAAACAATAAATGTGTAGTTTACCTATAAGTTCTAGAGCTGCCGTTAGGTCTTTATTTTCTCGCCAAATACGTTACCAATCCCGCCAAATTATAATAAAAACTCGCCAAATGGGCAAATGGTTTGTTAAGCTATTACTGAACAATGATGGTTAATAAAGGTCATCGCACGAGCTGCATATTAGGGTTTTATGTCTTTACTTTTTCGCCAAATACATTGCCAATCTCGCCAATTCATTGATTAAAACTCGCCAAATGAGCAAAATGTTTGTTAAGCTATTACTGAACTATGATGGTTTATAAAGCCATCGCACTAGAGCTGCATATAAGGGTATTATGTCTTTATTGTTTCGCCAAATATGTTGCCAATCTCGCCAAATTATATATTAAAACTCGCCAAATTGGCAAAATGTTTTTAAAAATAATTTATAAGCTGGTTGGTTTTTTGGTTTTGGTTTGAATTATCGTCGCACTAGAGCTACACGAGGGCTATTAAGCTGGTTGGACATGCTAAGGTCGTTGTGTTAGAGCTGTATAATGTGTGTGTTTGTAGCTATATCTATTTTCTCGCCAAATTATTAACCAAAACGAGCCAAAAGAGTTAAAAAAGGTTTTATGTATTTATGAGGGAATTGTGATGACATTTATGAGTACATTTTACAGCGTATTTTTGATTTTAGAATATTAGGGCAATGAATTGAGATTTTTTACTTGATAACGAGTGGAAAGAGAATAACTTAAGTTTATGATTTTATAACAGGTTATATGGTACACATACTTGGATCGATTTGATATTTATTTAATCCGTGCGAAGTGCGGGTATAAATTTGCTAGTTGATAAATAAAGACGGCTTTGCATGTTGCATGCATGCTTGCTTGTCATTTTAGAGATGGTCCCCAAAAAGTCCACAAGTGATTCGATTGAATAACTCGTCAAATATTCATCCAAATGTAACGAAAACTTAGATTTAAGGGTTTTCAAGAGTGCTTAACATTTCTAAGTTATTAAAATTGGGTGTTGCTTTTGGAAATTTCAAAGATCGTAATATTTTTTATATGAAGACTGCCCCTTATGCACATTTTGTATCGTGCAATTAACTCAGAATGTTAATTGTACACAATCTCAAAAAGGTCCGATTCTATAGGGTGACTAACGGATGAAATAACCTCAAGTGGGTACTTTTTTATTTCCTCAGCTGTACCTCGCTCGTGAAATAAATTCCACTAGTTTTAAAAAGCATTACTTTTCGCACTAGTTGCATAAATATCTATTTTAAGGCTCATTATATATGAATGAAGAAAGATGCATAAAAAATATTAAATTTGCATAAAAAAATATGCACAGTTTCATTTTTAATTTTAAAGCAACAATTTTACTTATTTATTTTTCGAAATGTAAACTTGTAGTTGCAAAAAGTTATTTATTTAAAAAAATCCATCATTATTCTTCAAACTTCAAAAAAATCAGCAAACGATAAAGATTAATTATCAAATCTGAAAAATAAGATGAAAGATAATTATTAATTTTAGCTAATAAAAGCTTGAATTCGAACTAGCTAACGGCCCTGTTTGGGGAATTTATTTCTGAGGCGTTGTTAGCGTGTTTCCTGTTAAGCGCAAAATGTTGTGTGGAAGCAGTGTAAGTGACAGATTCTGTAACAAACCAACTTGTTTTTTTTTTTTAAAAAAAACCATGAATGCATTGAAGTATCTTTCAATTCCAAACACCACAATACAATTTCAATTGACAAAGCTTCTCAATTCAGAGAGCTCCGTCAATTCAGAGTGAATTTGTGCTATTTTAGTTAGGATCCGGCCCGTGCAGCTAAAAAATATCCTACGAATAATACTTTGTGTAAGAGAGTGCACGTTAAATATCCTTTAAAGTACCAATGCTGGGTACGATGTTGCCTTTAACGGTTGTGTGTTGGGTGCCTACTCATGCACGTTAAATATCCCCTAAAGTCCTTACGCTGCGTACGATGTTGCCCTTACCGGTTGCGTTGGGTGCCTACTTAGATGTCGACTAGTCAATTGACTGTGGTTCTAAAATATGATGCCCGTCGCTCGTGTAGCTCTGGTGCGAAGATTATTAAAACCTAACCTAACCTCCAATGAATCAAAAAATCAATCGAATATATACCGTCTAGAGACGGTTTGTGATCGTTAAATCCATTGTGGTTCAATGGCAGATAGTCTTATACAATATCCCTTTTCTTACTGAAGCGCCCGAACAACTATGGATTCGATAATGTTATTCCTATCAAATATTACGAGGAAGCAAAAATCTTTCGTAGCGAAAGGAATATCGCAAATCGGTTCCCAGTCAGATAAAAGCATCTTTTTAACGGCACTTCAAAATTACGAGGCACATTGACAAAAATCCCTTAAGGGGTCATAGGAGTCTTTAAAATGTGCAAACAAGGTACTACAAAACATAGTTTGATCTTTCATGTAATATTTTAACTACTAAATGTATAAGTATAATTTTTTATATGAAATTCTACAAGATTTATTTATTATAAAACAAGTTCCAAAATTTATGAAACTATAGCCAAAACTAAAATAAATGATATTAAACATGAAGCTATTTGAACACATTGTGATTAGGCTTGCGCGGCAAATTGTGAGGTCAAAATTGAAAAAATGACCAAGAAAATGACTTTATATTGAACAAATATGTACAAAGACTTATACCTAAATTCTCAGCTCAATTTTAATTTGAAATTATTTGTAAAAAAATTTAAAATCAAAATTTTAAAATTTTTATTAATTTTTTTAGAAAAAAGTTCTTAAAATAATTTCTAATTAAAATTGAGCTGAGAATTTAGGTATAAGTCTTTGTTTGTACATATTTGTTGAATATAAAGTCATTTTCTTGGTCATTTTTTTAAATTTTGACCTCACAATTTGCCGCGCAAGCCTAATCCCAATGTGTTCAAATCGTTTCATGTTTAATATCATTTATTTTAGTTTTGGCTAAAGTTTCATAAATTTTAAAACTTGTTTTATAACAAATAAATCCTGTAGAATTACATATAAAAAAATTATACTCATTTATTGAGTAGCTAAAAAATGACATGAAAGATCAAACTATGCTTTGTAGTATCTTCTTTGCACATTTTTAAGACTCCTGTGACCCCTTAAGGTTGCTTATAGCTCAAGTGTAGATTTAGAGCGACGTAATTCAATTAACCTGCAAACTAAGTATGTCATCCCGTTTTCTAGGAGGGAAGATGGTTGGTTGGTACATGTATTTCCGGCTTGTGTGCTTGATGAGAGATCCGCTTATAAACCTTCGTCAAGTAAGACAGACATAGACAGAATTTGTATTGATATAGAGAGAGAAATTACACCCAGGGCGAAGGCGGGGATTTCTCATTGGGTGTGTAAGATTGGTTGACGAGGGAGGGGCTTAGAAAAAATAGTTTCCAAGTGACCAATCGGCTACTTATAGAAGGGCTGAAATCAGAGATAATCAAGATAAATACGTCAATCAATTAATTGAGCATTGTGATTTGCTGGTCTCCGAGTTCTCTGACCCTCCCTCTTTAACAGTTCCAATATCTTCACCAGATGTCGCCTTCGGCCAAGTTGAGTTGCCTTAATCGGTACTATCCCGCCTTAATGGGTTACCTTCGATTCTTATCAACATCTCAACCACAAGAAGTACAGCCAAAATACAAAAGCTGACTTTCTTGTCGTGCGTAAAAACTAGATGCGTGCGTTTTTCAAAGTTATCCCCATGCGGCAGAAGATATGGAATATGAATAGTTTTCCGTATTTGTGAATAGCTAATTTTTTAAAAAAAAGACCGATGTACAAAGGGAGATTACCGTCCACGGTTCTTCTTTCACTAAAATGCTGAGAAAAAGAAGCATAGGGGAAATTCTTCAAAATACTTAAGGCTGTTTGGGATGTCGAGGTTCAAGTGCAGAGCATTCCGTGTCTATCATCTAAATCTATATCTCAGAGGAAACTATTTAGTTAAGGTGGTACGGCTTGAGGCGTCATGCCATGGAGTTTACCTTAGCAGATTCTGTCTTCGACTCAGCCAATATCCTTCCTATATACGGATCGTACTGGACCAATTTCTTGGAGCCAAGGCTGGGGGCCCAGTCGGTAAGGCGCTTGAGTTGAATGCGAAGTGTTCCAGGTTCGGGGCCGAGCATATCCAAAATAACAGCCGATATATAAACGGTATGTGTACATAAAAAGACTGACAAACAGTACTCCGTGTAAGGAGTGTGCACTTTAAATATATTCCAGACACTGCGTTCGATGTCATTCATAAAAAGTTGCATTGGGTATACCAACTCAGGTGACAGCTCGTCACTTGACTGTGATTCTGAATTACGGCGACATTCTCCGATAGCAATCGCGTAGCTCTAGTGTGACGTTAATTCCACTCAACTCAAGACTAGTAATATGCGGCGGGAATTTTATTCTACATAAATTTAACTAATTCTATTACTTAAAATACAATATGTTGGGCTGTGGGGAGCCTAGTGATTATAGTGATAGTGACTATAGTATAGTGACTTGGTCTCAGAATCGAGAGGTCCCACGATCGAGTCACGATGAACACTAAAGACCCACCTAGTGTATGCGGAGTACGTGCTCTTTAATCTGTTGTGTCCGAAAGTCCTGTGGACGGTCACTGCGCAGTTTCCCACGGATACAGGTCCCTGGAGACTATGTCCCTCCTCTTCAGGGACAAGTCTAAATTGTGGAGGTGGCGCGCGATAAATGGCGGCATCTGTCACGCATGTGTGTTGCGTCTGTCATACTTGACCAAGGCTTATAAGCAGGTCTCTGACCAAGCACACAAGCCTGAAAATATATGCATAACCACCAACCGATCAACCTACTATATGTTGGCATTTGTTTGTAAACAACTGCCTGGGAATAACAAACAGACGCAATCGAATTATTGAATTATAAACAGAAACAAACAAATTGTAAACAAATTATTTTTTAATTAAAAAAATTAAAAAAGTTAAAAAAATTATTTTTTAACTGATAAAAAAAGGATCATCCAACCAAGAAAAATCAATTATTTTTTCGAGTTATTCACCCCAATTGTTTATTGTTAACCGGAAATGCATCCACAAGAAATCAACTGCGGGCACTTCAGAAAATTCGATTAAAAATTGACCTTCAGAAAACATCCTGCTATTATAAAAACCAGTCCCATTATCAAAGATTTTTTATAACTGCAAAAAATCAATCTGACCTTTTTTTTTATTGGTATCAGTTTCAAACGAAATAGCTTTAGGCTTTTTGTTTGAAAAACACTTGTCGCAAATATTTGTTTTATGAGTGAAGTTGAGGGTTAAAAGTTAGTGATACGTAATTTATTGTAAGTCTAAAAATTTTCATGCATGGGCGAACTAATTTTTCATTTTTTCATTTTGAATACGCATATTTTAAAGGTTTTTTTTCTCTGATTTTTTTATAACAACTTATTTGTATGACCTTTCTTTGAAAGCATATAGTGTTAATGAGTTTCCATAATTTGTATTATTATTACTTTCCAATGTCTATATAAAAGAGGGGCCTGGGGGATTCTGCCTACTCAAGTGTCGTCTCGTCACTAGACTGCTGTTCTAAATTGCGACGCCCGTCTCCAATAGCCTTCGTGTAGCTCTAGCACGACGATATTTCACACTAACTTAACTTTAAGCCGCCTAGATGGTGCCATAAAAAATGGCTTTCAGTTCTAGGATACATGTTGGGGTTGCAATAGGCTTTATCCTCCAAAAAAGCAGGCCCGTTTACAAAAAAAAAAGTTTTCTGAGTGTATTTACGCATTACGAGGCCGCTACTGGAGCGACCCGAGATCTGCTATCGTCGTGAACCCTCCTGCCAGGGGCGACATTTCTGTCCGTCCGGTTTCTGCTCTGTTCTGAAGCTCACCCAGAAGGACGTGTTGATTACAGAGTACCATAAAGAGTTATTTGCGAAGAACTATTGCACTTTTTTCCTGTGTTCTCATTACAAATGTTTGAATTTTGTAAAATAAGTCTAAGTAGAATAAGTTTTGTACTGTAAGTGTAGGGGAGACTGTTGTACCTTGGGACAATTTTTAAATTTTAATTTTTTTCTTCGATAATTATAGTCAAAATAAAAATTTAAAAGCAGCATTAAAACACACCAATTTATTCCCCTATAATATATTTTTTTAAATTCTGGCAGCTTGAAATTAAAAAATTGCCACTCATTTGAAGTAGAGAGGATAAACTGTCCCAAGGTACAACATGATGTTGTACCTTGGGACATGCTTTATAATTCAGTCAATAATCATACAATTGAACTAATTTGTGTCAGGAAACAAACTTTTTTTTCAAGGAAATACACAAATAAAACTTCAGAATTCAAGAATAATTTAAATAGAATTCCAGAATTATATTTTAAAACTTCAATCATTATAAAATATATCCAAAACAAAGCTGAGTTGTATTTTACATGTTTTGTGGAATTGCTCTTAAAATAAATAATAAAGATATTTTTATTTATCCAAATTATTAATAATCATGAATACCTTATGTATTACCTTATGTATAATCATGTATTGTACCTTTGGACCTGTCCCAAGGTACAATACGCTTTACTGTCCCAAGGTACAATACACTACATGGTTTAAATAAAAGCAAGATTGTGTCGAATCTAAATGCATAATCATTATTTTCTCATAACCAAAATATTTTAAAATCTTCTCTTTTATGAAGAAAATAAAATTCAGTTGACTTTTTGTAAAAGTACTAAGGTAAAAAATTATATTAGAATGAGAAAAATATTTACTTTGGAGTATGAAAACTTATTTTTTGTCACCAATTCATCAATTCAATGATGCTAGTGTTAAATTTTATTTGTCTGTTGGTTAAGGCTGTCTGTTGGTTAAGGATGATGTCTGTTGGTTAAGGCTACTATTAGAAATATACAATGTATGAATATTGCCAATAGATTCTTAGAAATTGTCAGTGTCCCAAGGTACAACACTCTCCCCTAATTGTCGTCACACTGGAGACTCGACGTATTTCTTTCACCACCAGGACCTGATCTTCCATAAGGCCCATTAGACCCGGGACCAGGGCCCGTTCTAGGAAATCTCAGACTATAGGCACCACCTATTTTGGGGGCCCCTTCAGGGAAAATTTTGTGTATGATTTCCAGTTATGATAATGCTATAAATGAACAATGTATCAAATTTTTGCTACAATTTTATCGGCTTCCTTAAAAACACCGATCCAAATAATAACGTTAGTAAGTCAATTTCTCAGTCAAACTTCAGCAAAAAAAAAAAAAAAAGTGGAGTATAAGATTTTTTTTGTTTACTGATATTTTGCGGATTTACAGCTTTCAGTATAATAGAAACTGAAATTTAGGGGCCCCTAAAATTTGTGGGCCCGGGCCTAACGGTCCTTATGAAAGAACAGGTCCCGCCCGGGTCCCTCACAATTTTAGAAAATTATATATTTTTTTTTGGGGCCCCACTTCTTTTTGCATGACTTTGACTCAACATGAATGGTCTGGTCAATGTAAAAAGAAAAAATTATACAAACATTTTGCAAATCGTACACATAAATTTTGTGAGAGGCCCCAAAATTTGTTGTGCTTATAGTTTATATTTTTCTAAATCAGGTTCAGTCCACCGCCAAATAGAATATTTTCAATGTTAACTTTTACCGATACTGTGGTTCGTTTACTGTGTTTTGTCGCCAGAAAATTCCGTTTTTTGCCAAAGATTCCGTTTGGTTAGGCTGAATTTTCTTCCAACTAGAACTACACGAGAGCTATTGGGAAACCGAGACGGTGGACGATCTGCGGCTGAGCGCGCGGTGAAATGGCATAAGCCTTGGTTTCCTCGGAGTCTGTCGCCAGAAAAATGCGACCGCTATTATACGTGGATGACGTCACTCTACCGGCAACAGCTTCATCGGAACGTTACGTTGACATGAAGCTGGAAACCTAGCGAACTCACTCAACTCAACTCTGCTGTTGTTTTGGTTTTCGTCTTTGCATGTCAAAAATGGAAAATTTAGGTTCTTCGTGATTTCTCACAAATTCAATTAGCATTTCTTCCTCGGCAATCGTAACACAACCCTCTTCCTTCATTTCCTCAAAATTTTAATTTTTGGCAAGCACACCACGCAACAGATAACAGCAAAAAAACGTTGTCATCAGGATTTCCCCAACGCACTCAACAGCAACTCAATCTGGCGGTTGTGTTGAGTTGTCCGGCAACGCTCCCGAGGAAACCACTCTAGCGTAATCAATGTCAGTAGTTTCTATTACGTCACTCACCGCACTTGTCCGACCTTAAATCTGTTGACGGACTCCGAGGAAACCGAGGCTATAGTATGTTCGAACCGCTACCGGCGTGTAAAGTGTTAATATTCAAAAGAACAGGCGAAAAATATTAATTTTGTAATGATATTTATTATTAAAAGCCATACCTTTTTTTTCCCCTTTCCCTCATCTGGTCAAGAGGTAATCATGGTTCATGTTAAATCCGTTCTAACGGCGAGTTATAAGTTTGTTGCAATAATTACGACGTCTTTTATGCATGCCGAAAATAAAGTGACAAGATATGGGAACTTCCGGATTTGCTTGGTTTTTTGTTGATGTTGTTGATACTCTTTGAGGTCAGATCTATTGTGGGATGAGGTTGCTTTCGGAATGGGCAGTGTACAAAAAAAAGATTAAACAAACACATAAAAATTCATGAGTGAGGTGTCGTAATATTTTAATACCTTCGAATAAGATAGCTTTGGCTCTGAAGGGTAACTTTGGCGCAAGCTTTTTATACTAGTAAGTTTTCATTAAATACACTTTTAAAAAATGTGCTTGCTTTTTTTTTTCAATGCCGGCTCGGCCTTGATCTCAGAAATCTCAGAAAAAAAATCAAATTTGAAGTACTTCAATTTGAGAAAAAGACCTTTTGTAGCTCTAGTGCGACGATAATTCAAACCAAACCAAAATCAATTTAAGAAAAGAAAAATACAAAATTTCATGCTCATTTAAAAAGCATAAGAAACTCTTTTTGATGGAATTTAATCACGATTGCCATTCATAACAATCGCTCGAGAAGCTTTATTTCCTTTAAGACGGTATAGGACACAAAATCTTCAAAAAATTTTAAAAAAAATATTATTATCATAAAAAATAACACAAATATTTTAGAATTATTTAAAACAAAAATTTTATTTATATCTGCAGTAGAACGGGAGATGTGTAGTTTTTTGTGTCATGACATCTGTGTTTTCCAACCACGTTTATAATCTTTGCTTCCTCGTAATATTAGATAGGAATAACGTTATTGAATCCTTAGTTGTTCGGTCGGCTTGGAGCGCTTCAGTAAGGAAAGGGATAAACTTCAAAGCTGTTTTTCTCCTTGATCGTGTTTTCGATGATTTTTTGACTTTAAATTGATATAACTCAAAATCTTCTGCCCATAGAGTGTCACAATTTTCCACTCATATTTTTCAAACATATATCTTTAATTTGTCTTTAGGGATTAGTTGTAAAAAATTTTTATTTATTAATTTTTATAAAAAAAAGTGAACCTGTGAAATTGTTAAAAAAAAACTTCAATAATTAAAAAAAAACTATGGCAAATAAGAAAAATCGGTAAAGACAGTTTGTTAAATACATTTTTCTGTTTATAAAAATGCTTAATTTTTGTTTGTCAATAAATAATTTGTTGACTTATAACAAAAATAGGAAACATCACTTTTTGACACATTTATTTTTTAAAAAAATAAATAATGATAATTTAAAACCTTTGACTATCTAAAAGTGTAAGTATATTTAGTATACATTTATATAAAAAAAATTATATTGATATCGGCAATATTAAAAAAAAAGTTAAAAGTGTCCCATGCCCCCTTAAATAATGAATGTGATTGTTATTTTCAGAAAAAGAACGATATCAAGATATTAGTATAATCTAAATTTAACTTTACTCGTATGTTCAGATATATTAACGGTTGCGTTGGGTGCATATTCAGGTGTTGGCGTAACTTGACTTTCGACGCCCGCCGCCAATAGCCCTCTGGCTCTAGTGCCACGATAATTTAAACAAAATCAGATATATTATGTAATTTCTACAAGATTTTTCTTAGCCCTATTGACATTCTTGTATATCTCGGAAATTGTGGTGCTGCCATCTGTTGTTGTTATTATAAAGCTTTATCTAAAATTTTATTTATATTATTTGTTTGCAAAAAAACACTATTTTTTAAAGCTATCTGATCTTCAAAGCCTAATGATATCCTCCTTTTTAAAATACATCAGTATTAGTTATTTTTTTACTGTTATTAAAGTGGAAAGTAGGCCATTTATTGTTTCAAAAAATATATTTCTTATATTTTGATCTTTGTTATTGTACTCATTAAAACTCATTATTATATCAATTTTACTATTTTATATGGTTATGCCATGTTAGCATTCACTTCTTTTACCTTTTCATAGCTCTCTTGCAAATAAACTATTGTAAACCCGTAAAAATCGCAAATTTATTCTGGCCCTTCAAAATGTGGTGGCGACATCTATACAAAATGAAAGCTACTAATCTTATTAAAAACAATTAGACTCGTTCGGGCCAACGGCACTGTTAATGGCTTATATATTCTTAATCAATTGTAACTATTTTATCTGCTAAATAAATTTTAAACTTCTAATTTAATTTCAAGAATAAATTCTTTAAAGTTCTAAAAAATTAAATTGCAAAATAAATTTAAAAAAATTAACCTGGGCCTGCCAACATGGGATTTTTTAAAAAAATATTTTCCAGTTGTAGAAAATCCGACATTATAGTGCTGCCATAAATAAGTCATCATATACGAAGCGGTGTTTTTTTTCTAACTCCGATGGGCTGTATCAAAAATACCGGTAAAAATAAAAATAAAAGATTTTTTTACCAAAAGTAATGTACAATACTTAATTAAATTATTTAAATTCCAATACAGTTAATTTTTTTTTCAGTATTTTTCCTATAATGTATGAGTATTAAAGATACAAATATATTTTTTCGGGATAAAAAAAAACCCCACTCATTAGATGGTTGAACGAGACCGTCACAACTCCTTCCCAATCATTGGCGGCTACATTTTCTGAAGAGAGTATTTCAAAGCTTTTTTACAGGTATGACAAATGCCTTAATCGTCAAGGTGATCAGATAAAGAAATAAGCAGTATTGAACATTACTTTTGGTAAGAGAAATCTTTTTTTTTTTGTATTTTGACCCGCCTTTTTCATAAACTTAAAGTTTAGTATATTTTTTTACGCTATACAAGTACCATTTTCAACAAATCCCAGTGTACACTCTTAAAACAAACGAGCGATTTTAACTCAGTCTGAGTTAATTTTCACTCCTTTCGGTGTCGAAAATGCACTTCCCCTATAGAAGTGAATTTCACTCTTTTGTTTTGTTAAACCTCCAACAATCTTAACAACAAACGAGCGATTTTAGGGCGATTAGGAATGATTTATGGCTATTACGAGCGATTTAGGAGTTAATTTTCACTCCTTTCCAGTGCCGAAGATGCACTTCCTCTTTAGGAATGGATTTCACTCTTTTGTTTTAAGAGTGTGAACGCAAAACTTTAAATCTCATTTTCCCGTTTTCACCTTTTTGCCACTTGGCACGTTTTTTCATTAAGCTCTTCAATTATCGGTAGGGGCTGGGGAGCCCAGTCGGTTAAGCACTAGCTTAGCATGCGGAAGGTCCCAGGTTCGGGTCCGGGCATCGCCAAAATAGCTGCCGGCCTATAAACGGCCAGTGCAGCCAAAAATGTCCGACGAATAATACCCTGTGTAAGGGAGTGCACGTTAAATATCCTTCAAAGTCAGAACGCTGCGTACGATGTCGCCCTTAACGGTTGCGTTGGGTGCCTATTCAGGTGTGGCTCGTCACCTGACTGTAGTTCTAAAATACGACGCCCGTCGCCAATAGCCCTCGTGTAGCTCTAGTGCGACGATAATTCAAAACCAAAACCCAAAACCAAAATTCAATTATCGGTTAATAATACTCTTCTGAAATATCATGCATTCCAAAAGAGTTTGTATAGTCTGGGTGCCACAACTTGACATCCAAAATATTTTGATTGTGGAACAGTCCACTTCGAAAAAAGGTAAGGAAGGTTTTGGTTTTAGGCAAGAGTTACTATCTTTGGCGATTCATTGCTTTTTTTGGCGCATTTTTCTTTAAGGTTTAGAAACAGGTTATCAATTGAAGTGTATATCGATAACAACAATCCTCTATCGCCGATAACTGATGTGTAGGTCTAGTGTGATACACTTACAATCGAACTAGACCACAATCGCCTCTTCTCGCCAAACGCTTTGGACTGGCAACCCTTTTTCTTTCGGCTTAAAACCTTAATTCAAAGAAGAATCTTGCACAATCAAAATATTTAGGGTGTCAAGTTGTGGCAGCCAAACTATATCTATCAATAAGTAAATATTATTTAAAATCCCCGTATATTTGCTTATAATCAGTAACCGATAATTATAGTCCGATTGGCTTGTCAATTGATTTGTTAGAACTGTGCTCTAGCTTCCAAATTACGTGCAACTTAAAATAACCCAATCAACCAAACATGCTCTAAATTCAGAGCGTTAGAAGATAAGATATGCAATCTTGAGTATACATAACTACTGGTTACAGTGTGGAATTCGTTTTCTGTGATTAGACAATGTTTTCACAGTGACTGTGCACACACCAAACTTCCTCGGCAGTTTGTTTCGAGATAAGCGTGTATGTTTAAGATATCTGGATTTAACGCCCCGGATATTCAGCTTAACACTTTCGGTCCCAACTTTATATATTTTTTATTTTAAATATCTAAAATTTTATAAATAGGACTATTATGCATCCAGAATGAAATGATAAAAAGCAGGGGGTGGGGGGGGGGGAATCTTAATTTTTTAATCAAAATTAAATTTAAAAAATTTGGAATCATAACCTTTAAATAAATTATATTAAAAAATTCAGAATTTTATTTGTTAAAAATAGTTACAATTCAATTTTTAAGCATGGAGAAATTAGGCCCAATTTCTTTAATACCATTGTTTCGGATTGAATTTTATCTTACCATGTTTTTCATGTTTCCTCATTTAACTAAAACAAGTATTTTTTTTTTCAAATGACACAATTCTTCCTTCTAGAGAAAACCTAACTGTTTTTAAAAATTTATGGACAATTTAATAAAATTTATTTTAAATAAGTGCGAGTTTAACTTAGTGAGAAAAAAATACAAATGGAATCATCGGGATTGAAAGGAGGAAGGGGGGAAGAAAATGAGAGCGACAACCGGCTTCTAAAAATTAAGGTCTTTTTCTGTATTGATTCAACGAGATGAAGAAATAATTATCTTAGCTTAATTATTCCTGTACGCGTTATTTCTGAAGCGGTAGGAAGGTTTAAAGGTGTTTAGGTTAGGTTTTGAATTATCGTCGCACTAGAGCTAGAGCCCTCTAGAGCTACACGAGGGCTATTGGCGACGGGCGTCGTATTTTGGAACCACAGTCAAGTGACAAGCCAACATCTGAATAGGCACCCAAAGCAACAGTTAAGGGCGACATCGTACGCTTAAAGCTGTTTAGTTTTCAATTTGAAAAACTAATTTTGTCATTGATTGCACACTCAGGCCAAGATTGCAACAGCCGTCTCTTGAAAAACAATCAAGTTTAAATTCGAATTCCGTTTCGTGTCTTTTCCTTCTTTGTTTTTACTTTGAAATTGAGTGTGAAAAACCGAAAAAGACCATCAAATTTTATTTCTCATCCTTGAGAAGAGATATTTTCTTTTTCATGTAGCCGAAGCTTTCTATAAGCCGCGTGTAAGGGCGTTAAAATAATAGGGAATAAGTGTAATTTTGTGGAACGTGGTTTTTCTGATTGATTTTGAAGTTCAATGAACGAGAAAGTGTTTCGAAATATTTTAACCGTTCAGTCCCAATGATAATTGGGCATCATCATTTTTTAAATATTTTTCTGATCGTTATAGCCATTTATGATATCAAAAAGCACATCATTCGATTCTTCAAACTTTTTCTTTTTTTAAAATACTTTTTATTCATCCCAATATATGTCAGCCCTATTATTATTTTTTTTAATTATGATCAGAAGAAATTATGATGTCAAATGGCATCACTGGGACTGAAAGGGTAAAAGGGAGGAAAGAGATTTCAGAAATTCTAAGAAATCGTTCTTGATACTTTGATTTAAAAATATTCGACTTAATGCAAATTGCACTTTTTATTCCTTCAAAAATTTGGTTTAAAGTTACACCATCTTTTATTAGAGTCAAAAAAGTAACTCCTTAATTGATATTATTTCCGATAACCAGTCTTCCAAAAGTCTTTATTTTTTCAAATACATCTTATTTTTGTGTACTCAATATGACACTTTATTTTACTTTCGATCTAGTTTTTTTTTAATAAAAAAAAACGTAAGGTAGGCGAGTACCCAAAATTCCACAAAATTCTAAAATTTTTACTATTACTTTAATCTTTTCCAAATTTGGCATATAGTCCAGTAACCAGGTAGTCAAAAGGGGGTGTTTCAGGAAAAAAATACAGAAATTGTTTTCTCAACGGTTTTATATGTTTTCGAGGGTGCTGAATCCGAATATCAACTTTGTTAACAAATTCGGGCATGGGAACATTTAAAAAAATCGAAAAAATCCCAAAATTTTACCCCTTTTGTTGGTTTTTTCCTTCTAGCAGGAAAAGTATTAGTTTCTCAACTAAAAAGTCAATACAAAAGTTAAAGAACTGTAAACAAGCTAAATAAAAGTCAATTACACTATTTATGTCAGATTAATAGTTTAGTTGCTACAGCGCGCTGAAAATCGGGCAATTCCTCCTGAATGTGAAAAGTCCGAAATTTTCACTTTCAGCACGCAAAATAGTACTGTAGAAATAGTTAGGAGTGGAACTATAATTGAAACACAAACTAATCTTGTTGCAAATGGTTAGGTTAGGTTAGGTTAGGTTTGAATTATCGTCGCACTAGAGCTACACGAGGGCTATTGGCGACGTGCGTCGAATTTTAGAACCACAGTCAGGTTGATGTTGCAAATTCTAGGAAACATGCTTCTAATAAACATACTAAAAATAACAACCCGAACTGTCGCTCAAAATACGTTTTTTAGCCGCAATCTTGAAATAACATCAATTTTTATTTTTAAAAATTACAATAAACCATAATAAATAGAGTTTAGTATCAAATTAAAAGATATTTTTCGCTGACAAAGAATATAATATTGGTTTTAAAACCTTAATATTTACAAAGATGATTTTAGAAGGAAATGATAAGAAAACGGGCGAAAAATTTCCGGAAAACGTTAAAGAAATATTGAACAAACCCTCATGAAATGTACGAAAAGAATTTAGAAAGAATGGCTGAAAGTCAACATGGAACCCGGTTTTAAATCATTTGAAATGCAGTGAAATAACTTATGCAATGAGTTTGCTGACCAGTGTTTTCCGTTAATCTAACTCATGCAAGAATGGTGAAAGATTTTGTAGATCTAAACAAGGTAATGGAAACAATGTGCTCCATATATGTTATGTTTGGTTTTTCATACCCATCAAACACTATTATAACTTTTCCATAAATTATGTTGACATTATACAAATACTTCCTTGTGACATCCCCAATTGTTGTACAAGTGTTCCAGAGAAATTAATGCACCGTCATCAAGCACGTAGGAAATATACTTTGCTGGGCACAAGGAGTCAATTGAATTTTTATTGTTATAAATGGAATATGATGAGTTTGCAATATATTTGTCCGTTTTATTCATTCGTCGATTGCTATGGTCAATAAATGAAGTTGGTAATGTTTAGATAGCTAGTAATTGAATTTTTCGTACTGTCCTTTATTATCCAAGCAGATGTAGCATGTAAGCTCGCATCCTGTATGTTAAAAGACTTGAATTTTTAGATGAGTTTCACCAGAAAGGACTAGTTATTACTACTCCTTTTTCCATAGTTTTATCATAGCTGCTTAGTCCTTTTCTATTAAGTTCCATCTCTAAAAGGTATGGTAGACTAGTTTATTTTAAATATCGCTTCAAATCATGTCACGTTAGCCTTGTCTGCAATATATATTATTCCATTAACAAAATTCTACAAAGCGCTTGAAAAATCAGTGAATTTATTGCCCACACACACACATTGGTGTCTATAAAAGTATTACCTTGTTTAGATCTACAAAATCTTTCGTCCTTCTTGCTTGAGTTAGATTAACGAAAACACTGGTCAGCAAACTCATTGCATAAGTTATTTCACTGCATTTCAAATGATTTAAAACCAGGTTCCATGTTGACTTTTTCATTCTCTCTCAATTCTTTTGGTACATTTCATGAGGGTTTGTTCAATATTGCTTATTATTGGGGACTCCATGTTTGTTATTCACTGAAGCATGGCTCTGGGTCGCAAAGTCGCAAACTTTTGTTGGATATCTCAATAATGACAAGGAGTGCCGTGGTGTGCAGTGAAATTTTTCGGCCGTTTTCTCATCGTTTCCTTCTAAAATCATCTTTGCAAATGTTTAAGTTTTAAAACTAGGTGTATATTCTTTGTCAGGGGGCATAAAATTCCCTTTAATTTGATACCACACTTGACTTATTATGGTTTATTGTAATTTCAAAAAAAGAAAAAAAATGATGTTTTTTTAAGATTGCGGCTAAAAAACTTATTTTGAGCGACAGTTCGGGTTGTTATTTTTAGTATGTTTATTAGAAGCATATTTCCTACCATTTGCAACAAGATTATTTTGTGTTCCAATTAGTTCCACCCCTAACTCTATTTCCACAGTACTATTTTGCGTGCTGAAAGTGAAAATTTCGGACTTTTCACATACAGGAGGAATTGCCCGATTTTCAGCGCGCTGTAGCAACTAAACTATTAATCTGACATAAATAGTGTAAATGACTTTTATTTAGCTTGTTTACAGTTCTTTAACTTTTGTATTGACTTTTTAGTTGAAAAATTAATACTTTTCCTGCTAGAAGGAAAAACCAAAAAAAGGGGTAAAATTTCGGGATTTTTCCCATTTTTTCTAATGTTCCCATGCCCGAATTTGTTAACAAAGTTGATATTCGGATTCAGCACCCTCGAAAACGTATAAAACATTTGAGAAAACAATTTCTGTATTTTTTTCCTGAAAAAACTACCTGGTTACTGGACTAATAGTGATTTGAAATATAATGAACAATGCTATTTAGGCATTTTTTAAATTTAAATATAATTTATTTATTTTAAACGGTGTTTTTCAACTAAAAAAAGAGGTTTACGCTAACAAGTCTACCACATTGAATTTTCCTCCTATAAACATTAATTATGTGTTAAATTCTTCGTTTTGAACTAATACATGCAATGACCCTCTAGAGTTACATACAAATGTGGGAATGGACCAATAGATGGCGCCACCACACAGACCCATTTCTTGGAAGTGGCGTGATGCTTACGTAACAGAGCTGCGGTCCTGTTGCCGGTGTGAAAAGGACGCTTTGGAACTTTCCGCAGAACGAATATGGCCTGCGGGTCTGATGTTGTGTAAAGATGCCGCGGCATCTCTTGTAGTTTTTCGTCTTAAAAGAAAGTTAAATCTTAAAATAAAGTTAAAAGTTTAAAGATTAGCTGTTTATCCTTGTCTCCCATCTTTATATGGGGACTTGGCCGCGATAAATTTATAATTTTTTTTCTTTCGACGATATGAAAAATAAATTTGAATTACCGAGCACGAATCGCATCTACGGGGCTCGCAGGACTGCCCGTGTGGACTGAAATCGTTGGACATTTGATATTGGCAATGAAAATACGTGAATTGTGGACCTCCAAGACTTTATAAACACCACATTGTGCACCAAAAACTGGATTACAAGGTAGTAAAAGTAAAAAGAAGAAAAAAAATCGTCAGTACATCGGCGGTGAGTACAGTTTTGATTCCTACTAACAAAATGGCGTTCCTCTCTAAGACTCGAAAAGTGGATTTACTGAAACTATCTGAGGAACTGAATTTAACAGTGCCGGAGGGAGCAAAAATTTCCCAATTAATTGACTTAATCACAACCGATACAAATTACGTCGAGGAAACAACTAAAAATTTATTGACAAATATTGAGGCGGAGCGGCGTGAAAATTTGCAGAAAGAAGCTGAGGAGGCCAGTAGGAAATTCGAAATCGAGAAATTGAAAGCCGAAGCTTTAGTAAAAAACAGCTCGTCGGCTGAGCAGGAACGAAACCCACAAAAATGTAGTATTATAAATTTGATAAAACCGTTTGACTCAAAGAGTGATATTGGCATATATTTGAATTTATTTGAACGGCAAGCTATAAGGGCTGGTGTACCTATTGAAAATTATGTATCGCACCTATTAACTTTATTGCCCTTAGACATAGTAAATTTAATTGCCCGTGAACCGGATGAGCTTGCTAATGAGTACCAACATGTAAAGAGAATATTATTGAAGCGCTTTAACCTGTCCGCGGAACAGTTTCGTGTCAACTTTTCATTTCTAAAAAAAGAAGCTAATTCGAGTTGGCGTGATTTCGCATTCGAACTAACAAGCCACTTAGAAGGATGGACGACTGGACTCGACATAAAAACGTTCGAACAGCTAAAAGAGTTGTTAGTAATTGACCAAGTGCGTCGAAAATTACCAAAAGAGACTCGTGAACATTTTTTGGATCAGTTGCCAAAGTTCAAAAGTATACAAGAGTTAACTGACGTACTAGATGACTATGATAGTCTTCGATCGAGATCAAATTTGCATAAAGCGAACGTACACGATAAGAATTCGAAATTTACCGGTTATGCAGGGCAGGAAAAGCCTTTTAGAGGAATCGCCAATACTACTAACCCAAATGTATATAAAAATGATTATGGCTATGAAAGAGTATTTAATAATAGAAATTTTGATATGAATGATAAGCATGCTGAAAAAAATCGTAGATATAATAAAAATGGTGTAAATTCAGGTGTAAAAAAATTTGATAATGAAAATGACAGTATTATTTGTTTCATATGTAACAATAAAGGGCATAAATCGTTCCAATGCCCAAATAGAGTACCAAAGCATATAAATAATGTGGGTAGCACAAATACTGAGTTGGATGGTAACATTTTAACATACGTTGAAATAATGGGAAAACAAGTGCAAGCAGTGGTAGATACAGCAGCATGTCTTAATATTTGTAATTATAATGTGTATAAAGTGTTGGGTGAGCCGAGGCTCGAAAAAGATACCACTACAGTAACGGGGGTTGGTAACATAATAATAGAGCCAATTGGATATTTTGCTTGTAATATAACATTAGATACGTATAAAATTTATTCTAGAATATATGTAGTAGAGGTATTGGAGTCTAACTTTATATTGGGAAATGAAGTCTTAAATAAATTCAACTTTAACGTAAATGAAAGTGGTTTACATATTTTGGGTATGAGAAACGCTAAAACTGTGTCATATTTCCAAATAACGTCACAAAAAGCAACACAATTGCGCTGTGATCCGACTATAAACCAAAATACACAAGGACGTAATTACAAGTGCCATTACTTTACTGTGAACAGACCGACAAACCAAAACAAACCCGAATCCAATCGTGCAGGCGAAACTGAAAGAAAAGAATGGGTGTTGAATGGAATCCAAGATTCGCAGAAAAAACAAGATACAGGTTCAAGCACAACAGACAAGCGGCAATGGCCTATCCTTCCTTCCTTCATGAAGAACAAGAACATGACTTTGTCGTCAGAAATCAATCAAGTTGTTCCTCTTTCATTTGGGAAGTGTACACAGGCAACGTCATTTGGTGATCACGCGGACAGCACTACCGCCAGAACCTACGAAATCGAGAAGAGAGACCAAAATATTATCAACTTGAATAACGATAGCCAAGATCTATCACTTGCAAACCTACCTAGCTTTGAAGAACATGGACCAGACATCGGACTAATTGAAAATGTTGCAATAAAACAAGAGCTTATGAAATTAATCAAAGGCTATAAACCAAACAAGATTAAAGACACAAATTTGTCCATGAACATAATATTATCAGACGAAGTACCAATATTTGTTCGAAGTCGTCGATTATCGCAAGTAGAAGAGAAAATTGTTGATGAGCAAATACAAAAATGGCTAAAAGATGGAATAATTAAGGAAAGCGACTCTGAATATGCATGTCCGATAGTGTTAACGCGCAAACGGTCAAATGAATATCGTATATGTTTAGATTTCCGCCAGTTGAATAAAAAAATAGTTAAAGTTGGTTACCCATTACCATTAATCGAAGATGTAATTGATAAACTTCAGGGTGCAAAAGTATTTTCGTCGTTGGACTTAAAGAATGGTTTCTTTCACGTGAAAATAGACCCGAAGAGTACCAAGTATACTGCCTTCAATACGCCTACTGGACATTACGAATTTTTGAGAGTTCCGTTTGGACTGTGTATTTCAAGTGCTGTTTTTCAACGATATATAAACACTGTTTTCAAGGACTTACTACGCGATGGAACTTTGCTGATCTACGTGGACGATTTAATCGTGCCATCACAGACTGAAGAAGAAGGCCTGGAGAAATTGAAGAGAGTCTTTCAAGTAGCATCGGAGTATGGGTTAGAAATCAACCTAAAGAAGTGTCAATTTCTCAAGCATCGAATCGAATTTCTGGGATATATAATAGAAAATGGAACTTTGCAGCCTTCGCCATCAAAGACTCTAGCTCTACAAAACTTCCCTGAGTTGAAAACGCCTAAGATGACACAATCATTTTTGGGACTTGCAGGATACTTCAGGAAATTCATCAAGGACTATGCCACAATCGCTCGTCCATTAAGTGATCTACTGCGAGACGGCGTCAAATTCCATTTTGGAGTGGAACAAAAGGAAGCCTTCAATAAACTCAAGAAAGCTTTGTCCCAAAGCCCAGTTCTACACATCTTCAAACCCGGTCAAGATTTAGAACTACATACAGACGCGAGCAGCCAGGGATTTGGTGCTGTTCTGTTACAGAAAGCGGAAGACAACTCGTTACATCCCATCCATTACATGAGTAAAAAGACAAGCCCACAGCAAGAAAAGTATGGAAGTTACGAATTGGAAGTACTAGCTATCGTTGAGGCCGTGAAAAAATTTCGAAATTATCTAGTCGGCTCAAAATTCAAAATTGTTACTGATTGCGCTGCATTTCAAAAGACACTTAGCAAGAAAGACTTAACACCGAAGATAGCACGATGGGCATTGATGTTGGAAGAATTTGAATATGAAGTCGTACATCGGGCGGGAAAGAAAATGCAACATGTCGACGCTTTAAGCAGAAACACAGTTTTGATCATAACACGTTCTACTGCTGAAGTAACGAGTAAAATTAGAACTGCACAAGAACAAGACGAACACATACAAGTAGTGAAAAATTTGACTGAACGTGGCGAGGACAACCAACATTTAGTAAAGCAAGGTATTTTGTACAGATGTGAAAATGGAGAAGAACTACTGGTAGTGCCTCAGAACATGCAAGCGGAAATCATCAAAGAAATGCACAACAAAGGACATTTCGCATCTGCAAAGACAGAGGATCTTTTGAAAAGAGAATTTTACTTTCCTCAGATGAGAAAACAAGTTGAAAACGTCATCCAGAATTGTGTCCATTGCATCCTATACAACAAGAAAAGAGGGAAAGCAGACGGATTTTTGAACCCTATCCCTAAAGGAAACGTTCCTTTGAATACTTATCATTGTGATTTTATTGGACCCCTCCCATCTACGAACAAGAACTATCAACACATTTTCACAGTCATTGATGCGTTTACAAAATTTACCTGGTTATATCCGGTTAAATCCACTTCAGCTAAAGAAGCTATAGACAAACTTTGTGTTCAACAGACAACATTTGGAAACCCTTCACGTATCATCTCCGATAGGGGATCAGCTTTTACATCAAATGAGTTCAAGGAGTATTGCCAAAATCAGAACATCGAGCACGTGTTGATTACAACTGGAGTTCCAAGAGGAAATGGACAAATCGAAAGACTACATGGAATACTTATTCCCGTTCTATCCAAGTTGTCTATCGATGAACCTTCAAAGTGGTTCAAACATGTGTCTTCAGTCCAGCGAATTATAAACAGCACAACGTCCAGAAGCACGAAATTTACCCCTTTTGAACTATTAACCGGAATAACGATGAAAAACAAAGAGGATCTTCAAATCAAGACACTCCTAGAAGATGAACACATCAACAACCAAAATGAAGAGAGAGAAAGGATGAGAGAGGAGGCAAGGGTAAACATCCTACGCATGCAGGAGGAAAATCGACAACAGTATAACCGTAAACGGAAGAATCCGGACATTTCAACTCAACGAACTGGTAGCAATCCAGCGAACGCAGTCTGGACCTGGTTTGAAATTGAGACCTAAATTTTTTGGTCCATATAGAGTAACAGCAGTTAAACCAAATGAACGCTATGGGGTTGAGAAAGTCGGTCAGCATGAAGGGCCGAACGTGACCACAACCTCAGCTGACTTCATGAAAGCATGGGTCTAGACTAGATAGTTCAACAGTAAAAAAAAAAAAAAAAAAAAAAAAAAAACTTTTGTTTGTTCTTTTGCTGTTTTTTGTTTTTATTTTGTAGATTTGACGAGCACTGGAGGTCCATCGGGGGCGATGAACGTCAAGGATGCCCGAGTGTGGGAATGGACCAATAGATGGCGCCACCACACAGACCCATTTCTTGGAAGTGGCGTGATGCTTACGTAACAGAGCTGCGGTCCTGTTGCCGGTGTGAAAAGGACGCTTTGGAACTTTCCGCAGAACGAATATGGCCTGCGGGTCTGATGTTGTGTAAAGATGCCGCGGCATCTCTTGTAGTTTTTCGTCTTAAAAGAAAGTTAAATCTTAAAATAAAGTTAAAAGTTTAAAGATTAGCTGTTTATCCTTGTCTCCCATCTTTATACAAATTACAAGAAAAGAAGTTAATAAGAAAAATGTTATGAATTAACTTTAAAAAAAAAAAGATTTTTTTGATTAACTTGCACTTGGACATTAAAAAAAAAAACTACGATATTTACACCAGATGTTAGAGGCTTATAGCACAGATATATACTGTAATAGCATCTGTAAAAAATTTTGGGTAAATTAATGTAAAACTTTTTATCCTAGAAGTGTTAGGGTAACCCCCTTTTTTTAGTTGAAAAAACACCGTTTAAAATAAAGCAATTATATTTAAATAAAAAAAATTGCCAAAAAAGCATTGTTTATTATATTTGAAATCACTGTGCCAAATTTGGGAAAGATTAAAGTAATAGTAAAGATTTTTGAATTTTGGGTACTCGCCTACCTTAAATTCCAACTTTCATTGTTTAAACTGTATCAGCCCTACAATTGGCTTGTTTCAGGTGACGTATTTCCTTCCCCTTCTTATTAAAACACTTCCTTCGATCGGTGCTCTGTTCCTAAATAACACTGATTCACCGATCGAATTTCTGGAAATAACTTAGTTTCATTCAGCATTTCAGTTGCCACTCAACGCCTGAAACATATATATTTTAAAATATTTATGACACATTGTAACTTAACACCTCAAAATCTTATATTTTTAACCCAATTAAACTTAAATTACCTTTTTTTTACACGTCTTTAATATCACTTAGTACTTTAGCACCTCAACTACCTGTCGGCGACAAACAGTCGCCTTGATCAATCGTTCCTACAGAAACTTTGCTGAATCATCTTGAACTTACACCTTTTCTCACGAATAATCTTAACTCTGATTGGTTGGTGGAGGAGAGTTCGACATTCTTCACCATTTTTTTTTTTTTTGTAGATCATTCCGTCCCACTCTACTGTTGACTTCTGACGACCAATTTATCATTTACCAATGTTTAGCAGCTAAATAAAAAAAAAAGACTTAACGCCCCTCAAGGGGTCACAGGAGTCTTAAAAATGTGCAAAGAAGATACTACAAAGCATAGTTTGATTTTTCATGTCATTTTTTAACTACTCAATAAATGAGTATAATTTTTTTATATATAATTCTACATTATTTATTTATTGTAAAACAAGTTTTAAAATTTATGAAACTTTAGCCAAAACTAAAATAAATGATATTAAACATGAAGCTATTTGAACGCATTGTGATTAGGCTTGCGCGGCAAATTGTGAGGTCAAAATTGAAAAAATAACTTTATATTGTACAAATATGTACAAACAAAGACTTATACCTAAATTCTCAGGTCAATTTTAATTAGAAATTATTTTTTAAAAAAATTTAAATCAAAATTTTAAAAATTTTATAATTTTTTTTAGAAAAAAGTTCTTAAAATAATTTCTAATTAAAATTGAGCTGAGAATTTAGGTATAAGTCTTTGTACATATTTGTACAATATAAAGTCATTTTCTTGGTCATTTTTTCAATTTTGACCTCACAATTTGCCGCGCAAGCCTAATCACAATGTGTTCAAATAGCTTCATGTTTAATATCATTTATATAACAAATAGATCTTGTAGAATTACATATAAAAAATTATACTTATACATTGAGTAGTTCAAAAATGACATGAAAGATCAAACTATGTTTTGTAGTACCTTCTTTGCACATTTTTAAGACTCCTATGACCCCTTAAGTTTCCCTGTCGGCCTAGTTTGCATGTACAGGGGAAGGCAAACAAAAGTGGCCCCTGTCTAGAGATAAGAATACGACAGAAATGTTGCCAAGTCCAAAACCAATACAAAAACAGGTTTGCTAACTGAAGCTGTTAATCGCTTCAATAAAAACAGGTTTGCTAACTGAAGCTATTGATCGCTTCAATATTAAGCCCTAACAAAAGCTTGGCGACTTATTTACCGGCAACTACGCCACTGTTTTAGTAGCTAGTTGAAATGAAATATAAACAAGGTTTGTAGAGCTGATTAAGAAAAGTTCACACTAGTGATTATTTGATTGTTTCGGTCGTTATTTATCCTAGAGGATCGGACCTCTTTGTTTTTAGTAATACAAAACATTCTAAATTGATTGCCAGACACAAAATTTGCATTAAGTTACGTCTTCATACAATACGAACCAAGGTCTGAACTCGCCACTAGTCTTTAAGTAGCTCTAATGTGAATCTAATCCGATCCAACCAATGCAACAGGTTTCAGGCGGCTTCAAGCGTTTTTCTCGCCAAGCATTTCAACGTATTCCTATCTCTAGACCGGTGCCACTTTTGTTTACCTCACCCTGTATAATTCGGCTAAATTTTTACTACAAACCAACTACCACAAAAATACTACTATTAAAAAAAGATGAGCTTTATTAGGTCTTTAGTTGCAATACAATGTATAATTGTATATGTTTCAGTGCATTATCCTATGATGCATAAAAAAATACTCTTCATTGAATCCCGAGTTTTTTACTTGGAAGTCGGCCGATGCATCTTGATTTCACGGAGGGCTGGTCAACCAGTCTTCCTTCAAATGTTGACTCGAGCTCGGCAGTCTGTGACCACTCGCTGCTTGGGGATTTCGCTACTCGAAATTCGCCATTATGGTGGTCAACCCTTTCAATCCTAACTTTTTATATTCTATTCTAAAAATTTAAAATTTGCTAAATAGGTGCATTATGCATCAGAATGAAATGGTGAAAAGCTGGGGAAAAAATATATAATTTTTTTAATTAAAAAACTTGAGGAAATTTTTTTGGAATCGTTACGTTTGAATAAATTCTAAAACAAATTCAGAACTTTGCTAAATATAGTTAAATTCATTTTAAACGTTTAAAAATGCAAGCATGAAGAAATTAATGCCGATTTATCGAAGAAAATTGTTTCAGAGGAAGTTTTATTTTTCCATGGTTTTTCATATTTTCATTAAACTACTACAACAATTATTTAATTCTTCAAAATACATGATTCTTCCGTCTAGCAATAAAAAAAGAAAATATAACTTTATATAAAAATATACGGATATTTTAATAAAATTTATTTGAAGTGTAAGTTTAAATTAATGAGAAAAAAACAAGCAGATGATTCCAAATTTAATCCCCCTTAGATTTAATACCCCTTAGACTGTAAGAAAAAAATAAGGCCGATTCCCGTATTTTTACAGTTATAGCCTATCTATTAGCTATAGGAAATTATGGGCATGAGTGTTTTTTAACGGGGTGGGGCTGGAATCTCTGCTGCCGGTCCCTGCCCGTAAATTTACTGCAACTTAGTTTAACAGTGTAGTAAGTTAGTTTTAAAAGTGTAGTAAGTTAGTTGACTGTTACCTTATCAGCGAATGAGAATGAATGACCATGGGTCTCCATACCAGAATGCCCCTGTGTTAGAAGAAAATATTTTTTTAAGCCACATTTTCCTGATGTACTATCTATTACCTTTAATCACACCTTATGAAATTTAGTTCAAATATTTTTTTTGTTAAATTATTAATTGAAAATTAAAAATATATGAAGAGTACACGGGAAAAACCGATTGATTTTTTGTAGAGAAGTTTCCTTAGCAGGCCACTTTGGCGATGATAGCGAGTGATCGCCTAAACTTGTGTAAGGAAACCAGTTCCTACCATAGATATCATAGTTAAAGTATTAGAGTGACCGATCACGTGACATCCGATGCTAACGACGGGACGCGCAAGGAGCTCCCAGAAGAGCCCCGTTGAAGCCAGTGTTGTAGGTCACGTGATCTGCCACTCTAATACTTAAACTACCATCTCTGTGGTTCCTAGCTACCAAGATTCAGGAGGTTGACGATCCCGGCGCTTGGACCAAGCGAAGAAGAAAGAGAGAAACCGGTTTTCCGGCCGCCAATGTTCGCCAAGCAGACAATTGCGGACGTCCGCCTAATAAATCAATCGGTTCTTCCCGCGTACTCTTCATATATATATTTGAACCCATTTCACATTGTGGGATTAAAGAGACCGGTAAATCATCTAGATAAAACCGTACTTAAAAATATTCAACACAGCCTTAGAAATGTGGTTTAGAAAATATTTTATATATATATTGACTGAACACAGAAGAAATTTTGAAATAATTAAATATCTAGAAGCGTATTTATTGCTTCTCATTTCAATTATACCCCAACTTTAAACCAATTTTGAGCAACTTTTTTCAAATTAACATTTCCACCAATATCTGTTCTATTCCATTTAAATAGAAGATATAAAAAAAAAATCAGACGATATCGAATTCATTCAATACCTTCCGACGCTGTGTCAATCACCCTTGTCGGGGGGATGCAATACTTTTAATAATACCTTTTAGAATCTCCCCTTCTCAGATTCTCCTCCGATTCACATCACCTGGCAATATTTGACGTCACTCGATTCAAACTCACAACAACTTCGGATGTGAAAGACAGAAACAGTCTGTTTGTTTTCTCTTGTACTTTCTATTACTATTTTTTTTAAATTTTCATTAAAATATATTATGCAAGTTAATCACGAATGTTTTTATTTGCTGCAATGCTGCAAAGAAAAAGTACTTTTAATTTATTATAAAATTTTAAATCTTAGATTTATGTAGGTTCTTGTCTCATTAAGTCTAGACATAAAGCAATGTTCATCGAAAGGAAGATTACCAGAATTTTGAAAAAATTCACTCAAAATATTAAATCTGAAGTATTAGAAAAGTTTTTTTTCTTGCTATGTTTTTTAATACCCCTTTGACTTAAGGTAGGCGATTACCCAAAATTCCCCAAAATTCTAAAATTTTTATTATTTGCTTTAATCTTTTCCAAATTTGGCATAGTGATTTCAAATATAATGAATAATACTATTTAGGCATTTTTTAAAATTTAAATGTAATTTATTTATTTTAAACGGTTTGTCTTTCTACCAAAAAAAGGAGCTTTACGTAACAGTCTACCACATTGAATTTTTATCCTATAAACATTAATTATGTGTTAAATTCTTTCGTTTTGAACTGATGCATGCAATGACCCTCTAGAGTTGCATACAAATTACAAGAAAAGAAGTTATTAAGAAAAATGTTATAAATTAACCACAAATGTAGGATTTTTTTCGATTAACTTTCACTTGGGCATTTTTTTTAAAAAAAACTTATATATTTACACCGGATGTTAGAGGTTCATGGCACAGATATATATTGAAATAGCGTCTGTAAAATATTTCAGGTAAATTAATGTAAACTTTTTATACTAGAAGTGTTGGCGCAACCCCTTTTTTTAGGTGAAAAACATCGTTTAAAATAAATCAATTATATTTAAATAAAAAAAATTGCCCAAAAAGCATTTGTTCATGATATTTGAAATCACTATGCCAAATTTGGAAAAGAATAAAGTAATAGTAAAAATTTTAGAATTTTGGGGTATTCGCCTACCTTAATATTTTTGCCATGACCCCCATTCCTGCCATCATTCGCCACGTCTTCCCCACTCCTCTTTCTGGTGGATGTGCTCAGCTTGACCATCTGCCCCCTTGGTTTTTTTTTTTTTTTGCTTCATCTGTGTTGTCTCTGTCCCATTCCCCGCCACACCACCCATTCGTCCTTTGTACAGCCATTCACCACCATCATCGCCATTCTGCCGTGGGCAGGTAAACTGCAGTAATCGCAACAATGAGTTGGACCATTTTTGATCTGAAATATCAAAAAAAATCCTGTATGTTTTCTTAATTGTTGGAGAAATTGAGTTCTTGCAACAATGGTCCAAGACCCAAGTCATTATGGAAGTTACTGCAGTTTACCTGCCCATGTTTTTTTTTAAAGGTTTAAATTTGTTTTAAAAAAATAAGTTTAACAAATAATTTTTTTAAAACTTTTATTAACCTATTTTTTTTTCAGTTCGAAATATTTTTTTAAAAATTGAAAATGTTGGTAAATGACATGTTAGACGATGTACGTCTATCCGTACCCCAAAATTTGTTTTATTTATCGAAAATTAAAAATTCTTTTTTTTTGTTAGAAAGGTATGACCTCAGATACCTAATTTTCACTTTTCGTCCGTCTGTTCATACGTCCAGATGGACATCTGTCTGTCGACGAACTACTCATTGACATATCATTGAAATTTAATTTTTAGTCATTTTTATCACTGTTGCCACATCAACAATGGCATGAGAAAATTTATTATTTTTCATTATTTTTTTCATAAGTTTTGAATGGCGTCATAAATTTTAGCGCAATGTGTGATTCTTTGATTGTTCATTATTTATATGTTTACTAAAGAAAGCGGAAAGCATTATATTTTTCGTTTAAAAGTCTGAACAGTTTTAATTTACATTCATTCTTTTTCTGTGCTCTTTGAAGTCGTATCATGTTTTGTTATTAATAAATATTTCGAAAATATCTGATTTTTGCGCATTTTTATGTTGATATTTATTCAAGAATAAAAATATATCTAGTATTAAACCGTTTTGCACATATTTATAAAAAATATATATTTATGGCAATCTCAATTTTAAGGTTTAAAAAATACCTTTTAGGTATAGAGTCCTCTTAAAATATTAAAATGGGAACTATGCTTCTTGTTTTAGATATGAAATAAAGTAAAAAAAACTTCCATAGACAACTTCTCTAACATCATTCAGGAGACAACCGTTCTTCATAAAAGATCCTATTTCACATTCCCCCAACAAATCTCTCCCTCTCCGTCATCCAATCAAATCGCGTACCTGCATCCAGGCCAAACAATTCCTCTGGCATTCAGTCAGCGACAGCGGGACCGGTTTCAACTAAGATTTCCTCTCCCAAAAAAATCTCGTCTGAAATTTTGTTGCCAAGTAAACAAGGATTTATAAAATGTGTTCCAAGTCGCCAGATTTTCGCGTCACTCGAAGACTAAGCATAAGAATTTCTTTTTGAGTGATATTTAGAACATCCACGTGTTGCCATCTTTTCCCGAGAAATATTGTGTGTGTGTGTGGTCTTTCGCGTTTCCGTGTGGTGTCTTGTTTTGAAGATTTGTTTGTTCGACAGCAGACGATAAACGTTGAAAAGAATTTGTGCAAGTATTTGTGGAGAAGCTCGAATTTTTGTAATCTGTGCCAAAATTAGATTTTTTTAGGGGGGAAATGGCTCAAGCAATGATATTCAAATTTGTGATAAATGTCAAAAGTTAGCGTTAATTTAATTTAATTTTTAAATGTGATAATTTTTTTTTCGTTTAATCGTCTGTGCCAAATTGTTTTAAATTTAAATGTGAAAGTTTAATTAATTTTTAAAAACTTGTGGACTGTAAATCGTTAATGGTAATTAGTTTTTATAGTTTTATGGTAGTTTGTTGCTAATATTATGTAACAGGTCTTAATTCATATATAAGGAAGTGTCTAAAAAACAGTTAAAAGATTCAATAGAATAAAGAAATCGTCTATATTTCCTCTTGTTAAATAATAAGAAGGAAGTTAAAGGAAATCTTTGAAATTCGATTTCCTGTAGTGTCATAATATCTAATATCGATTTCATTATATATTCTTTTTAGTTTTTATTTATTTGTTATTAACAGAAAAATTGAAAGATCTCGCTTGAATTGTAAATATTTGTATAGTTAGAATCTGTTTTTTGGATTTATTAGATTGAAATATGAATTGTTTTTAATTATTTTTGGCATTGTATCAATGAATTACATTCTACGATTATTTTTTCCTTCGCAGACGATAATTTTTTTATAAACAATAATTTTTTCTTAATGTGCTGTCAATATCAATTAGTTTAAATACAATTCTTTTTATTTCCTATTCTAGTTTATAAGAAATATAATCGTTTGTCAATATATTTTAATTTTAACTGTTTAAAAAAAATCCATGTTCTACTTCATTTCACGAGCCAAGTCTTGCATGTCCTAGAATAGAATATTTTTCCTGGCACGTTCCACGTACGAAAAAGAGATCACGTGCAACAATAATCGTTTTGGCAGTCGTCATTGGTCACGACACTTCGGTGACGAATCCCACTTTTCGATAACGGTGTTCTCCACAGGAAAAACAGTTTCGCTTTTTATCAGTTCACTTCAGCTCCCCGAGTGTGCCCCCGCAGACGACAAAACAGGGGGTTTCCTTTTCAATCGTCATTGGAATATCCGGTAACGATTTTTGAAGAGTTTATTCTTAGGAGTTATTTTTGAAACTTCTTCGGAGAATCGGATTTTGGAACTCTACAGGTGTGCTTGCGCAAAGGATATGTGGACCGGAAACTAGTGTTTTGTGTGCATAGCTGTTATTAGGATATATTTTTAAAAATTCATTCACTACAATGGGGAATAATGCAACCACCGTGTCCTTGCAAGAGACGACTGAAAATGGACATCATAATAAAAAACACTTTAAGGCAAAGGTAAGAAAATAATTTGTAATGTATAACTTTAGACTTAACAAAATTTGTAAAAGTGTCAGGTAAATTCATTAAATAGTCTTGGCCACTATTCTCTTTTAAAGTATTTTTTGTGCGCAGATAATTAAGAATATAAATGTCTACTTTAAAAAAGGTTATCTAACCTGTTTTGGAATTATTTTACTTTGAACTAATTCTCTTCAAGTAATACAAGTTTAATTTTTAATTTTTTTTGTGTGTGCACAGTCTGAAAACTGTCTAATTTAATATTTGTAATACAATTTCACTCGTTTTTTTCTTAATTTATTTGTTGCGCTACTTTAGCCTCTCATTTTTTATTCGAAATTGTTTTTAAATAAAATGCAAAAGTAGGTATTAACATGCTGGAAATGTCAATCTATCTATCCCCCCCCCCCCCATAATTCGGTTCTATCTTAAGATTAATTTTTATTACGTATGGCATCAGATGACAGTACCTATCCTAATACATATCCATAAACAATCAAATCCTTGCAGAATATGCAGTAGAACTTGATTAAATTTGATCATAAATGTCTTTTTTTATCGAATGTTTGTTGATGGTATATTATAGAGTTTTTGAGCTTGTCAAACAATATTTGACTTAAACTTTTGAAATAATAAACTTTTGGCAAAATAATATTTTGCAAAAGTTTGCAAAACAATATTTTACAAAAATATTGTTTTGATACAAATTTCTCTTGTTGATCCGATTGTGTATAAAATACAAAACAATGCTTTAAAAAATTAATGATTTAAAAAACAAATTACTTATGCACATTTTATTTTTAGAATATTTCAATTTGTTGGTTGATATTTTAAACAATATTTTTGAATTATTATTTTTAAAAAAATCATTTTTTTTCTCTAATGGGGCTGCAACTTTGGCGGTCAAGCCTTTGAAGTATTGACATATTCCCAAGAATTGAGAGCCATTTTTTTCGTGGCACCATCAAGGCGACTCTCGCTACCAATTTTGACGCACAGATTACAATGAATCTGAGCTCTTCTGTTGATGGTAAAGTTTTCCGAGATTTAATTTTGCCGAGAGAGCCCAAGTCAAATAGCCCTCCAGGGATTATTTACATGCCACATAATCATATGACATGCGTGCCCAAGATTTTCCCCATTCAGAAAATCCGACGACTCAGCCGGGATTCGAACCCGAGATCTTGGCTTACAAGGCGGACACGTTTAACCTCTCTGCCACTGAGCCGCTTAAAATTTCAAATATTACAAAACGCCCATTCTTCCTATTCACAATCCTCCAACAAACAATCAGCTTATTAAAAATAATTGATATTAAAGTAACATTAGTTAATATTGAAATATCATTAATATATTTGAATACTTATCATTAATTGATATTTAAATGCCAATTCCACACACAATGCAAACTACAATTCCACCGTTACAATAAAGGCAAATGCGACCTTCCTCTATTATGTCTGCCTTTGTGAGTTCACGGCCTTGGGACACAACACACGCCAAACTCGGCTCTGTGCATGGCTACTGTTGTGAATTAGAATTCTGATAATAAAAATGGACGACCGAATGGCATGACCATTCTTGGAAGTGTCTCCTTGGAGGCTTGTTTACTGGCGACATTTTTATCGTGCCATTATGCTCTTTCTTGTTGTATGAAGAGTGTAGTTGGAAAACTAGCATTCTACGACGTACAACTAAAATACAGGGTCCGGTCGGTTAATTGGCGATTTTTGAACGATTGTTAATTCAATTGGACGAAATAGCGGGTGAACAGACTGGACCCTATATCTTAATTATACTTTTTTGGTGAATGTGAGTTTGTGCACCGATATGCAGATAGACGGACCAAAAATATTAAATATGGGTCTCGGATGCTAAACCTTTCAAACTAAAAGATATTTCAAAATCAGTCGGTTAGAATGGAAGTTGAAAGGATGACCCAAATATGGGTCTCAAATGGGATTTCAAACTAAAAGAAATTTCAAAATCAGTCGGTTAGAATGGAAGTTGAAGGATGACCCAAATATGGGTCTCAAAATGGGATTTCAAACTAACGGAAATTTCAAAATCACTCTGTTAAAATGCGGAAGTTGAAAAGATGACCCAAAACTATTAAGTATGGGTCTCTGATGTTAGACCTTTCAAACTAAAACAAATTTCAAAATCAGTCGGTTAGAACGGAAGTTGAAAGGGAATGACTATGTGATACCGGGGTTACATACGTCTAGCAATTTGCTCTAGCGGTTACCTTGAGAATCTCAAGGTAACCGCTTTATACGTATTTATTCGAAAGCTCACTGAAGTTGGATCTCAAGGCCACCAACCCAACTTTTGTCGGTTTTTTGGCCAAGATCAAAGGAAAGGTTGCCATAAGGAAAATAGCAAACATATTGGCATGTTATCTCTTTTTTAAGTGATCCTTCGAAAAAGTATGTAAAACATCGAATTGAATTGTATTGAGTTTTTCATAATTTTTTTTATTTAAAGCAGGACGCATTCAATATTTTGATAAAATAAAATTCAATCACATAAATGAATGAAATTCAAAATTTGACACTGTAAAATATGTTGATGATAAAATGCTTTCTATGTTAATAAAAGTATTGAAACTCTTATTTATATCTTACCCGTAATCAATACAATTAATTTTTAAACAAGATTTTGTATTAAAATACTGAAACCTGGTTGGAGTTAATAGCTTAATCAGTTATTTTAATACATATAATTTCTAAATTTTTGGCAGACAATACTGAAAACACTTTTTTATTTGACCTGATTTTAATCAGTAATACTCCGGCATTAAAAGTTTTAAATATAAGTACGGAAAAGGACAGTCATCAAAAAAACAATCCAGAAAAAAATGCACTTTCCTATACACTTTTAAACAAAAAAATTCCCCGTAAAATATTAGTAATGGGCAGGGACCGGCGGCAACGATACCAGTCATGCCCCGTTAAAAAACAGTCATGTCCTGTTTTTTTTTTTTTTCAAACAGTCATGTCCCTTAAAGATGGTATAAACAGTTAAATCACCATCATCCACCATCTTCGACGACGTTTTTTATATTTTTTTCTAATTACCTCTAGATAATTATCTAAGCTCTCTAAATGTAAAACACAAGCAGCAATCAAAATTTCGTCATCCATAATCTAGTTGATTTTAAACAATGAATAAAATCGCCGTGCTACAATCTCACTCGCCAAATTCTCGCCAACCAAAGGTCGAATTGCTAGAGGTCAAAGCGCGTTCAGCGGCCGCTAGACGTTTGAAACGGCGGTGTGAAAATTTAGCTCAATGAGGAGCAAGGATTCTCTTCTTACAAAAGATAGCTTATCAAGTCTTTAGTGTCCCAATTCAAACATAGTAATATAATGCAAGCGTAAAATTATTCAGAATCTTCTCGGGTGCAAGAGGTTTCATCATATTATGGAGAATCGCAATGACTCACTAAAAATAATCCCGCAAAATATAAACAGTACCGCGGTTCGAACAACGACTTGAACAAAATAGACTAAGTTTATTTCAGTAAAAAGATACGGTTAGTGGGTTTTACATAGTCAAGCTAATATTGACTTTTTCTATTGGGTTCAGTCGAGGGAGTGGACCCGGGCTCGAATCCCGGATAAGGCATGGATATTTCATTTGTGTTGTTCCAAGTACATGCTGATAACGTGCTCGTTAAATAAGTGGGCGTGAAAGTCCTGTCATTGCGCAGTTACCGAAGGTGCTGGCTGTCTGGAGAAAACCCCCCTCCTCCTCCTCTCTACAAATATGCCTACCATGAGGGCGGTGGCGCTCTATCGCATCAGAGTTTACACTTCCACCCTCACGGGGTCTCAAAGCCTTGAGCTTAATGGAAGCTACTGCGCCCCTCCTGAAAAGGCTATGGCCCTGGGTGCACACGACAACAACAACTTGGTGCCAATTCAGTGATCCCACGAACACGAGTTGCATATCGCCGAGGTGCTGTCGTAGTTAATAGAGTAATATATATATATATATATATATATATATATATATATATATAATATATATATATATATATATATATATATATATATATATATATATATATATATTTAATAGCAAAATTATCCAAGAATTGCTGGAAAATTTTCATATTTTTGCTGATGCTTGCGTTGTCGTTTTATTGTTTAACCTTCCATTTCAAAATATTTCTAAGTTTCTAATCATCTCTAAAACTAATCAGTTACACATTAACATTTTAATATCAATACATGATTTAAAAAAAGGGTTTGTAACTGCCCACGTGACTTTGGAGCAGTCTCCTTTATGTTTGCCGCTTCTACTCGTTGCAAGTCTTTGGGGTTGAACCCCTCCCCCGGGATTAGTGGCGTAATCCCCATTCAAAAAATCCTTTGTTACCTTCTTTGGCGGGTTCGTTTTAATTCACTGTTTGCTCTTGTAGTGGGTTTTCCGGGCTTAGCAGATCGTCGAGAATTTGAAGTATGAGACATTGTAGGGGGTATGAAGGGGGAGGAATTTAATAAATTCAGAAAAGGATCAATGAAGAAAGGGAGTCACCGTTATTGCGGGGTTTTTAAGGAATTTTTTTTCGCATCCGGTGGGCGTAATGCTATGGAGATACGTTGGCAAGTGTTCTCTCCTCGTCTTAGTCATCCAATCGTGATGAACAGTAAATATATCTCGTTGTCCCGACTCACAACTTTGATGCCCAGGGCAAAAGCAAAGTTTGGGAGCCCTTAAGGGGAATGGGCACGTTGGACAGCGGATCTCCAAACTCAAGTGCCTCAGTGTTAATCCAATGGGAAAAAAACTTTTTTCTGTCACATTTCTCCGGCTGCATTGATTATTTTTACAAACTTTTTTTTTAGTAATAAATGTAGATAACTTACAGGTCTCTATAATCCCACTTTTTTAAATTGCTATGAATAACTTTTGTGAAATTATTTATTCAAATTTTTTTTAAAAAAAATTGAACCAATTTACAAAAGCGAAATTGTGGAGACCTGTAAGTCAGCTACATTTATCACAAGAAAAAATCTTTTTTAAAAATGTTCAATACAGCCGGAGAAATGCGGCAGAGAAAGTATTTTTTCTTTATTGGATTCTATAAAGGTGATTAATATAAAGGATATCTATAAAGGTGATTTTTCATTTTAAATTTGTACAAATAGTAACCTTCAACCTCAATATATCTTTAATGCATGTGTGAGCATTGCTTAAATGTTTTGTTGTTGGTCCTCCTGGAATTATATTTGTTTTGGTATTCTTGAAAGTACTATAATATTGTACAAGCTTTTCTTTCAATAACACCATAACGCCTTTTCTCTGTACGTGAATGACATTAAATTGCTGTTCTACAATTTCGTTTAATTTATCAGCACAAATCAAGTATCATCTAAACAGTAGTTTTCCAACAACATTGACGTTTTGGTAATGCTTTGAACAGTTGAAATTTAGTCAAATTAAAACCGATAACTAGCAGGGATAAGAACAAGTTGCACTTAATTCTTAAAATAGGACACTGCAGACGAAAAGACCGCGTTTAAAAAAAATAGCTGAAACACCCATGAAATCACGGAAGTGCAAGAATGAAAGTGGAAAGAGTAGGTTATCTGAAACAAGCTTAATAACAAAAAGTTATAATATCTGACCGACCTAATTTTAGATACACTCTGGTGCTAACATGTGTGTTTTACTCCACTAAACAAAAACATATCTTTGTCTGTCTATCATAATTTATATTTTTTTTTACTTCTTGTACTCCACTTAAACATATTCATCGAAAAAAAAAATTCAATTATCAAGTAAAAATTAACCTTTACCCTGGGTTACTGTAAGGTAAGCAATAGAGCCTTGCAGCTCATTTTACTGAGTTTCTTTTTAACTTTTGAGCTAATTGATAAAGTATAGAAAAAAATAGGCTACTAACTGCAATGTGAGTTTTATGTAGTGCAGTTTTCATGATTGAAGAATCACTGTAGCTCCATCCAGTGCCTCTCTTCACCACTTTAGCAATAAGGTCAGTGAATGTAACAAAACCAAGGGACAAAGATAGGAGAAGAGAAATACACATTATAAATATTAAAAGCCAAAATTTTATGGAAGAATATTGTTTTATTTGTTAAGATATAGTATTAGTTCAATTTAAAATCCAAATGAATGTAATTTTTAGCTCAAAAATGTGTGTTAGTTTGAGCACTAAACCAAAAATTTGACATCGGGACACAGGAACATATTGCTTTCGGGTCATATTGCTTTGTGACCCAAAAAATTGTTGGAGTTTCTTTGCTTGAAAATTCCGTTTTGCAATTGTATAAGGGCTAGTCTATTAGTATAATAAAAAAATGGAAAAGAAATATTAATTTTTTAAGTTTTGCCCAAGGGACATAAAATTAAAAGTTATGGTAGAATCGCCCGTATACTTTCTTCTGTCGAGCAAGCAAACGCCGCCGCCGTCTCAGCGAACTGGTCACGTTTTACGACTTGAACTCATGGCCTTTTTGAAGAAAGCTCTGAAGACGCAAATTCCTTGTCTAAAGCAAGAGCTCTTAACATTCGCCAAGTTTGGCTAATAGCCCCTTGCGCACGCTTCGGCGAGAAACAAGAATTTCCTGGTATTTTTAGTATGTTCTTATAATAAATCGTATGTCCTCTGAGATATTATGGTAACTCGTCAAATTTGATTTATTATCGCAAGTACCAAGTAAATTATTGGAATTATTTTCTCATGTTCTAATGTACCTTTGTGAAATCTTCGAAAGTCTTAAATGTTCAGACATCTTGGAAAATTAGTTAGTACTGTTTCTCGTACCTGCTAAATTTCGTAATTTGGATTTTTAAATTCTTTTACAAAAGAAAGTTCTGGATTTTTTTTATTGCATTTTTTGTTAAAGGAACCGATAGTTTAAAAACCTTGTGCATGAAAATTATTGAAATAATTTTTATCAATTCCGGTCCAGACGCCCAGAAAAACTTCTTCTGAAAATGTATTTAATTTCTAATGGTTACTCTAACATAAAAATGGATTTCACTTAAGTGTTTCTGCTTGTAATTTTTTTATTGTCTAAGACCCCCCCCCCCCCCCCTTGAATTAGAAACTTCCATGATTTTTTTCAATCTGGGGAATTCAGAAAAAAATATTTAAATGTTTGATTACTTTATAAACTCCAGAATTCTAATTAAAACTGCTCAAAAACCGGTTTTTCATAGTTTCTCCTTTTCCTTCTATCACCGCGTAGCACATCAACTCGTCGGAACTGCTCTTTGAAAATATCACAAATGAAATACACCTATAATGCATTTTATTATTCATCAAAAAGAGGTCGCCATTTTATGAAGAATTTAATAAAAATGTCATCTACTACGCCTTTTTCCTTTGAAATATTATCTTTTTTCTATTTAACGACCAAGAGTTAAACTTAAAAAAAGACGAATTTTCGATGAATATATCACGATATCGTGCTAGTTTTTTTTAGTATTGTTTGGTTCTATAAAAATTGAATGCATGTGTAATTGAAAACGTGAAAGTTGCTTAAAAAGTAGTTTCGCAAGTCGGGTTTATTTTTTTGTAATGTGTCATGCATATGCTGTTGTAAACTTATGCCCGAAATGGTTAACAACTTTTTACAGGACGGTTTGATTTTTAGCATGTTGGTTGTCCATAATGGGCATGTTTCACGTCATGAGTGGCAACAATTCCAGCTGTATTGCTTTCATTTTTGGTCCTGCTGTAATGACATTTGTTTCGGTTAGTACTTAAAAGTTAATATTGTGCACTCTTAAAACAAGAGTGAAATCCACTCCAGTACGAGAAGTGCATTTTCGACACTGGAAAGGAGTGAATATTAACTCAGACTGAGTTAAAATCATTCGTTTGGAGTGATCCTGTCGCACACAAAGGATCCACTCCTTTCGGGAAGTGCATTTTCAAGACTGGAAGAGTGAAATTAACTCGGAATGAGTTAAAATCGCTCGTTTGTTTTAAGAATGTATAATAATAAAATTAATCATTATTTCAACTACAAAATTTGAATGTTTAATGAAGTATACATCCATTTTTCGTTAGAAGAGGATTCTATTTACTATCTATATGAAACGTAGCAGAATAAACGAACGTAATGCTAGCTTCCTAAACATTTAAACGAATTTGTGAACGCGATAAACACTACTTGATAATAATAGTTGCAATATGGTTAAAGTTTAATACGAATGAAAACAAGTTGCACTTAGAGAACTCTAAAATAGACCACGGCAGACGAAAAGACCAATTTTTGTGATTTACGGAGTAGTTTTGCACAAAATTTTTACAGTGTCGGCCTTCCTCTTAGCAACAACGAGGATCAATTTCGCCAAGACATTCCCTATCTATAAAATCCCTGGGCGTTGGGCAGAAGCGAATCTTCGAGGGCAATATCCGCCCCCCCCCCCTCCCCCTCCTTGATATACAATAGTTCAAATAGGATCTGACCTTACCCTGGAGATTGTTTTCAGGGGGGTGGCAGAGCCAGACCGATCGATTAACGATGTCTGTCTGCTTCGGTATCGATTGTGTCTGTCTGTCCCTTGCCACGCGTGGTATGTTTGGGTATAAACAAAACTGTAGATTTTTTTTTTGTTGAAAAAAAAGTGTTGCGGTCGTCTTTTTTGCAATATTACATTACATTGGGATCACCCCCACCCCCTGGGTATACATTAGGGTGGTTAAAATTAAAGTTTTAATTAAAAATTTTCGTAGAGATATAAATAATGACATTCAGGGGGATGTGAAATTTTGATAGCTCTTGTGCATAATAAATGTTGTTTTATAAAGAGCAATGGAATAATGGCACAATGGAAGAGGAATGACTAAGAAATGGTGTGATGGCATTGTTGAATTATAATAATGGAGCAATCGAATAGGAGAAAGAGAGCTATGGAATTTACACAAGTCGTGGAAAACGGGATAAATGGGAAATTAGAGGTTTAGCTTAAAAAAAATTCCTGGTTTATTCAAGAAGAAATCTGTGATTGAATTATTATTATATTGGTCTTACTGCATTGCTCAATCACTATATATACCATATGGAGTTCTGTATATCATTGCTCGCTGGCATTCATCAGACATAATTAGATTGAACTTTACAGAATTTCGAATAGAAATTCTTATTTTGCTCTCATTTTTACCCTAACTTTACTTAGAATCACTGTTAATTTTACATTTTAAAAATAGCTGAAAATCTCACTACGAACTTCCCCGAGTTACACCCAATTAATTTATTATTATTATTATTATTTGCAATACGAAGATATTTTTAAATGTTATGCATGTATACAGATAAAATATCTTCATAAAATCCAACACAGCCAACATTAAAACCAGCGATGTAGCATTTCAATTTGTTAGAGATATACTCCGTTGTAATGTTGTATCATCTGCAGGGTCACAATTTTCGCTTGAGTGCCAAAGTATATGAAATCGACCCACGAGATCTTCTTAAAAGTATTCAGCATAATCCCTTCACCGCGCCTATGCGAGGTCCATCATGTATAATAGAAGGGTATTTCATTTGTTTAAAAGGAAATGTTTTATAATCTCCTTATCTCCCGTAATACTTTTGACCCTTTGATAACGAGATTTTGTATTTAAAGGGTCAAATATATGATCATAGATATTCAGCATCTCCTCAAATAAAACTTAAAGTATATTGAATTTCATTAGTTTATAGTCTAATTTGAAATATCGTTGCACTAGAGCTACACTTGGGCTATTGGCGACGGGCGTCGTATTTTAGAACCACGGTCAATTGACGAGCCGATACCTGATAAAAATTAATTGCGTACCGATCATTGTTCGTTTAGAAAAATGAATGGTAATAAGGAATTTATTAATGCAGTATTCAGTTTCAAAACATTAACCCTTTAAGTCCCAATGACAATTTGGCATAATCATTTCAGAAATTTTTTTCTGATCTTCTATAGCCATTTATGATATCAAAAAGTACATCATTCGATTCTTAAAACTTTTTTCTATTGGAAAATATTTTTTATTAATCCCAATAGAAATGAGCCCTATTATTTTTTTGAAATTATTATCAGAAACATGATGATGCCAAATGGCATCACTGGGACTTAGAGGGTTAAATGCAATAATGATCACTTATATTCATTCGACAAAATTTCGTTGTTGGTCGCAGTGCAATTGCGACGATAAATCATGACGGACGAAGTCTAGCTCGACGATAAATCAACCTTATCTTAAGCATTTACAACATTTTTTAAAGAATACTAACTGTAACATCAGACAACTTATACGCAACATTGGTTGGAATACATATATTTTTAGGCTTGTGTGATTGGCCAGAGACCCACTTATAAACCTTCGTCAAGTAAGACAGACACAACACACATACACAATTTAGACATTTCCCTGAAGGAGAGGGAAATAGTCTCCAGGGACCTGTGCCCGAGGCGGGACCTTCCGATACGGAGATCCTAACCACAAAGCTCCACAGACAACTGAATAACACCTTATTCAACCTCACATTAAGACTAAATTTGGTCAGCATACTAACATTAATATCAGACAACTTATACGCAACAATGGAAATTTCATATTGTTTTTTTCTGTGAGCCTAGTCCACACACCACAAATGAATATCCCCTTATTTCCACCTATATCAGCTTCGCAATAAAACTTGCCTCCCGAGTAAACGCAGCAACGTTGTTTCTGTCGATTTTCCTCGGGTCATTGGGCGGATTACATATAGCGGAGATCATCATTGTTTCGCGCACCAATCATTCGGGGAAATGGAACGAGATTTCCGTTGACGAGGAGAATGTACAACACGTTAACTGTATTCGAAATTAGGAAATTCGGTTGTATGATGCTGTTCTGGGAGTTTTCTTTAGTTTTTTTGGGAGTGCACCCTTAAAACAAAAGAGTGAAATCCACTCCTATAGGAGAAGTGCATTTTCGACACTAGAAAAGGGTGGATATTTACTCAGACTGAGTTAAAATCACTTATTTGGAGTGATCCTGCTGGAGGTTTAACAAAACAAAGGAGTGAAATCCACTCCTATAGGGAAGTGCATTTTCGACTCTGAAGAGGGGTGAAAATTAACTCAGACTGAGTTAAATCGCTCGTTTGTTTTGAGAGTATGGATCATTGTATTCAATTTTTGATCGGATTTGGGTAACAGTTTTAATTCACTCACCGTTAAGGTAACTCGTTACCTTTTAAAATTTTTAATTACTTTCAAATTCATTGGTTTCTTGCTCATGATGTAAAGGAAGGTTTTGACCAAAAAAATTAAATTAAAAATAGATTTTTCTTTAAAAAAATAATGAAATTTTGGATTAAATTTGCCTTTATTAGACCTTCTTATACATGTTTTGAAATAAGATCCAAGAACAACTCATATTTTAGAATTTACATAGTATCAAAGTTATGTTTATGGAAGTTATTAAAAAAATATGAAATATTTCGTAAATTTCAATATTAAAAAGTGTTCAAAATAAATTCTATCCTTTATTTTACTTCGATCTTTTTCAATAAAACACGCATGGTCTAAGATATCAGATTTTGAAACAGCACTTTTTTCCTGAATATGCTGATTTACATGTATGATGCATGTAACATTTAAACATAGAACATAGACATCAAAATGTGAAGTGGGTGAAGACACATAAACGTAACATAGAAATGTGTTAGACATAGAAAAACATAGAAAGACTCTAAATTATCTAAAGGCATTTTATAAGTGTTTTACTTTGACCAATAATAGTTTTGAAAAATCTTTGTGTCCAAAACCGAAATCGAACATTGCTTTTTTAATGTTAACTAAAAAAAATAACAATTCTTAGTAATTTATTAATCGTGTATATTGCTGAGAAATTGAAGATAAAAGCTTGAAGCTCTAACTATACGTTTGCGAAACTTCATCCAATAACCACATAGAATTTTGTCTATCATATTTACAAACTTCGACCTTCAAACATCAAGGTTAAATTTGCGGTATGACTATTACAATAAAGAAAATAACTTTTAAAACGAACTCACACGAAATAAATAGGTTCGTTTTATTTAATCGTGCGCTCATCTGTAAACTCGGCTACCCCGCAGTGCTTACTCTACCGAAACAAACATCTTTCACTCAATCGAAATTACCGACTATTCAAAATGTGTACCGTCACATGGGATAACTTTGGCCCCAATATAAAAACCCTAGTACTGACTTTCTTGAATATTTTTTTACAAATACAAATATACAAATACGAAAAATGACGACCAACAACAAGCCAGATGCCCAGCAAGGTTGGTACAAAATAAATCAAAAATTTTACCAGTTACCAATGAATATCAAGATTCTTATTAAAATCTTCTTCTCTCTTCGAATGCACAACAAATCTATTAAAGCATTCCACTCATTGACAACTCTATTCTATGGTATAAATAATGTTTCCTTACCTCCCTTCTAAAGCATGATTTATTCAATTTCTGATCATGTCCTCTGGTCCGGCTATTTTAGGTAAAACCTTAGCCCTCCATGTCTCCCTAGTTTTATGAATAACTGAATTTCAAGACAGGGTGACCTTTGCTGTCTTGACCTTCGACACTAATTAAAAAAAATCAAGCGATGTTTTTTATAAATATATTTATTGAAAAGTTAAAAGCTTGGGCCAAAGTTACTCGATTCGACGGTACATATTTCGGAGCTGGTGTCCGTTTAGAGTTGTCGACTATTTATTTAGTTTTCTGTCTTCGTACTAGAGGGCAGCACCACAGGTCGGGACCAAAAACTCCCTTTTGGTTTTGTTAGAATCGTTTGTTTTTGCTGCGTAAACAATGGATTAAAGACGCAAAGAAATCCGATTATTTAAGCTGTTAATTTTCGGGGGAAATTAGGGTTAAGGTTTTAAGGGGAATTTAGGAGGGCTGAGTGTAGGAGAAATTTGTTGGCGTATTAAAAAGTAATATGGAGCCATGAACCCCCGGATAAAAATACGTTGATTAATTTACGCTGCTTGTTCGAATGGGCTATTCTTTGCTACTCTAGTTTAAAAGTCCAAAAAAGAAATATTTTTATTCGTTTGTGCAAGGAAGAAAATAACTAATAGTCAAAGTGTATGTAAAATTTTTCAGAAGTGCTGGGTTTAAGAGAAATTGGCAAATATAGAAGTAATAAGGGGCAATGGATTCCGAATCTAATACAATAGCCTGTCTGTAACTATTTCTTTAATCCATCCAATAAAATGCACACATCTTCCCCGGCTGCTGATCTAAATAATTATAAAAACATACCCCCTTTTTATAAATCAAGGTCAGTGAAAGCAACTAATGTATCTTTGTTTGCTTATTCACCCTCCCATTAAATGGGCCGAAAAGTAAGCAATAAAAGTGACTATGAGGTCAACACAGCTATAACAGGTCACCTATGCTGCCGTGGGCATAGGTAAACTGGAATATCTAGGCGAATGACTTGTGCCATTGTTGCAAGCACTCAATTACTTTAACCTTTAAGAAAGTGTACTGAAAGGCTGGTTATTTTAGAGCAGAAAAGGTCTAATTCATTGTTGGGGTTATTGCAGTTTACCTGCCTATGGTAGATAATGGCTGTGTGGTCTTTTCTCTGCCTTATTGGTTGAACCAACAGGCATATACGCTTGGAATGACGAGTAAACATTGGGGTGTTGCTATGTTGAAATGGTAGTGAGACTGAAACAGAAGATAGTATTTATTTAACTTTTTAAAGGTTTTGGGGTCTGGTTTTGGTTTAATACATCCAATAGGATATTGGATTGGATTGGATTGGTTACATATATTTTCAGGCTTGTGTGCTTGGTCGCAAGGACCCGCTTATAAACCATCGTCGGACAACACAATAGGACAACACAGTAGGACAACACAAGACACACACAAACACATATGACTGATGTTGCCATCTGTCGACAGATGGCAACATCTGTCGCCACCTCCACAATTTAGACATGTCCCTGAAGGGGAGGGAAATTTTCTCCAGGAACCTGTACCCATGGTGAACTGCGCAATGACCGACCACAGGACTTTCGGACCCAACAGATTTTACGAGCACGTACTCCGCGTATACTCGGTAAGTCCAATAGGATATGTTTTGATTATTTAGAATAGCAGCCGGAGAAGTTGTGTTAATTTTTTGTTTGGAGATTAATTATGTTAAATTGTTTGTAGCGTCACTCGAGATACTGGTAGGCTATGGTGAATGGCTCTCGAAATAATAAACATAAGGAGATAGTCACCACCCAACGTCAGCTAAAGCAGCATCTTTCCCGTGCGGAGATACTATTCGATTTATTGATATCAGCAGCCAGGGGAGTTGTGCTAATTTTTTGGATGTATCTACGTCGCACTAGAGCTACAGATTGGCTTATTGAAAGGACATTCATGATAACTCATAAGGACATTTCTCTAATAAAATTGCAATTGTCGGACACTTGAAAGCCACGTGACTTACGCGGCTTCAGCCAATCAGAAACGCTGAAAGTAAGTGTGGCGGTGTGCTTGTTTTGTGCCGGTGCTGCTTCAGGTTGCGTCCCGTGGCTTTGGTAGAGATCTTTGCTTAGCGCTAGAGCTACGTGATGCCCTGGAGCAGTCCCACGGAAACTAGCCAGATTGTAAAGATGAGCATTCCTGCATTGGCAGTATCCTCATATTAGTCTTGCACGTTTGTTTGCGGAGCAAACAAATAGGAATTGCGTACTAATTCCAATGGGTTGGCGAGCGGTAGCGAGCAGGGGACTTTGCCCCCTAGTTACATATAATGTAAGAGACATCGTGCGCGGACATTAACGTTTTAATTCGATAATGAAGGGAAGGTGTTAATAGTGCTCACAAAGACGTCGCTTATGAGTCAATTGAATCATCTTAAACTATGTAGAACTAAGTAAAAACTGGCAATGGAGGAAAGAAAGGTTTTACGTATGCTTTTTGAGAGTTTTCGAAAGCACTCTTCAAAACATGAAGCCGGTATCTCAAATCCATCGTTCACCCATGGATAAACAAGATTCGAATGGTATATGCATATTTAGAGATTCGACATCCATGAGTTAATAAGAAACTAATTATAGAGGATTTCAAATATATTATGAAACGATAACGTATCTAATTCTACATCTGTTTCTGCAATAACTCTAAAAATAACTCAAACATTCTGTACAATCAAATGACATGTTTTTAGAATTCCGTAACTATCTTCCACATACGGAATGAAGAATACATCGAGCATAGAATTCCATCTGCCGATAAGTGTAAATATGTTATGACATCGCTATTTATTTGTTAATTGGTTGTTTCGCAGTATATGAAATTGATAACAAGTTAAAATTATAGCGGCATACACAACCTCAAATAATATCCACGCTAGATGGCGCTGATTTATGGATGGGCTGATTACTGCATTACTACCAGATCTCTAGGTCTAGATAACAACAAATACCGTAGTACACTGTTAAAAAAAACATATAAGAGAGCACTTTCCGTGATTTTGTAAAATGGATTCATCATGCAATAGGCATCTAAGAATGCAAGCGATAATAATTTTGGGACAATTTATTTCATAAATTTTTTTGGGCGTGAATTTTATTTTTCCATATTTTTCCTATTGTCATTTAATTAAAACAAAACAAACATTAATTCTTTCAAAGACATGATTCTTCCATCTAACAATAAATGACGATAAAAAGGCTATCATCCGTTGCAAAATATAGCACATCATTTTAAAGTTTATTCTTCGTAAAAGAAATTCTAATCTAAAATCTAAATAGGAAATTATTTTAATAACTTTAATTAACCACTATTAATTAATAATAAAAACAACACAATTGTCTTTATTAATCTCTTCTTAATGTATGAATAGCAACAGATCCTAGTCTAGCTCCAACAGTCTCCCTCATTAACTCATCCAAAAATAGTGCAATCAATTTCTCGATCTGATGATGACAACGACAACAACTGAAATTTATCAAGCTAAAAACGTCTTTTTGCGCTCTTTTTTTGTCATTAGCTACGTGTCGCTTCTCCTCCCCTTCCTGTCTTCAAATTAGATGTCCAGTGGACCCTAGCTTTATTAAATGTAGGTTGTTTGTTGAGAGGTTGTAACATTTAATTGTTTTCGTTATAACCTCATGCCAACAATACTGGATTTCGGCAGTTCTTTTTCTTGCTTTAAATCGGCTGCATATAGTCCCAAATTGCGTGTAAACAACTATTTTACATTTTTCTGATACCCTTTCAAATTTTAAAAGAGCTAGTTTCGATATCGGAGCAATAAACATTTCTTTAGTAATACTCCTTGATACGTGTTTTTATCATTAGGGACTTGAAGAACTCATGGGAAAATATCAAAAATTTTAATTTAGTTTCTAGAATTCATTTTTAATTTCAGTCGCCTTATCTGAAACTTTTCTTTTTTTTCTCTAATGGGGCCGGTCAATTGTCGGTCAAGTCTTTGCAGACTCGGTATATTTCCCAGATCTGAGAGCCATTTTTTTTTTTTTTTTTGCGCCACCATCTAAGCGACTCTTGCTATTAGTTTTGACGCACAGATTACAATAAATCTGAGCTCTCTGTGGTCTGTGGATGTTTAAGTATGCTGAGATTTAATTTTTCCGAGAGAACCCAAGCCAAATGGGGGCGGATCTTTTGCATGCCACCTAATCATATGACATACTTGCCCAAGATTTTCCCATCAAAAAAAAATCCGACTACTCAGCCGGGGTTCAAACCCGCGATCTTGTTGTTTCGAGTCGACACGTTTCTCTAATCTGAAATATAAATGGATGAAAGTATTGTGTTGGAGTCGAAAACCCGAATTGGGGATTTTGTGTTCTGTACATCTTTGGAGGGTGTTGATTTTGAAAAGAAAAGTTTTTTGAACATTGGTCAGTCTCTGTTTCTCTGAAACCATTCTACAACCTGAACTAAAAGCTATGGACTTCAAATTTAATAAACTTAAAGTTATTGAAATTATCTTATAGGGGGTATATAACCTCTTGCGGCCTGGCGTCCTCATTTGGTGACATTTTTTTAAAACTCCCCACAAACAATTAGCACGATAATTAGTTTCAAAATTGACCTGGTCCGATAGAAAAAGGTCCAAATATTAGTTTTCAGCCTTTGATTACAGGTATCAGCAATTTATTTCTATAAAAAATGAAGTTAAACTAGGGTCAATACGATATTAGAGTTCTTAAATAAAAAATTTTTTTTAACTTTTCACAAAGCTGTTTTAGCATTTAATTTTAAAGGCATTTTGCATTAAAAACAATGTTAAAATATGTTAACTACTTTGGTGCTATGGTTGGATTTTACAAATAAGTGATACGGGCCTTTTTTTGTTACATTTATAGCACACAAAATGTGTATTTTTTTTTTTTGTTTAAAGCGTGATCCTAAGTAATTATTAAACATAGTTTTTTTTTAAATGTCTTTGGAAACATACTTTTTAGCATATATTTGTATGAAAAGTATGTTTAGATTATCTATATAAGAATGTACTTGTAGCATTTTTCTCAGGTCTTAGCTTATTTTATCAAAAGATATGAAATGTGTATATTTTTTCCACTTTGGAAATTTTTATTTATCATGCAAGGCCATTATAAATTACATCCATCTCTATAATGCGTGTCTTATTTTCAAATTCTCCAGAAAACGATCTTTAACCGTTACACTGAATCATTATAAAAACATTGGTACACGGAATTACACCGTTATCTCGGATGATTGTTATTTGAGGTAAAATGTTGCCTACCGTGGGAACTTTGGCGGTCTCGTCTCCGTGGTATTTCTTTTTTCTTGAAACATTGCTGTTAATTCATTAACGAGGATATTCCAAATATTCACACCTCCCTTACCTGATAAAAACGTTGACTTTTTAGCTTTCAAATATCGATTTTCGTGTAACTTTATTTGTTCGACCTAAATTGTCCAGAAATATGGCCTTACTTTGCCTTGTATTTTGTGTATTCAGATAGACTTAAACAGAAAGCTCATTTTTGCATGAAAATTGTTGAAATATTTTGAAATAAAGGGTTAGTGTTAACAATTCGCAGTTTGATGGTTTTACCTTTATTTAGGACGGCCGAGTATTGCAATTAAACTTCAATTATCCGTCATTTTCTAGAAAAAGTACTTATGTAATTATGTTTTATGCATTTTATTTAGCGCGTACTAATTATCTTTGTTTTTAACATAGTTTTTGCTGACACAATAATTAGTGAGGCATTCTCTATCTAAAGTTGATCCTTTTCTTTCTCCTTTAAGGAATGATATGACATAAATTTTAAATTTTAAAAAAATCTATTGGCTGTTTCCTAACAGAATGAATGATCATTTTTTGCTCTATTAATGTAGAATAGCTGCCATGCAGAACTATTTAGGTTTTAAAGTTATTAAAATTACTTAGTTGATAGGGTATATAATTAATTACCTTTTAAATGTTTAGATTTATTGAGTTGCACTCCCATAGTTAATTAAATGATTGAACCAATGCTTAAAGATTATTGCAGAAGGAGCAAACAATAAAATTAAATTTTAGTAATGTCCTTGTAACAGCTTATCTTCAGCCCTAATAGCTTGGTTAATAAATTTTCCCTATTAGTATAAATCCTGCGAAGGTAATCAAAATTCTATGCCTACCATTTACATATACCGTGTCTATAAATAGAGCTTAGATTACATCCTTACACAATCTTAACTTCTTAAAATATCTACATTTTATGGTCTATAGTTTACAACAACATTATTGTTAATTGTATTTATCAATTAACTGATTGAGAATGGTAACTCCATAACGAAATCCGACTATGTCATATTGTAGGGTTGTATTCTGATGAATGATCAATCAATGTACAAAACATCTAGTTTCTTGCACAAAGGAAATGTAACTTCAGCTCTGCAATTAATATCGTAACAGTTTTTTCTTCTCAAACAATCAGGTTTTGTTTCGTAATTGTTTTGAAACAAACTTCTTTAGTATAATCGCAGTAATTGAGTTTAGTCTTCTTGTATTTCGATTATGATTGATTGTAATTATAGTTTATTGGTTGAACGATTACCATAATTCATTGAGTATCAGTCAAAGCGTCCATTTAAAAATATTTAAGTTGTCAGAATACTCGAAGCTTTCAAATAGGGTAACGAGTACAGTGATTGGCACCATCACAGTGATTGGCCTCCTCATTCATTATTGAAAATAATAAGATGCTAAAGCCCAAAATAGGTGTGACAAAGGTTTTTAAAATTCCTACCATTATCGTTTGTCATGTTGGCAACAGTGCCCCAACAATCGGAAAAGCAATATGGCCGCTAATAAAGACGGGGGCCAATCACTGACTCATAGGGGCCAATCACTGTCTTACAGGGGCCAATCACTGTCTTATAGGGGCCAATCACTGTCTTATAGGGGCCAATCACTATGTTATTGGAGCCAATCACTATGTTATAGGAGCCAATCACTGTCTTAACCGGCCAATCACTGTACTTGTTACCCTAGTTATTAACTCATTGCCGAAGGTTGGCAAGAAAATTAGCACGTGAAAAGGAGCTTTCTGCAATTTACCTAAATAAACAAAATCTGGTGCAAATGAAGACCACAGTCCTGAACAGTTTGCGGCAAATAAATTCAGTTTCAAGAAAAACGAACTTAAAAAACTAAGTTAACGTTTTTATTCGGAAATGAAGGTGTTCATATTATCCTATGGGTTAAACACTTTCGCTTGCATAACGTTCCTTAGAAGGCCTATCGAAATGGCGTTATAAAATATTGATTTAAAGTAAAGGTCATATATTCTTATATTTTAAAAAACTTTTTCCTGTGAAGCCTTATTACAAGCCACAGATTAACAATATTCTTACCGTAAGTCTAAAAAAATCTTGTATAATCCATACCCTGTTTCTAAAGACCTTTAATTGTAAACCCCTAACTACAGAGGGGTGTTTCTGGAATCCAAATTAAATCACTACCTTTTTGTGTGTGTGTTGTTTGTCCAATACCAATCTATAGTCACATCCAAAGTCATTTAATAGACCAATAATTTTAATATTTCTGTCATCCTTTCATTTTTTACCAATGTGTACTCTAACCTTAATTTAGAAAATATGCTCGTCTAAATGCAAAGAGAAAGATAAGACTGATTAAAGGTAAAAGGTCATTGTACCCAAATAATATTTGTTAAAAAAAAACTGTGAAGCCATATTACAAGCCGCAGATTAACAGTATTTCCACGTATGCCCAAATAAATCTTGTATAAACCTCACCCTTTTCTAGAAGACCTTCAATAGTAAACCTCTTTGATTCTCAAAATCAAAAACGAGTCTTCCTTTTCTTTCTACTAGTCCAGTAAAATAAAACATTTTGGTATACAAAAGGTCAAGTAGTTCTGATTTTTGGATATGTTATATGTAATGGATGTCTAATGAAGAATCCAAGTTTGTGACCTTGGGGCGCCGCCGCTCGCTGCGCCCCAAGGTCAAACGTCGGTCATTTTTTAGTTTTTGCAGATTTTCTCCTAAAAGGCTTGGTTTTACAACAAAGTGATGAATGCAACAATTAAAGAGGGATAAATATGCTACAATTTGAGTGCATGTTGGTGTTTTTAAGCCCCATAGTTCCTGAGATACAGCTCCTCAAAGTTAGTGTAAATTGCGAAAAAATTGTGTTTTTCAAAATTTAGCAATTTTTTTCTGCAAAATATTTATTTAATAGCAAGATTATTACTCTTTAATTGATTTGTTCACGTTACCAAAGGGTAATTTAAGGTTTCGGAGGTTTTTTTTATGTTTGTGTTTCATTTTGAAGATCAAGGAAAGCCTAGCCACAGCGCGCCCCAAATGGAAAATTTAGATATATAGCGCCCTAACATTCAGTAGACCTGTTGTAAAAAAAGGGAGTTACTTTACGGGGTCGGATAGTTTTAATTTTTGGATGTGTTTTATATTTTGGAAGTCTAAGAATCCAAGTTTGTGACCTTAGGGCGCCGCCGCTGGCTGCGCCCCAAAGTCAAAAATCGGACATTTCACAGTTTTTTCAGATGTACTCCCTGAAGGTTTGGTTTTACAACACAATAATGAATAAAACAATTAAAGAGGGATAAATATGCTACAGTTATAGGATAAATATAACAGTTAGTAAAAATAACAGTAACAGGATAAATATGCTACTTGGGGTGCCGCCCGCCGTTGGGGGCGCCCCAAGGTCAAGCTAATTGTTTAAACTGCTGTTTCACTTGCAACAATGCAACACTGTTTCATGCCTTACAATTGTATTTTCAGGTACAAAACTGTTGGGGCATGAAAAAATCATCTCGAATGGGGTTGGTATAAAGCTAGGTTACTATGATAGCAAATGGCCGTCCACGAGAACAGGTATTGAGTAATTAGTTGTTCTCGGATAGATCTCTATGTAGGTAATAACTGCTTAATTTTTTTTGTAGAACCAACCTTTCCGAGAGTAAATCGAGAAAAACTAAATAATTAAGAAAATTTCATCGTTTTTCTGATTTGGCGTAGCCTGCGACAGTGCCCCTAGTTCAAAAACTTGAATTCTTAATTAGACTTTCAATATATAAAACATGTTCAAAAATTAAAACTACCAGACCCCTATAAGGTTACGTCATACCAATATGACACTCCCTTTTTCTAAAAACAGGTTTAGTGAACGTTGGGGCGCGATTTATACAAATTTTCCATTTGGGGCGCGTGGCGGTGGCAAGCCTTGTCTTGATCTTGAAAATGGAACTCAAACATAAAAAAGCAAACGATACCTTAAAAAACCCTATGGTAACGTTTACAAATCAATTAAAAGGTGATAACCTTGCGATTTAATAAATCCTTTGAAGAAAAAAATTGCTAAATTTTGAAAATGACAAATTTTTCGCAATTTACACTAACTTTGAGGAGCTGTATCTCGGGAACTATTTGGCTCAAAAACAGCATCATGCACTCAAACTGTAGCATATTTATACCTCTTTAATTGTTTTATTCATTATTGTGTTGTAAAACCAAACCTTCAGGGAGTACATCTGAAAAAACCGTGAAATGTCCGATTTTTGACTTTGGGGCGCAGCCAGCGGCTGCGCCCCAAGGTCACAAACTTGGATTGTTAATTAGACTTCCAAAATATAAAACACATCCAAAAATTAAAACTATCCGACCCCGTAAAGTAACTCCCTCTTCTTACAACAGGTTTACTGAATGTTAGAGCGCAATATATCTAAATTTTCCATTTGGGGCGCGCTGATGTGGCTAGGCTTTCCTTGATCTTAAAATTGAAACACAAACATAAAAAAACTCTGAAACCTTAAATTACCCTATGGTAACGTGAACAAATCAATTAAAAAGTAATAATCTTGCTATTAAATAAATCTTTTGGAGAAAAAAATTGCTAAATTTTGAAAAACACAATTTTTTCGTAATTTACACTAACTTTGAGGAGCTGTATCTCAGGAACTATTAGGCTTAAAAACACCAACATGCACTCAAACTGTAGCATATTTATCCCTCTTTAATTGTTGTATTCATCACTTTGTTGTAAAACCAAGCCTTTTAGGAGAAAATTTGCAAAAACTAAAAAACGACCGACGTTTGACCTTGGGGCGCAGCGAGCGGCGGCGCCCCAAGGTCACAAACTTGGATTCTTAATAAGACCTCCATTACATATAACATATCCAAAAATCAGAACTACTTGACCTTTTGTTAGGTAACCCCCCCTTTTCACGACAGATTTACTGGACTATACAGTATTCTTGGATAATCCAATTAAAATATGAGTTACTTAAAAAAAAGCAGCTTTTGTTAGTATAATTTACGTTTTCTCCGTGATTTTTATGTAATATTAAAGTGAGTTTTTTTAAATACTAGTTTGAATCGTAGTAATTTTATTATTGCTTTTCAAAAATTGTTATTTTTGTGAAACAGACGCTGTTGAAATTAAAGAATTGTAAAGAAAAATCTTTTTAAATATTAAGTATGGTCTTAGAAATGGCTCGGAATCATAGATTGATTCACCAATCGGATTTCGAGAAAAAAAAATTCATTCAGCTACCACTCAAGACCTGAAACATGTCATTAGTTAATCTAAAAATTATCACACTTTAACCCTTTCAGTCCCAAAAATTTATTACACTACAGAAACATCTGATATTCACAAAATAAGCTTATTTTAGGTCAAAAATAAGAGTTCCATAAAAAAAAAATTTTTAATTTTTTATATGGTTTTTGAAATAATGCCAAAATTTTTTAACTGTGGAAAACAACAAAATAAAAATATATATTACCTAAATACACTTCGAGTTATGTATTTTAAGGTATCTGACCATATTATTAAAAAAAATCAAGTAATTATTTTAACCGGAATAGTTTAAACTGTGTTTTAAATATGTGGAATCGAAGTGAACTTTTCAAAAATTAGGTGAAACGCTTGTTAGCTATTTTCTAAATAAAAAAAAATAGTAGTTCTGACTTCTATTGAGATTAATGTAAAATATTGTCGAAAAGAAAAGTGTGAAGAATCGAATGATATGTGTTTGGATGTCACAACGGACATAAACATTAAAAAAAATATTGAAAGGGATGATTCCAAATGGCATCACTGGGACTGAAAGGGTTAAAAATTTGGAATTTCCGAAACGTGCTGAACTTGGTCTCAAAAATTCATCAAATATCTTTCCTCACAAAAAATAATTGGGGCGTACCAACCCCACCTAGAAACCGCCATATTTATTTCTGTGCATTATCACAATTACATCTGGGCAACAATGAACAATGAAAATATTCCCCATTCACTGCGAACAAGAGAACCTCCTGTGACGCTTCCATTTCTGAAAAAAATAAAAATATATTGTAATTGAAAACTTATTCTAAAAAGACCCTTGTTTGAAGGCGGTAATAACTCTTATTATTATATTGTTATCGCTCGGGATCTTTTTCTGGTTCGGTATCGTGTTCCATTTTTTGTTCTCATTCATAAGTGGCTTTGTGAAAGAAAGAACTTTTATTGTTGAGTGTTCCTTGTAGAATGGTATTGGAAAATATTGTTTTGTGTTGAAATATGCTAAATGGTCGAGATATGTTTTTGTGGGTCAGGGTGAACGTGGTTTAAAATTAGAATAGTGATTGGAGAAGTATCTGAAGTCTTAGAACAATGTTCTTTCTATATATTCTCAATTATGTTCGGGTGATTTTCTTTGTTACAAGTTCAAGGTGGTGCAGTGTTGAACAATACTGGTGGTATAGTGTGATTAAAATTGAGATTAAATTACTTTTCGTGTTATTTTCAATCCAATGTCGCCCTAATAATGCACAGTAGTTTATATCACAGCAGAGCCACAACCGCCTTTGTTGGAGATGCGGATCACCTAGGGTGGCAACATTTCCAGCAGTATTGTTTTCATTTTTGGTCCTGCTGGGATCACATTTATATCGGTTTATAAATAATTACCATTAAAAGTCGTATAATAATAAAATTAAGGATTATTTCAAGCTTGACATTTGAATGTTTAAAAAATGCAATTGCATGCAATTCAAACATTTTTCATGAAAAATACATTTAGACAAAATTTTGCAATTATATATTTTCACTAGAATTCTATTTACAATCAATGAAATGTAGTAGAATGAGCGAAAGAAATTACTAGTTTCATTAGCATTCTAATAGAATTCTGAACATTATAAACACTGCTTGCTAATTATATTTTAAATGTAGACGAAGTGTAATAAATAGTAAGAATGAAAACAAATTGGCACGTAGATAACTCTAAAATACAATTAATCTAACGAAAAGACCGTGCATTGCAAATGGAACAGAAATTCATTGGTCATAAACGCTGTTTTTTTGTTTTGTTTTTTTGTTATCACACATATTTCAGGGGGGAAAATTACATACTAAAATATAGAATGTGCTCGACATGGTTTTATTTAAAAAAGGTAAGATCCTCACTGATCCTCCTTTTTGTCGTTATTCCATATTTTCAAGGGGGGGGGGGGGGGGAAATTGGTATACTAAAACATAGAATATTTTTGGCAGTTTATCTTATTGATAAATGGAAAGATACTCATAAACGATTCTCACCGGTACTAAGAAAAAAAAATTGAAAATTATTCTTCGAGGTTTGATCCATCGTCAATAGCCCCCAGTCAGGACCTAGGAGGATAGGTCAGGACCAGATCTAGGCAAACTCGGACTAGGCACACATACACAAAAAAAAGGGGGGGATCCTTTACGGAAAATGGAACGGTTTACGGAAATGTTGTGTATGATTGCCCGTAATGATGATGTTAGTTAGGTTATATTGTCGTCGCACTAGAGCTACACTATGGCTATTGGCGTCGTATTTTAGAACCACAGTCAAGTGACGAGCCGACACCTGAATGATGTTAGTTGACCGATGTATTATAATTTTTTGCTACCATTTTACCGTCTTATCCTTATAACATCGAACAAACCAATCCCGTAACCTCAACGTCAAGCTAAAATTGAGTGTGTGTGTGGGGGGGGGGGGGGGTCTTAGAAAATGTTCACACGTGGACGCCGTTATGGGCCACCGCGAGATTGTCTCTTTGGGCGTCGCGGGCCACCTTTGGCCTGTAATAGTTTGTGCTATTAATGTAGTCATCTCTAGATCAAGAGAATGTGTGATTTTTCAATGATCGTTTTATTTTTTCGGACATAAATTTCGATATTATACTACTGCGATATACTTCGATATCACCAGTTGTACATTCAAACATAAAGCGCGTGTGTGAACATGCAAAAAATCGCGCGCCGCCAGATAAAGCGCCGCATTAATTCCAGCGCCTCTCAGAAAAACAAACTAAAATCGGCCCCGGCGTGAACGTGTTCAAATTTATTGAAATTTTGGGAGTCTACAGCATTTAGCATAATTGAAACTAAAATTTGAGGCCTAATGGGACTTATGTTAGATCGGACCCTACCCCGGTGCAGCTTCAGTGCAAAGTCTTTCCTGCACAACCTCTCCTGACACTGTTTCTCACGGGAGACCGATTGTTTCGCCAAGTGTCTCCATTGTCTCCGTTTCCGAGAAGCCGCATTCGGAAACATCGGATAATCTCCGATTGCCGATCAGTAGTCGATCCGCACCATTGCATTCGTCTCGGAAGTCGATCGCGTTGAACTTTCGCTTTGCAGTATTTGATATGGGATGTTTGGATTTATTGATTGACTGCTTGGATTGAGGTCGTACTGGAGCTACCAATGGGAGGAACTTAAACCCTTTGCTGACACTTTTAAAAGAGATTGTCTGCCCCGTAGATCTAATTGCATTAGTTTTTGGAATCACAACTTCCACAGAAGTATTGCTATGCCATGTTCAGTGACGTGTTTATGTATGTTGGGGCCATTTGCGGCTTCCGAATTTGGGGCCCCTCGCCTCCTATCCCCCCCCCAACATAATTTAGAATTTAAAATATCGTACAAAAATAAGCATGATGAACTATGAACCAGTTTGTAAAACGGGATTCTAATTGCGATGCGAAAAAGCGACAATTCGGCGGTCATGTTTGTATATGCAAACAGCTGTAAGTCCAGGTATTTGTTATTATAATTTTGAAATTTTGGGGCCCTCGCAATTTTGGGGCCACAGGCGGCCGCCTCTAAGGCCTATTGGTAAACGCGTCACTGGCCATGTTAGCCCTTTTCCCCCAGGTTTGTGGATCAACATAGCATCGAAATGAAACAAATTTCTAGCGAAATTTTATCTAGTTATTTAATTGTATTTTTTCAAAAGTTTTAAATGCAAAAATATATACAGTAGATGGCGACACTATTTTAAAACTTTAGTATCCGGTTATTTAATTATTAATTGATATTTTCTTTTCAATTTTAATGGATGTTTTGATGTTTCCCATACATATTGAAAATGGGATAATACAATGGTAAAGCAGTTCTTTTGCAAACGTTGTGATTTCAAAACTAATGCATTAGCTCTCTATGGGACTGACACTTGACAGTCCCTCTTAACACCTTCATTTCCGAAAGAAAATTTTTAAGTTTTTTATTTTTAAAAATGGGCAAAATTTGCAATCGATTTGTTGTCTCTTGTGGGTTGATAAAATGAGGATTAAGTTAGCTTGGAAACTAATCAACGAAGGGAGGTTGCTTTAGCGTATGTCTGTCCAACTGATTGAACCATCTGCTGCATTTCTCCTTATTTCCCCCTTTCTAGTAAAGTGAAATGGGCATAGAAAGCCTTAGCACAATTAAAAGTTTCATACTTTTTTTTTCTAATAAATTGATTAATAAATTATTGTGTTGATGTATTGATTATATAAATATTTGTGTTTTTAAATTTCTGATTTAAAAAAATTACATAAAACATTTAAATTGTTTAGTTAATTAATTAAATGGGCTGTAAATAGGTTTTTAGTTATTAATTAATAAAAATTATGTATAAAATTCAAATTTAAATTTCCAAAATTGAACTTAGTTTTAATTTTCGTTGAGCTTTCAACGCATATGCACTATTGGCGAAATATGGAAGTTAACAAACAGGGTGGCAATTTAAGAAGCGTTTAATAATTAATCAAACAATTTTCTTCTGAATTAATATTAAATAGTGATGTCCCTTTTCGAATTTTTAAGTCAAATTCAAATCTCTAACCAGTATTATCGAAACCCCTCCCTCTTTTGCTAGCATCTGTCTCTAAATCTCCCTCCCCCCCTCCTTCCCTCCCCCAACCAGCTGGTCCCTTTTGCAAAAAAAAAAAAAGTAAACCCTTCCACCCCTCTTTAGTATATGCGAAATGAACGCGCCCATCCAAGATGCTTACATATCAATCCCACTATAAAAAATTTTAGAAGTTGTTGTTTGAGGCCTTTTTTTTGGCGTTGAAATTTTTTATGGCACTGGTTTTGTGGATTTTGGCGAAAAATAATAGTATATTTGTAAGTGAAAACTTTATTATTACTTTTGTATTAATTTTTCCCTCAAGTAAATGTCTGTTATTTTTGTGCAATAAAAATTATTATTATTAAAAAGTAATGGTGGTGAGTGAGTGAAAATTGAAAGAATATATGAAGGTAATTGCTCGAATAGTTGAATTTAACTTAATAGCTGATGTGTAATTATAATATTGTATTTTTATTTATATTTCACGAAATCGTCATTATCAAAGGTTTTTATTTTCCTTGACGATTTTTTTTTTCAATTTTTTTTTGAAAAATCCTAACTTATGCTTGAAATGTGAATTTTTTTATTATTATTTTTGTTGGGTTTTTTTTAAAGAAAATTTAATTTTTTTGTGTAATTTTTGCATGTTGCATGTAACCATAGAAAATGTCACAAAACAATATTTTGATAAATTTTTTCACCTCCACTACCATTGCTTGTTTTAAATTTTGAATCAGTCACAAAAGCGCCAAGTGTATAAATATGTAACCACTACTATAAAAATATATAACATCAGAATACGATTATATGTTTATTCGGTAGTGCGATTGCCACTTAAGCGCCTAAGATGGCGGCCGCGGTGGCAGTTGAGTGGAGTTGTAGCGAGAAGTAGTAAACGTGACATTTTGTTTTTTTCTTCCGTTGCAGACCAAGTGCGATCTCCTCACGCATGCTGCCCTCGATAATAGCAAGCAGAAGAAGAAAGGATCCAACAAAAAAAGCGGTAAGTGAAGAAAAAAAAAATTAGTTTTCGATTCGGTTTCGAATCGTCTTGTTTTGGTGTCTTGTTGTTGTGTTGCGTCAGCGTCGACGAATGCGCATTTGCATGTTCCGTTTTTTGACCTCTGTTTATTAATTTTTGATGACGATCTTTTGTGTTTTGGAATTTTTTTAGTGGATGTTTAATTCGACCCTGAAATGTCGGAAATTTGTTTCGCTGGAATGAGTGTTTTTATAAAAAACAAACGATAATTTTCGGTGTTTAGTATTTTTAATTTACAGAAAACGGAAGCTGCCATTATAGAATATCAAAAAAATGCTCCGAAGAAAATTTAAAATGTTTACATTAATTGATTGGAGATAAGAGAAGAAATGAGATGTGGATAAGATAAATATTTTTATATGTGGAATTTTAATTTATGCTACTTCAGACGATCGGTTTTCGGAATTTATAATCAGCTGCTATGTTATGTCTGAAAATATTTATTTTTTTGCATAGGTCTATTATATTATCTTATGCTTGCCTGGTATATATTTAACATGCCTTCTCTCTTTTTTTTTTAATTCGAACGAATTTTAAAAACCTGAAAAGTAGGTAGTGACATAATAGAGGTGTCCATCCGTCCAACCGGTGCCCCTTTAAAAATTTGGTTCCAACCTTCCGATTTTAAAATAAAATGTGTAGGTTTTTGATATCATGTCTTTCTTTTTCTTCTTTTACCATCCTTTATCATACGGCCCGTTATAATTTCTCTTCTAACAGTCAGATTTTAAGATATCATATCTTTCTAACGAAAAACAATATCAGGTACCTGCTACATTTTATGTTTTGTTTTCTTATGTCATTTAGTGTTGAAGTGACAGGAAAGTAGACTACTCTAGTTCTTTTAGAACTTTTTTTTACGATATTGAATGATTAAATAAAAGTTATTTTACTGTTGTGTATAACTATACCTTTATTTTTATTTTTACATTTATTTTTAATTGTAAATTTCAAAGCTTAAGTAACGGTTTTGCATTATACTATTTGACATTCTAGTTGTTGAAAAAGTTGAATTTTTTTTTTTCGGTCGAAATAAGCGTCGCATAATTTCCAAATGTGATTTTACATCGTTTCAAACTTAAATGAAATTTTGGTGGGTGGTTTTTTTTTTTTATAATTTCTCTATGCCACTTTAACTTGTAAGATAGCAGGGTTTTTTTAAACTGTTGCTATAAATTAATATGGTCTAACTTTTTTAACATCAAACCAATTTTGTTTAACCCATCAGTAGTACTAATGTAAAAACCATTTCATTACTCCTTAAAAGGGACAAAATTCTTACATTCAAAATGACAAGTAACAAGAGTTAAAACTACTATTAGAAATGGTACTATGTGTTTAGTTATAATAAATCCTTACTTTCTTGTGATTAATCTATTCTCCATAAGTTCATTATAACGGACGATTAGGTTTTCCTCAACTCAAGATGAAAAATGAGGATTTTCGACCCCAATTACTGGACGATCGATTTTTTACTCTGGTGGGTTTCTACTTAATAAGAAGGTCAAATATATTTGTCCTTATTTTTATGGACAAGACATCGGCATTAAACCCTCTGAGAGATGGGAAATGGGCTGAAGTGTAAACTACTTTTTCCCTACATGGGATAATAATTGAAGAGTACACGGGAAGAACCGATTGATTTATTAGGCGGACGCCCGCAATCGTCTACTTGGCGGACATTGGCGGTAGAAAACCGGTTTCTCTCTTTCTTCTTCACTTGGTCCAAGCGCCGAGATCGTCAATCGCCTGAATCTTGGTAGCTAGGAACCACAGAGATGGTAGTTAAAGTATTAAAGTGGAAGATCCCGTGACCTACAACACTGGCTTCATTGGGGCTTCATTAACTGCGCGTCCCGTCGTTCGCATTGGATGTCGCGTGATCTTCCACTATATTACTTTAACTATGATCTCTGTGGTATTAACTGGTTTCCTTACACAAGTTTAGGAGATCACTCGCTATCATCGCCTAAGTGGCCTGCTAAGGAAACTTCTCTACAAAATCATTCGGTTTTTCCCGTATACTCTTCAATTAAAATTTTAAGCTGGATTGATTTTTTTTTAATTTTTAAAAAGTATATTTCTATTGGAGATGATTTTAAATGACTGTGACCATGTTTCATATTGTTATGCCAGCAGCCATACTTGCTTTAAAAAAATGCCTCAATCCCTTGTTGACTTAGCCATTATTCATTTTAAGTCCCAGTCATTGGTTCTTGGTTGATCAAAACCGTTGTTGTTGCTGTAACTTTTGCCAAACTGGCAGCTTCAAGGCCATTGTCGAAAAGATCTATGCAAGTTAAACGTCGAACGTCAACTCCGTTTGAACTTCGGACTCGACCGATTTGGTGAGCATGTCTGTCCCAGTGTACTCGGGGAACACCGTGAATTAGTCGAATTCGTCTTCCAACACAAATCTGTTTTAGGTTGAATGACGTATAAACCAGGAACCATCTCGATGAGAAGTTCGAACAACTTTGCCACAGAGGGCCCTTGATTAAAAACATTCTACGTCAGTCTTGTGTAGCTGCAGAATCACGTTACACAAAAGTTTTACAGTGAGTAAAATCTTTTTGTGATTTATCACAAATTCTGCAGACTCTAGTTATTTTCAATAATTGTTTAAGTATCAAAAAACTATTTATAAATTGATGCATTATTTAAATTGGAGATCCCGTCTCACGGATTTCTTGAGTGGATTGGCCGAAACTAAATTTACATAAGGGGCCGTTTTCATGTTAAAAGTTATTGCCAACTTTTAAAAATCAAGTAATATAATATATATTATAAACCTCATATTATTGTTTATTGCATACTTCAAATAAAAAAAACTATTTCGTTTACAGAAAGGCCTTAAAAACTAGAAATTGCTCTTTTTATAAAAAAAAAAAACAAAATTACCCCTTTCGATGATTTCCAATCAATTCCTTATTTATAGCATGATCCTATGTCAACTATGCGAAGTTCCTATCATAAACTTGCAGCAAACCTTTTGAATGTGTCCATTAAGTTGTAAAGGAGACTTATCTCCAATTTTAAGAAAAAACTATTCTAGTCTCAACAAAAAACATCTTATCTCTATTGTTTCCAAATAAAGTTAGGGGCCACGTGGCGTCTTATCAACGCCCCTGCCGCCTCCTTTATCGCTGTTGCCACTCGAGACGGTCTAAATACGATCCCCACTGTTCATAATCAAGTGCCCCCTGATATTTTTGTTGTATTTCGACACCTCTGAGTAGCAGAAGGGAGGTCATTTTCAAGAGGGGCTCTTGTCTTGAGGTCCAAATGACCAAACCCACTGTGGCATTTCAGTTTTTCTCAAGGGGCGGAGCCCAGTCGGTAAGGCCTTGTATGAGAAAGTTCCCAGGTTCGGGCACGGGAAATGCCAAAATAACTGCCGGCCTATGTAAACGGACGGTGCAGTAAAACGTCCGGCAAATAATACTCTGTCTAGAAGGAGTGCACGTTAAATATGTTCTAAAGTCCCGACCGAGATTCTAAACTATGACGCCCTTTGCCAATAGCCCTCGTGGGGTGCCAATAGTCCTGTACTGCGCCGATGATTCCATATCTAACCGTATAGTAATTCTCAACTATTAATTCGCCAATATAGACCCTACCGTCCAGTTAGAAATATCAAGTAAGCTTTAGGGGCTGGTGCACGTTAAATCTGACTTTGTCCGCATTGTGCGCACGCCGCGTACGATGTTACTGTAAAAGTTGCCGGTTCGTATCTCCATTTAAGGCCCAAAAAAAGGACCTCATTTTACATTTACTGACATCGAATATTATTCTCCCGTGGGCAGGTAAAAATACTGCAGTAACTTCCATACTTGGGCCATTGTTGCAAGCACTCAATTACTCTAATAGTTGAGAAAACGTAGTGGGAAAAAATTATTCCAGATCAAAAATTATACAACTCATTGTTGTGATTCCTGTAGTTTACCTGCCCACGACATAATTATAAGCACTAGTTATTTTTTAAACTTAAAAAGTTTACTTTAAATTACAGAAAAAAGTTAATTGATTATTTATGTTTTATTTTTGATGTCCTTTTGTACCCAGATAAAATCAGTGTGACGGGATCTCCAATTTAAAAATCGAGTGTAATTTATAAATAATTTTTTGATAACAATTATTGACAATAACTTAGATCTGCATAATTAGCGATAAATCGCAAAAAGATTTTTTTTTCTCTGTCAAACTTCAGTGTCGCGTTATTCTGCAGCTTCATATGACTAACGTTACGTAGCAAAATATGAGATGAGAACTTCTCATAAATTTGATGTAACGTTACTCCATAAAGCTGGTGGAAGCTAGATTTCCGCCAGTTTTTAAAGTGTTGTATGTCGTTTTTATCGAGCTTTTTACTTTTTGGTAGGATTGAGGCCTAAACTCCCTTGTGGTTCGTGTCACTGTCAGTTAGAGACTTGGCTATTGTTTCTTTTATTCGAGGAGGTGGTATTGAGTTACTCAATAAAAAGATAAATTAATGGGAGGTCCCTCTTGGGGGAATAGGCATTTCGTTACTGCTGATTTTCCATTGATATAGCCCAGTGTTGAATTGGCGGGTCTGGTTTGAATGCTGGATTTCGAAACCTTTGCCTTCCAGTTCGAATACCAGGAGATTAATTTTGTTTAATTAAGTGGCTCAATGATTTTTTTTTATTGAAAAAAGCAATGGTTCACTTTAGGATTTTTTTTCTGTGCAAATAAAATATAGGAAATCTATGTTTAATGCGCATTTCAAAAAGTCTTTCTACCACTGCTTTGTTCAAAATATTGAAGAAAAAAAACAATTTTACCATCACAATTTTTTTTAAGAATTGAGGACTTAACTTTCACATAATGTTTATTTTAATTCCTTCCTACGACCACACAAAAAATTGTGCGGCCCAAACAACACGAAAATTTCTCCAAAACTAACAACTTCTTCTTCAGCGTTACAGCCGATTTCCGGCTAAGGCTGCCTCAATAAGCTTGGACTAACTTAGCCAAAACTAACATCTTGGGAAATTTAATGAAAGAAGTTGCCGACAACTTCCCTGGAAAATGAATTGCATGGGCTTTATTAATAAATGCCGGAGTCCGGGAGGCGATTAAGGGTCCTTCAACCGTATGACGTCACCGAGTCCGGACATAAAACAGCCGGATAATAAATAAAAACTGTTGGCTCTAAGATGGAATAAGATAAAATAAAATGTGAAATGAACAAACTTTTTTTAAAGGGCAGGGCAGTTGTCCTCTGAAAGTCTTGAACTCGTTATTTGTTTGTTTAGTCTGTTATTTTTAAGTTAAGTATTCCCTATAAGACTCAAAATAAACAACAATCAGTAAAAGTTTAAATTTTTAAAAATTACGTTTGGTTATGCAAGTTTGATGTACCTTTTGTAGTTTTTTTTCTCAAATTTCCGACTTATTTTAAGTTACATAAAAACCAGAAGCTTTTATAAATACCGTCTGTCTGTCCGTCTGACGCTCACACTTCAGAGCTAAGGACTTTTCAGATCTTTTTATTTGATGCCTACAATATCCTAAGGCAGGGCCTGGAATATCAGACTAATAGGCACAGCAAATTTTGGGGCTTCTTTACGGAAAATGCTTTGCATAATTGCCCGTAGTGATGGTACTAGTTGGCCGATGTATCGTAAACTCTTGTCAGGTAATATTTACATACAAAATGATCTGAATACAATTTAACCAAAATACACTTTTCATTCTGATAAAATTGCGAAATTTTCTCAAATAATATTCAAATCTGTTAGACCTTAAATGAAAATGATGCTTCAAACATGTTTTCTGGATGGATTCACAAATAATTTAGGGAACTCTTTACATCCGCGGAAGGATCTTCTCCATAGCATATTTCTATTTTCTGCTAACATTTAACAGCTCAGCTTCCTTATAGTATCGATCAAACCAATCACTAGCAAATGTCTGACTTAACACCAATCTAAATACCAAGTGGAATTTTAAAAGAATTACAGAACTTCTGGTAATCCACAGGATAATCGAAACTAATATTTAATAGTCCCCTAAAATTTCAGGACCTTGTCCTAACAGGCCTTATGTTAGATCAGGCCCTGTCCTAAGGCTCAAAATAGCCATAAATAATATACGTTCCTTGCCATACTAAAAGAACAAGCGACAGCATAAGGCGCTTTTTTTCTTATAAACGAGGAAAAGGAAAACGAGGAAGTATGGCGCTTACGACCGGAACCACTAAACCGTTGTTTGTGGACAGTTGGCGCCCTGGACCGTGGAGGGTTTAAGGGGAATGGGCGTGCAGGACCGGGGGTCTCCAAACTCAAGTGCCTCAATGTTAATCCAATTGGAAAAAATTATTTTCGCTGCCACATTTCTCCGGCTGTATTGAATATTTTTACAAGCGGATTTTTTTATGTGATAAATGTAGCTGACTTACAGGTATCTATCTATCTTCCCACTTTTGAAATTAGTACGAATAATATTTTTTTTAATTATTCATAAAATAATTTTACACAAAATATTCGAAGCAATTTCAAAAAGTAAAAAGGAAGATAGAGACCTGTAAGTCAGCTACATTTATCACATAAAAAAAATCCGCTTGCAAAAATAGTCAATACAGCCGGAAAAATGTGGCAGCGAAAATAATTTTTTCCCATTGGATTAACATTGAGGCACTTGAGTTTGGAGACGCCCGGTCCTGCACGCCCATTCCCCCTTAATCAAGTCGGGCTTTAATGGCAAGGGCGTGTGCTTTTAATTGTTTGCTTTGTTCACGAGCAGACTCTCATTCATTTCTTTGTTGGTAATAAGGAATGGCGGATTTTACCGGGGGGTATGTTTTTATGGATAATCAAATCATATTGTTGTTTACTCTCCGTGCCCACCTAACTTGGGTAATAACAAATAGCAAAAAGGCCCGGGGAAAAGCGCGATTGGTCCGTTAGTTGAAAACTCTTGTTAGGTAATATTTACATACAAAATGATCTGAATACAATTCAACAAAATCTGATAAAATTGCGAAATTTTCTCAAATAATATTCAGATCTGTTAGACCTTCAATGAAATTAATCCATCCAGAAAACGTGTTTAAAACATTCACAAATAATTTATGGAACTCTTTACATCCGCGGAAGGATCTTCTCCAAAGCATATTTCTATTTACCCAACTTAGGTTGGCAAGGAGTGTAGCTACGTTTAGAATGTGTGTAAGTATCTTTTTCTTAATTTGTTTTAAAAAATTGTGGAATTGTGCGGAATATTTTGCCGAAAAATGGCTGTAACACAAAAAAAAAATATTGGCAGTATTTTAACTGCTAGAATATAATAGGAATGTTTCAGACGATGTAACGCTCTTGTTTTCATTTGTATCAGTACTGGATTTCATTGATTGCTTTGGTTTCACGTACTCCTGTTATTTCATTGGTTGCTTCGGTGTCAGTCTTAAAATGACCGATATAGATGAAAAAAAATATTTATATGCAAGCTTTCGTTAACAAAAGTTTTTAACAGCCACCAACACAGCCAGAAGTTGACATTTAACAAATTTAATAAGTCTCCAATTTTCAAGTCATTTTAATGAAATTTTTATAACGAATTTTAATCACCAGCACTTTTTCAACATTAGGATTTAAACTAATAAATGTTTAACTTCCATTCTTAATTTTAATATTAGTTGACATAAATCTCCTCACAAATCATTTAACAGTCTGCGTCAGAACTCTTAACTAAACCTCAAGGCCAAGTCATTCAATTAACTGCACCAAGAGTTTTAATGTGACACCCTACAATAAATAATTGTTCTAACAAGCTTATGACAAAAAAAATCATTTCATATCTCATATTATAACTTCCTACTCCTATTTATAAACCGTCCTACAATTACTCTACCCTTAAAAAGACTACTATCTTTCATAATTGATCTTATCCGGTCATTTATGCTACCATTAAAACTCACTTTATGCTGTGTCTTTTGTAAGGGGCATTTTATTAGGATCATTTTTAGTGGGCGAATAATGATGTGACTCAGGGTGGGTTCGTAACATTGTTCAAATGGGTCTAGTTGCTAGAGCCGGGTCTCTAAATAGAAGTCTTTTCTGTGGGTCAATCTAATTTTGTTGTTATTATTATTAATAATGTTTAAAAAATAATTTTTTTATTATTAATTTTTGTATTATTTTTTGTATTAATTTTTTTAGTATTATTTTTTATTAGTATTATTAAGAATAGACTTCATTATTATACCAACTTCTTGAATTTTGGTAGTTTTTCTAGAAAAATAATCAACATCAAACTTGCATAACCAAATGTTATTAAGTTAAAAATCGAAACTTTCACTAATTGTATTTTTTTATTGAATCTACACTCCGTGCCAACCTAACTTGGGTAAAAACAAATTGTACAAAGGCAGGGGGGAAAGCGCGATTGGTCCGTTGGTTGGAAACTCTTGTTAGGTAATATTTACATACAAAATGGTCTTACAATTTGACCAAAATGCACTTTTCATTCTGATAAAAAATTGCGAAATTTTCTCAATGAATATTCAAATCTGTTAGACCTTAAATGAAATTAATGTTTTAAATATGTTTTCGGGATGGATTCACAAATAATTTATGGAACTCTTTAATCATCTCCTCCATAGCCATATTTCCATTTACTCAACTTAGGTTGGCAAGGAGTGTAGACAAGACATTAAAAAGAAATACTTACTTAACGTAAAAATAACAGGTTGAACAAGCAAAAGAACTAAGTCCTGACTTTCAGAGGGCAATTACTCTTTAAACCAACGCTTTAATTCCTATTTTATTTCATCTTATTTAATCTTCGAGTTAACAGTTTTTATTTATTATCCGGCTGTTGTGTTTCCAGACTCAAAGACACCAGAAGGTTGAAAGACCCTGTAATCGCCTTCTGGACTCCGTCATGTAATAATAAAAGCTAAGCTATGCAATTTATTTTCTGGAAGTTGTCAGCAATTTTTTTTCTCATTAAGTTTCCCAATATGTTAGTTTTGAAGAAATTTCGGTTATTGTAAATTTTTGTGTGTGGTGGTGGGGAGGCAATAAAATACAAATACATGTTATGTCAAAGTTGAGCACTGAACCAAAACTATTTGTGATACTATTTTTTCTTTCAATATTTAAAAAAAAATAGTATTAGATTTTTTTTTTCGAATGTAAAATTGCAATTAATAAACATGCAGGTTTCCCAGTTGTTGTCCGGCTGCATTGAATTTTTTTACAAACGGTTTTTATTGATAAAGAGTTCTGATGAGACTGCTAAATGATGTGAGAGGTGATTTGTGTCTAGTAATTTTTGTAGCTGGCTTACAAGACTCTATAATTTCACTTTTTGAAAGTGGTTAAAATATTTTGTTGTATTTTTTTTTTTTTTAATATTTGAACCAATTTCGAAAAGTGGTATTTTAGAGACCTGTAAGCAGGCTACACTTATTGCATTTATCACATTGTGATTTATTTTATGATATGTATTTTTTTTTTTTTTTTTTGCAAAAGTATTCAATACAGCCGGAGTAATTTGACTTGGATAATTATTTTCCCCATTGGATTAACATTGAGGCACTTGAGTTTGGTCAAGCGCTGAGCTAGGTTTGGAAAAAGAGTTTATTTTAAAGTTTTTTGTTCTAGGCGGTGCCTGGTCCTTAAAAAAATTAATATACCTCCCCATGTAAAAATGTTATCTATCAATTTAAGATAGTTCTGAGCAAATAAAATTCGAGGGTTTGATCATTAGTTTTCCTTTATTTACATTTCAAAGAATAAAAATGAAGGAAAACACTTACACTTAAAAACAAGAAAATCATTTCATATCAACCCATAACAACATCAAAACTATCATCTTCAAAATACAATTGATTTTAAATACCATTTTAACAACAAAAGAAAATGAAAACTCGCCAAATAGAATACTTAACCGAATAATATTATTTGGAATTAAATTTTAGTAAAGACGCACTGAGTCATGAAAAACGCTTAGTAACCTATATTTTGCTTTGTTCATGAGTGACAGTGAAATTTTCGATTGTGCTTTATGATGACTTCATCTAAATCAGTCGTCCCACGTTTGCCATAATTGATTGATGGACTGAATTGGCAGACGCATGACTTTATGTGCTGTTTGCCATTGTGTGTCATCTGTTGCTTCACTTTCAAGGGCGAATTGGTGTTTTTTTTCGTGTGCATATCTTAAAACTGTTGTATTAATCTGTTCCGTTAGTTAACCTTATAGCCCTCAGATTAATAAAACTTTTTAGCCAAAGTGTAAACTTTTTTTTATTTTCAAATTTTGAGACATTGAACTTTTTACTGTTTTAATTGTTATTTCTTTGTTCAGTAAATGGTGTTTTCAAAAACCTCTAATATTTTTTTTTTAATTTAGTAAAATTAAAAATGTGCGCATTTATAAAATTTAATTTGTGTTGCTGAAAAAAAAACTGACGGGTTTATATGTCTGTATCTCTCAAGATCAAAATTGCTCTTATTCTGTAGCGAATGAGTTAAAACTTTTTGTATTACAAACCAAGCAGGGCCAATTACAATGGTTCATAAGACTATTTTCTACCCTATTTACGTGATCAACAGATAAACACGTGGTTAGCTTCAAAATAGTCACTTTCAGTGCGGTGGGTGTATTTTTAGTGGAAAATAAGGCGTAGCAAGTATTAGGAAATTGTGCTTTTGTTAGCAAATATTTATTCTTTTCGTGGAAGGAGCATGGAAAGACTCTAAAGTAGAGTGTCTACTTGACGTGCAAAATACAGAACGAGGCGAGGGGTGAGGCCATGAGGTTTATGACGTTATTCAAGACATCCACTGTTGTGTTTCAAATGTTGAACTATTTTTATAGTTGGTTATTTTTCGATATCTTTGCTAAAGCAGAGCCTTCACCTATAGTGCTATATTTATAAAATTTTCATTAATATTAATTTACAAATGATCGATAAATAAAGGGCATGACAAAACAAAATTTATATTATATATATTGTGCATGGTAAATCTTTCGAAACATTTAACTTGGTCTTTCAGTTAAATATAACCATTTAATGTTTGCTTATTTTTTTTCTTCGTAGCTAAGCTTGCGTTGGCTGATGATACTCTAGTTACCTCGTTTTTTGCTTTGGTTCCATATTTATTTTTATTTCGAATTCGAAACAAGTTGGTGTGGAACAGACTGTCACTTACAAATGCTTCTATACGCAAAAGTTCATGCGCTTATTAAAAAAAGCCAATCACAGCATTTAGTTCGATATAAAAATTAAGCTATTTTTGGCTTTGAAGTTTTCATGAAATTATTTTCCATCATAAATAAAGTTTCCCGTGCGGTTTGTTGTAAGTGCGTCAAGGGTGATTTAACTCCATTAAATTTGCCCTTTAAATGAGTGACAGACAGACAGACGGAAAGACATGGCCTTCAGAAAACCATTCACTTTTAAGCATTTGATCATTAGTTTATCTTTATTTGCATTTCGAAGAATAAAAAAGAAGTATTTCGTACTTACACTTTAAAACAATAAAATCATTGCATATCAACATTCAACATAAAAACTATCATATTCAAAATAGAATGGATTTTTAAATCCCATCTTAAAAACGAAAGAAAATGAAAACTCGCCAAAAGGGATACTGAACTGTAATAATAAAATACTTATTTGGAATTAAATTTTAGTAAAGACGCACCGAATATATGAAAAACGCTTAGTTTCCAATATTTTGCTTTGTTCATGAGTGATAGTGAAATTTACGTTATAAACATAGATTGTGAAATCTAAAACCGAATTCGTTTTTGAAGTTAAAATTCACTGCACGACGTCGATCTCTAATTATATCAAGATCAATTTTCCTCCGTTAAATTTCCCATGACGTCACAAGTGTGACGTGTAGAAAGTTTCCAGCCGATCGAATCGGTCGTCACTGTTGTCCCAATGGGACTCTTATGCAAATGGTCGTCTGACCCTCGCACGAGAGTGAATCACGATTCACAGGGGTAAACGACTTTCACTCGGCTTGTGGGAAAACTGAAAAGTCATAGAAGCAGTGCCTGATCTTCTATAAGGCTTGTTGGGCCTTGGGGTCCCAAATTTTAGTAATTTAAGGGGATCGGACACCCCCATTCCCTGTCCTACCTCGATAGGGCTGGCTAATGCTAAGTCTATGGGGGGGGGGGGGGGGAATGTTTTTTGTTCCAAAAAAAGCAAAGAAATTAAAGGAATATTTTGATGCGGTTTTTTTTTAATTCATAAATCTTCAATAAAGGTGTGCTTTTAGATGTTATTTTTTTAAAAACGTTATTTACTTTTTTTTTAATCGAAAAAAATTTAGAAAAAAAAATAGCGTTTTTTAAAAAAATAACCTATAAAAGCACACCTTTATTGGAGTTTTATGAATTAAAAAAAACCGCATCAAAATATTCCTATAATTTCTTTGCTTTTTTTGGAACAAAAACCATTTTTTCCCCATAGACTTAGCATTAGCCAGCCCTATTGAGGTAGGACAGGGAATGGGGGTGTCCGATCCCCTTAACATGCTGAACTGTTAATTAGTCTTAAAAACAGTTTTTCTTAAAATTCCAAACTGTTTATATAAATAAGAATTTTTTCCTATAAATTTTACGGTACTTTTGTGACACACCGACGTTCCAATCCCCCCCCCCCCCCCCCCCCCCCCCCCCCCCCCCCCCCCCATCGAAAACTTTTTTAGCATCTAACATTTGTGGGTAAATTTTGTGGTAACAACAATGATAGGCTATTATGGTGGTCACCTTTAATGAATATTAGCCGTAAAAAGCTAAAATGGGGCCTTTTGTAAAAAAAAAATAATAACCTAGCCTAGTTAAGTTTTTTACTTGATGCAACGCAAGACTTTAGTGCAATATGGCAAGGTATAAAGCGAAAGCTTGTCTAAAAAGCAATTATGGACAGATTAAAAAAAATATCTTGTTCAAACTTAAGTATTTCAGGCTTCAGTAAACATCTGATTACCGTTGATGTTACATTGAGCAACTGTTCTTAAACAACGTAAGGCCATTATTTCATCCAAACTCATTTTTTTATTTAAAAAATATCAACAGTAATTACCGCACCAAATCTATGTCACTATCATACCTTCATCTCTTTCATAAAACCCCGCATTTTCCCAAATCACCTTTTGTTCCACAAGTACGACATGAAAAACCTTGACGACATAATTGCCCGACCGCTATCATCAAGAGCAAGGGGGGATTCTCAATGCTTGACGATATCGCAGTTAGTCAAAAGAAAAGTGGCGTATTTCTCATAAGGCGCGTTTACATGAACCATCGAATCCATGGAATGAAGAGCAAACTCCGCGATTTTTCCCTCTTGGGGATTTTCGCAAATTCAGAACCGGAATTGAGGGGTTTATCGGAAACCCTTCAATGAAGGATGGTCTGATGTTTCATTCCATGGATTCGGCCACAGACCATCATTTGGGTTTGAAATGCTGCTTTACCACTTTTCCCCTAATGGAAGGTTTGACATTCCATGGATTCGATGGCTCATGTAAACGCGCCTATAGAGATCATACAGGGTGTTCCAAAATTGACCGGAATTGTATAGGACGCAATTCCTAAATATTTACCCGGGCCCCGCCAATGAAAAACGGCTAACTAATTGGCCGCCCTTTCGGTCGTGCATGAAATCTTGCACTTGTGCTACACAAGAATGTAGAACTTTTAGTTTGGTTTGGTTGAATTTACATCTGATAAAAATTACAGGTTCAACTAGTTTTCAAAAATAAAATTTTAGGAGACTGTTCATTTTGATAGGTTGTTGCGTTATTGTTAAAAAAACTTGATGTTGACCATCAGTCTATACATAACAATTATTGTATTTTCCTTATTTATGCTGGGTATAGGTATGCACATATACAGGGTGGTTATAAAATGACGCTCGCTATTCGGGGTGGTCTGCAGCTTTAATGAATAATCCAAATGCAGAATACTTTGAGACACTTACTAATCAAGAAGATGGGAAAGAATGGAATCATAAAAAACAAACTCGTCTCTTGACCAGGGTTCTAAATTACGAGGCGTAATTGGATGTGTTGGCCGTAATTAGTCATAATTGGCTACGCCGCGTAATTTAGTACCTTGGTCAAGAGACGAGTTTCGTTTTATTATTCCATTCTTTATCGAAAAAAAGAAACTCGTCTCTTGACCAGGGTTCTAAATTACGAGGCGTAAATAGCTGTGTTGGCCGTAATTGGCCATAATTGACGACGTCTCGTAACTTAGAACCCTGGTCAAGAGACGAGTTTGTTTTTTATGATTATTCTTTTTTGTGATTATTTTTTAAGATTCTATCTTTTTTATGATTCCATTCTTTTTCCCCCCCTTCTTGATTAGTAAGTGTCTCAAATTTTGAAGCATTTGGACTATTCACTCAAGCTACAGACCTTTCCGAATAGCGAGCTTTATTTTATAACCACCCTGTATATTCCGGTGTGTGTGCATGATCAGAGACCCGCTTATAAGATTTCGTCAAGTATGACAGCCACAGAATGATTTTTACTGACAGAGAAAGGAAGTACACACAGGGCAAAGGCGGGAATTGAGCCCACACCCATTACAGCTCGCGGACTGCTAGCGTTATGGCCTGCGATCCAAACCACTCGGCCATCGATCCCCACATGACACCCTAAATTGTCTCCGTGTTGGTAGATGGTGCGGTTGGTAGGTTCAGTCTCTACCCTACTATAGAACTATTTGGTCCCAACACATGCACATTTCGACAAACTGTACACTTCTATCGCTAAACGTTTAGCTCCTTCCAATTTTCAAACATCCAGCCTGAATTTGAAACACCAAAAATTATTTAAATCGAAATTCAAACACAAAAATTCCATTTTCATAGTTACTAATCATTTTTAGTAGTTTTAGGAACTGTGATGTAACAGAATCTGCAAATTGTAAAATTACTAGGCAATATGTCGATTCAACCAAACCGAACTCAAAATAAATGCATCCCTTCGTCAACACATTATCGTGCTGCCCTAGTTCAAGTGTGCAACCACGACCAAAACGCGTGATCAATTGGCTTTTTACTATTTTTCGGAGGGGCCGGCTCAATATTTCGGAATTGCATCAATTCCTATTCCGGTCAATTTTGAAACACCCTGTAGTTAAAGTATTAGAGTGGTAGATCGCGTGGCCTCCAATTGCAGCGACGGGACACGAAAAAAGAGCCAAGGTTATCATGGGAAATTTGCCAATGTTGCCATATCTTTAATGAGAAGAATACACATGGCGTCATCGAAAAAAAATATATACTATTCAATACTAAAATTGCAAAAAATTACTTGAAACACATTTCTATGTTGTTGTTTTTTAATTTAGCCACTTCACGCTAATTGGCCCATCCATACCATTGCAAATTATGTTTTCACAAAAAAAAATATTTTTATGAAATCTACTCCTTTCGTTCTTTACAATGATACAAAAAACTAGTAACCTTTTATTAAAATTGTGGCGATAATTGTCTTGCGAATATTCTCCATAGGAATAACATTATATATACTATTTTCAAAATGGGAAATTTCCTAAGAGACTCCTCTTAAAGAGGTGGCAACATAGGTAAATTTGCCATGATAATTTTACTATGATCTCCATACGTATTTCTCATAGGGTTTTACAAAACCTGACTGAAGCACTGGTTTTACGGTTATATTTTCGTAACTTGTGAACAAGTGTCGTTTAACTTAGGTGCGACTGTCGGTTTCCGGCTTTTCGAAGAAATCCTGTTTCCGGACACAACTGATTTCTTTTTAGTTTTAGCACATTCATCTTCGTTCAGTGCAATTAGATAATGAGAAAGAGAGACTAAGCAAAAAAAATCAAGCAATCGGTAAATACGAACAGAACAATTCGAGCCGTTTACAATTTTTAATTCATAGAAAAAACATTGAAGTTAATTACAAGTCAATATAAGTCGGTAAAATTCTGTAATTATAACTAAATACTCATTTCATTTCAAAACGAGCAAATAAAAATTTTAATTAGTGTTTCTATAATTTGAATAAACCTATTTAAAAACGTCGTTTTTTTTTTTTTTTTAAATCCTTATGTAGATGAGGATATGACGACTCGTCGAATGTGACAACACAATGCATGTTTTGTGTACGCGGTTTTTTTTTTTTATTGTTTATGCAAGACAGTCTCATCCTCAAATCGAGATAAGAGTTTTTCCTCTTCTGCGGTTTACTTCATTGTATTTATTCATTCAGTATCAAATCAGTCAATCAATATGACCTTTCATAGACAAATATTTTGATAACAAGATAGTCAATCAGTTATTTATAATCGTTTAGAATGTTAAAAATACACAAATAGCTGGGTAAGAAAAATAATTTTAGTAATTGGTATTTTTCTAATCCATTTTTTTTTTGTTAATTAAAATATTTTCTCGATTTTCGTGTATGTCAGAGACATGGTATCAAATCCGTCATTTGTGTAAAACCTGATCCCGCCATGCAAAACCGAACATTAACAAGAACATTAGTTAGATGATGCACTGACCATTCCGACATGTTTTTCCTTTTCCCATTTTGGAATGGCTTCACGATAGTCTGGGGAGCCCAATCACTAACACGCTTGCCATGCATACGAAAGGTCATAGGTTCGGCCTTCGTAAAAGTTGCGTTCGAAGTCGGCTGTCGTCGTCACTTAACTGAGGTTCAAAATAATGAGCAGGGGGCTGAGGAGCCCAGTCGGTTAAGGCGTTGGGTTCTGGTCCGGGCATCGCCAGAATAACTGCCGACTATATAAACGGCCCGTGTAGCCAAAAAAAAAAAAAATGTCCGACGAATAATATCCCGTTTAGAAGGAATGCAAATTATATATGCTGAGCCCCAATTCTGCGTACGATGTCTCCCTTAACAGTTGCGTTGGGTACCTGCTCAGGTGTCGCCTCGTCACTCGACTATGGTTCGTAATTCAGAACCACAGTCGAGTGACGATGTCCATTCCCAACAGGTGTAGCTCTAGTGCGCCGATACCCAAGATGGTTGTATATTTGCCTGCTTTTGAGGGAGTTGAAGGCGAGCAAGGATGATTCGAGTGGACAAATATTTTTGCTTGGAACTAGGGAGTTCTTCTTTCCTCCATTACAAAAGCTCCCAGAATTCAGACTTGGAAGCCCTCTCATCCCCTGTTAATCATTTTCTTCAATACTCTCATTCATTTTCGAAATATTCTCATTTGACAGTTAAGTCTTTGTAAGAAAGAAAAACACTTAAAACTTTCAGCCCCTCCGGCCACCATCAGGCCTGACAATCTTCTGTTTTCGCAACCCACTCTCGCTTCTGACGGAATGTTGTAAAAGCGGCCTTTTGCAACACCGCAAACCACTTTCCCCTGGTTTCGTCCATCGCCATCACAGAACATTCCATCTCGCTCAGAGGTGTCTTATTCTTGACGCTGGACGCATCAAATCCTTCCTTATTGTCTTGATTTATAAGATTTTACAGCGTCACGACCTCTCACATCCTTATTAGCTTATTCTGTCTTGTTGTATAAGGTAGTGATTTGCCTAATAAGGTGCTTGAAGGATGAAATTTATTGAAATTAAAGCGAACTGTGGAAATAGATGCTTGTTCCGGGTGATGGTGCTTTAACAGACTTGTTGACAGAACTTTAGTCTTCAAACTCCATGTCAATTTCAGGTATTTGTTTTTGCTTTGTATTCTATTAAACGCCTAAAAGGGTATCGTACATGTGAATCGAGAAGAGCTACAATAAAAAGATGAATAATCTCATAGTTGCTGTGCCTTTTTCGCAGGCAGTTCCTTCAAAAATAATCTTTATCATGGTAAAACAGGGCTGCAAAAATTCTTGTCGTTTCATGTTTTAATGCCCATTTGTTTGTAGATATATTTTTCTTGACCTATTTTTTATACACAATTCAGTTTTGAAGATGTCTGTTATTTGATAGAGCCATATCTCTGTAGATCGACCTATTAACAGTGTTCGCCAATGCCCAATTTTAACCAAACCCGTTCGTTAGATATGGTAAATACAATACAAATACGGTGTGTTGAGGCGTCATAGATGCTTCGAAATGGTTAACCCAATTTGGGCAATTAAATTCCGTATTTCCACTACTTTTTAATCCCTTACGTTTATTCGTTGTATTGTCCTCTTACTATGGAAAATCAATAAATACCTTTTCCTAGGCCTTCCCATTTCGTAATATATTTCCGTCTTTTTTTATATTACTTACGGTGACGTTAACTTTCTGCCATGACGTATAAATACGTATGGTAGACATTTTTGTTCTGTACTGACGTAAACTAGGTACTTCATATACCATCCATGGCTGCGAAACTCTAAATATAATGGAATCTATAGTAAATATTACACGTACGACGTGATGAAGGCGTCATATCTGCTACGATTGCTGCTGGATTAACCCAACTGTTTCAGTTGCGTTAATTAGATTTCGCACTTCCACTTGCGCTTTTAATCACTTATATCCTTTTATAGTGATTGCCCGATCTTTAAACGCCAATTTCCTCGATTTCTGGCGTCACCATTTGGCGACGTCTCAAGGTAAGACGGATGTGACGTCGTTGGAGCGAATCGTGGGACTTCCTCTCTGCACATCCTCACGTGCGTGCGACTCCTGACCTTTTTGTTTCAACTTAGACACTTCACAGATTGTTAATTTGTGTTGTTTGTTTTGGTTGTTTTTTAATTCGTCGCAACTGAACCCTATCATCCCTTTTGAACCGTCTGTTTCCTTGGTGCCTTTGTGAAAACTGATTTTGGTGAGATATTTCTCTAATTATGCCTATAATTTGGGGAAGGTGATTAATTTCTGATTCTCAAAAAAAATGATTAATTGTACAAATCTCTATATAAAATTATAATTTTAACCACACAAAATTCTAATATTCAGTTCTTTCATAAAAACTCTCAATTAATATCTTGCCGATCCATCGTACAGTTTCCACGTTCTAATGCCCCAATACATTCTTTCCCAGAGAAATTGCAGACGCAGCAGAATATGTTTTGACTCCTGTTCCACTCTTCTCATAACCATTAAAAAGGTTCTGTGTGCTTTGGCGGCCTTTCTTGGCCCTCTTTGACAGCCGTGTTTCTAAAAGGATTTGCTGTTGTTGTGGGCTTTATTTAGCCAATAGGTAATTTATTATATACCAATAGGTGAATTCATAATTTTATAAAGAAAGTTAAAACGTTATCCCATTCTTTCATCTCAAAGTTAGCCTGTAAGGAGCTGCATTACATCAAACTTTAAATAGGGAGCCCGACCAATATTCTCAGCATTAAATTGCATCTTAAATTATGTTGCAATTTTATTTCTTTAAAATTGTTTCTTTACGATCGCTCTTGCCCAATCTCTATCGCTTATATGGAGCTGTACGGCGTAATATTTGTATACTATTTAATTTGCAACAATGTGTGTATATATGCTAAAAGGGCTTGCAAAGTCTTCCGCATCGTGACTAACAAAAACCCATTAGCCTGTTCCCAGCCCGTATTATTTACACTTGAATAACGGTGAAAAGGCCACTTTCCAGTTTCCACTAGCCTGCATATAGAGTTTAGTTTAGACTAATGATGACCGGGTATATGGGGAATATATTTTGATAGTAGGCTAAGCACTTGTTCTGTGAAGTTAACTGAGCCCGTATCATTGTTTGGTGTTTATCAATGGACCTTTAAATGATATTGCAATCAGTTGCATTATTTTATTCTATTAAGAGTTTACTTTGATCATTCCTGCTGACAAATCGGAAATTGTTCTGGATCTAACCATAAATATAGTCCGATAAATAATACCCAGTGAAGAGGGAGTGCACGTTAAATATGCTTCTAAATTTCGACGCTGAGCACGATGTTGCTCCTCCAACTTACGTTAGGTGCCTACTCGGGTGTCGGCACGGTACAAGAATGTGGTTCGAAATTATGACGCCTGTCTCCTATAGCCATCGTGTTGCTCTAGTGCGACGGCTATTTGGACTGGATCTGACCGTGGTTCTGGAGCTATATAGTATTGGCTAGCTGAGAACTGAGCATTGAGTTGCTAAGAATTGAATATCGTGCTGTACTATGTACATACATATGGTACACGAGTTATCAGAGCATACTCACAATAGGAGAGTTTACATGAGCCATCAAATCCATGGATTGAAGAGCAAACTCAGTAATTTTTCCCTTCTGGGTATTTCTCCCAGGCAGAACCAGAATTGCAGGGTTCATTGGGAGATTTCGAAAACCCTCCAAAGAAGGAGGGTTTGATGTTTCATTCCACGGATTCGGCCACAGACTATCAGTTGGGTTACAAATCCCGCTTGAATTTTTTTTCTTTAATGGGGGGGTTTGGGATTCAATGGATATGATAGGCTCGTGTAAACACGCCTAATGTATCTTCATTTATATTTTTGTTTTCCTGAAGGCTTGTACTGTGTTGACTTTTAATAAATTGTTAATTCATCTATCATAAAACTAATGCGGATATTGAAATGTTGTGTTGTTCCCGATTTTATTTTCAAAATATTTTTCGATAAAAGCTTATGACCTCAAAACTGAGTACTAGTATATTCAGCCGGTACCTTCATATACACTTTTTATGTTGTGCGTTGCTTCATGATTTGTGGATTTCGAAGTAGGATTTTCGTATTTCGAATACTGGTTGATCGTAAAGTTAAAAGCAATAAATATGAACGGAGATTTGCTTTTACTGTATACTCTGAAATATGACGGTCTAGCATGAAAACACCGGAAGCTATGTTTCCTGTCATGGCATTTTGAAATGCCGCGTAACGATTTCAGCTATTTGACGCCAAACCTCTTTACCTCCTAATTCGAAGCTATAAGACGCTGCTAAAATGCCTATGTATTCGGATGATATTGATATACGAATCGGGGTCTCCCGGTCTCAAGAGCTTGTCATAATGAAATAAATAACGTATACAAATATTTTGAAAACTTATCCACCGAACACGGAATGAATGCAATAAAGTTATTACTAACATGTTTTTTTACAAGAGTTGCTTCAAACTATTTGATGTTCATATTGTTTCTCTCCATCCATCGTAATTAGTCTCTTATCCTCGTGTCGAAATTATGAGACTTCTTAGCTAATAAATAAGTCACTAAATATTGGCTATCCTGAAGTAGACCAACTGCCAACTTGTCTGGGTTCATAGAAAGAGGCCCCAGAATGTTCATCGGGAACTTATTATCTTATTTGGCTGATCACTTATTATTTGATTTAAATTGGAATGCAGATATATTGTAATAATAATAATATAATATAAACTAAATAAATAAAATAAATTATTTCGGGTGGTTAAGGGAAGCATGCGTGAACTCTCCAAAACTAAGAGTTGACATAACTCTTCTGTTTGTTTTAGTATATATACAATTGATATTAGGTGGTTCTAGTCTCCAATACTGACCGTGTAGCACTAATCTGATCTATATTAATCCTCTAATGCATACTGTTGCCATATGGCAACAAGTAACATAATCCACTTTATTCTATTAGATTATTCTAAGTAGAGCTCCCTCTCGACAAATTTGTGTTTTTTTTTCATCTATTACATTCCATTTTGAAGTTTTAGTTGCTAATAACTCTCATAGATGACAGTAGTAAAGGTGTATTCAAAATTAAAGAGTGAAGTACTAACTGTTGTGAAATTACGTCTTTGGCAGTATTCAAAGTATAATAATATTAGTACTAAATACAAATAAATTGTTTTGAAAAAATAATTATAGTTCAAGAGGGTTATTTTAAAATATATTTAGTAGTTTTCTAGTCATTCTTTATCAAAATTGGACTTTTGTAGTTGGTTTTTGCCGCATGGTAAAAATTTTTAAAAATTGAAATTATTTAAATTCCGAAGCAGTTAATTTTTTTCAGTATTTTTCCCATAATGTATGAGCATTAAAGATAAAAATATTTTTCGAGATGAAAAAAAATCATGCATTGCAGGGAGGCGCAGCCTAGGCAAATCTGACTTTTGTGCCATAAAATACCAACCAGCCTATCTTTATTAAACACAGCCGTCGGAGATGCTATCTCCATTTCGCTTTCAAAGACAGATGCAGTTTATTATGCAAAACAGCTTTTAATTGGCCAGAATTCAATGTTCTTGTTGTATAGATTTCTGTAGACAAATCGTGATCGATATCCAGATTATCTTACAGGAAGAAAAAAACGGTTCACTTTCGTTGTTGTGTTACCGGTTTCTATTTAATTTAGTTTATGCAATTATCTGTTTCTTGTGGAGAGGGAACGCGGACACAAATTGGTGTTTTTGCAAACCTCGCTTCTTTCTTCTTCTCCAAGCTGTCATTAGGCGCGTTTACATGAACCATTGAATCCATGGAATGCTAAAATCCCCATTAGGAGGAAAAAAGTTCGAGCAGGATTTCTAACCCTGATGATAGTCTGTGGCCGAATCCGTTTTACGAAACATCAAACCCTCCTTCATTGGAGGTTTTGCAAAAAACCCCAATGAACCCTGCAATTCCGGTTCTGTCTGGGAGAAAATCCCCAAGAAGGAATTTTTTTTTGTTTTCTCCTCAATCCATGGATTCGATGGCTCATATAAACGCGCCTATTCATTCTTGTAATTTTAGGAATTTGTCTTCTTTGACAGCTGGTCTTTAACTCGTTTAAGATGCCTGAAAGACAGGAATTAAACTTATTTTTGTGACAGGTAAAAGACCAACGACGGTTAGGATGCGAAATATATAAATATGTAATCGTAAAAACAAATTCAAAAAGATGTTTTCAGCGCGTTTGTTAGATAGCTAATACTCACATTCGATAATAGCCAAACAACCGTCTTGTTCATATCTCGATTTTTCTTTGTTTATCTATGTTTGTACTGCAACGTCTTAGCAATGATCGTTGTCACGATGATAAATAATCACTCAAAATTTTTATTTTTATATAAGTTTTAAAAAAGACTTATGTGATAAAATTTTAATGAAGCATACATACTTTTCCACATGTGCCAAAATGTTCCGTTTCGGTGCCTTTGGTTTTTGAAGTTGAATTATGATTATATTTCCAGATCTTATGACCGTCCTTCTCTTTCCCCCTCTTTCAGAAACAAGTTGGTTTGTTACAGAATTTGTCACTTACACCGCTTCCACACAACATTTTATAGCTCAACAGGAAACACACTAACACCTCAAAAAGAAATTCGCCAAACATGGTCTTTGGCTAGTTCTAATTTAAACTTTTATAAGCAAAAACTAATAATTTTCTTTAATCTTCTTTTGCAGATTTGATAATTAATCTTTATCGTTTGCTAATTTTTTTGAACTTAGAATACTGATGAATTTTTTTAATAAATATCTGTTTGTAGTCACAAGTTTACATTTCGAAAAATAAATTAGTAAAATTGTTGCTTTAAAAATTAAAGCGAAAATTTGCATATTTTTTGTTGTTGCAAATTTCGATTTTTTTTATTCATCTTTCTTTAAAAAAAATATAACGAACCATCAAGATAACTTTATTGTGCTATTACAACAATCCAAATTGAATTATTACACAAAACTAAATATTTTTTTCAATTTTTTTTTATTTTAAATAAAGTTTCTCGTACGCTTGATGTCATGGCAACAGTGAAAATATTTAATAAAAATGGAATTCGCATGTTATTTCAATGTGGATTAAATTTTTAGTTATTTAAATTTTAAATAAAATTCTAATTAATTTTTTTAATGACATTTGGAATGTAGCCTAAACTGATTTTTTGCTTCAAAATGACGTATCCCACTTGTTTGTGAGACTTGCGGTTCGTTCTGTGAAAGTGGGTGACGGACAGACAGACAGAACGATTATAAAACCTTCCACTTTTTACGTTATAAACGTAGTGTGGAAGCTAAAATGTGGAGGCCCTATGTCCGTACCTTATAGAACACCAGACCCTTTTAGCTACTTTGAATTTTGCTATACATGTAAGCAACGTAAGGTATCACAATATTCGGAACGGCTGTAGTGTTTCGGGGAGAAGGCCAAAAATCGGGAAAACCAATTTTTTCTTTTCCAACAGCATTACTCAATTGGTGCCACTAACTAAAAAGTAAAAAATTAGGAGCAAATGCACATTTTCTGGGGGCGTTTTTGAGAAAAAGAATTATGGAAAAAAAATCTATTTTTTATGTAATTTATGCGCGAAAACTCTTAAAATTGCCGTAGTTGCGCACTTATCAAACTACTGGAGTTGTTTGGAGTTGACAAATTCAGGGGACCTAGAGTTTCTAGATTTCAAGATAGTCGGAGCAGGGCCCGATCAAGACTTTTGTGCAGGGGAAGCCTGCCTTTGATTTGGGGGCCCCCTGCCTTTGGGGGCCCCCGAGGCAAATACGCAACTCAATTAATGGGCCAACATATGCAATGTGGCGACAACTTTTAATAAGTAAAAGGTTACGTTACCCATGGCCATGTAACTGTTGTTGGCATAGCAAATCTTTAAAATTAAACCTGTTGAACTCATGATGTTCATGACAAGGATTTTTCTATTATAATTCCTCCAAGCATCAGAAAGTTTCTGAGGAATTATAATAATGTTGGTGGGCCTCCTACAGAAACCTATCAAAACAACATAGTCGCACAACAAGAAGCTCCACTGCAGAAAATATAAAAATATTTTGTATCTGTTGGTTCATGGTCTGGTTGTTCCAAGTTCCAAGCACGACTCAAACTCTTATTTGACATTCCAAAGCCATATAATAAATATAATTCACAAAAAAAATTAACATACACTTTGAAATACACTGTATTTATAAATTTATATTATGAACTTTATTACTTTGTTTCGGGTATTTTATTTATACATGTATGTGTGAGAGATAGGAATTGGCAAATCTTCAATCTGCAGAACAAAATACTTAATCAAAATTTGTTGCAGAAACTTCTTTTATTTAACCAATACAATATAGCATCAAACAAAACTTAATATTTAATAGCTATGTCCCATTTGTGTCTTATGTCTGCATCACAACTTTTATTTTGCAATGTTTTTTCAAAAACGGTATGAATATCCACATAATGTGAAAACAGAACTTCCTTACAATTGTTTTTTCCCATCCCATGAAATTATAGAAAAAATATCAAAAACTTGTTAAAAAAATTACCCAAAATACAGCAGTACCACCACAAGCACAAGCTAAGATAAGATAACAAGGGCAAAAACAAAATATTCAATATAAAAGCATAATTATTTAAAATTAGAAATTTATTCGTAGTAGTATTAAGAATGGTTGAGGAGTTTATACGTTTATAGTTTGTTTGTTTGTGTAATTGGTGGGTTTTTGCTGGATTTATGCTGCAACAAAGAGGAGCTTAGTTCAACTCAATTCAAACATTAGTTTTTTATTTTGAAAATTAATATTTATAATATAATTGCGAGGTTGTATAATGGGATGATATATTTCTGTAATAGATCCAAATCAAACACAGTAAATGAATATTAGTTTTTAAATTTTTGAAGTAATTATGAATAGTCTGAATCGCATCACAGCAGGAGCACTGATTACTCAACTCTGCCAAGGTACTGATTTTTAATTGCAAACAAAAACAAACTTCTTATCAGCGGTCAGCTAAGCAATGGCTTAATTTATTTGTTTTCGTGGGTAAAGAAAAATATAATTTGCTGGAATTATACACGTTCGAAACTTTTCGGATTTAAATTTATATTTCGAAGTTGTATTTTCGTGATGGCCTGATGAGTGATGGCGAAGAAATGGAATGAGAACTCTGGGTCTGAAAAGCGGAAATTTAAAAAGAAATGAGATGGTTCGCTTAAAAAGATATAATGTTCATCATACGATCAATCTTCTAATCGAAAAGCTTAGTGGAAGAACGTGCTGTGTGACAAAAAGGCGAAAACTAGATAATGAACATCAAAGTTTTTAGTTAGCACTAGGATACGTTAACAACTACACTTGCAAACGGTAAAAAATACACTAAACTGAAAGTTTATGAAAAAGGTAAAACTTGCTATCTTTAAAGGATGAAATAACGTGTTCATAACACAGAAATCTCAATTTTTTCAAAAATGTCACATTACATGTTCTTCCACTAAGCTCTTCTATTTTTATAACAAACAAATGACTAATGAGCCCTCTCCAAAAAGGTAAACATTTAGGGGAAGGGGTTCATGATATGTATTAAATGTGTGTGCGAGTCTATGCGTCCACATGTACATGAAATATGCGTATTTTAATTCTTCAAACAAATACAGATTCTTTCTGGGGGCCCCAAGGAAGTTTATACCCAGTGCCCTGATTTATCCTGATCGAAGACCCCTGCACATAAGAAAATCATATACTTAGTATTTTCACAATAAATTTAGTAAATTAATATTTTGCCTCTTGTGTTCTGAATTATAGTTTGTTTTAAGCAAGGCTCACACAGTCTGTTTTGCGAACTTAAAGTTCAGGGATCCTTTGTGTATTATTTGCAAGTTAAATTCGAGGGTTTTTTAAAAGTCAGATGTTGTATGATGTGTATTACTGAAAATGCATCATTAGCTAACATTTTTTTAAATCTCAACAACAATGTAAAACAATTTTTTCCTTTTTGACTTTAAAAAAAAATCTTATAAAAAAAAAACAGGGCCTTTATAAATTTCCATTTATTTGGGATCAGGGATCTCATCTGTAAGTTGGACATGGGGGCCCCCAAAAGTGGCTCAACTTAAAAGTTTTAATGAATTTACTTTAAGTTTCCCAGATGGTGAATTTTATTTTGTTTTCCAGATATCCCGCATTATAAAATCTAAAATCGTTAGTTGAAGGGGCCCCCAAAAGTGGCTAAGAGCATATAAAGAATACTATACAAGTTTACAAAATGGGGAATTCTTTTTGTTGCCCAGACATCCCATATACCAAACTCGTGAGTTGGAGGGGCCCCAAAAGTGGCTTAAAACTGTAAAAAAAATTCCATATGAAGTTCACAAACATTGAATTCTTTTTGTTGCCCAGACATCCCATATCCCAAACTCGTAAGTTGGAGGGGCCCCAAAAGTGGTTTAAAACTTTAAAAAGGAAACCATAAAAAGTTTATGCAATGGGGAACTTTGTTTTGTCGCACAGACTTCCTTAAAAGTGGCTTAACTTAAGCTTTAATGAGGAATACGATTAAAAAGTATTACAATTTTAAATTTTTTTGTTTCCAGATATCTCGTATCATAAACTCGTAAGTTGAAGGGGCCCCCAAAAGTGGCTAAAGTTTTATAAAGAATACTATAAAAAGTTTACGTCATGGGGAATTTTATTTTGTTGCCCTCAGACAACCTATCCCAAACTTAAAATAAAAATTTTTTTCGGAACGTAAGTATTTGAAAATGTGGGAATTTTTATAACAGAATTAGTGTTTAAAAAAAAAAAAGGTGATTTGGGGGCCCCTTCAAATTTTGAGGAGGAAGCCCAGGCTTCCCCGGCCTATTCGGTGATCGGGCCCTGAGTCGGAGCATCGCATTTTATGTATAGCTCGAGCTTTTTTCTTCTTAAGATCACAGTATATAGAGAATTCTGAGAGAGACAAATTTCAGATCGTCGGAAATTTGCTATTTTAAGATGATTATTTTCGGCCTGATCTTAGGAAAATCACTTTAAAAAGTTGATAGTGACATTTAGAAAACTGGCCAGAATAACTTCGACTAAATTAATATTTAAATCGCTAAATTGTAAGATTTGGTGATATTTTGAGACTAGCGGCCATGAACCCCTGGTCACCACGATTGGATAGGTACTTTTTTTTATGTGGATGCTATCTACCACTCAGGTGTTGCCCTTATCGGTATATTTATCCACTTCTGCTTCAATTAAATCACTCTGTGCTATCAGAAAAAGAGCTTATCGCGCTCGAACCCTTGAACGGAAAGGTGGTTTACTATCAACGATAACAAAAAAATGCATCGAGGTATATTACATTGCCTTCGTCATTTCCTTGAATTTTCGTTCGATTTTGTGTGCTTTTGCACTGTCTGGAATAACACGATCTTTAAGTGCTCTTTTTAATGGCGGATTCTTACTATAAAACAGAATTGGATTCCAAAACACGATCCTGGAGAACCATGTCTGCTCCGCCGTGTAAGTTGTTGGATTTCCTATTTTTGGACAAATCGGAATCTGTGTTGTTTTGAAACTAGAAACTCTTTATTGGATATTTTGAAGTCTTAAAATAGTCGTTAAAACTTCGTATTTGATTTTTTTTTATACTCTCTGCGAGATTAAAGAAGTTGGATAAGAATTTTTGTACATTATGATGTTTCATCACACTGTGTGCGAAAAAATGCGCTGTCTGCAGAAAGATCACTTTTCAGGACACTAGTCCTGTTCCGCTCTTCGATTACATTTCATGTGCGTAAAATTAACAAATCTGCAAATTTTAGCCCACATTGGGGGTGTAGCGTTCGCTTCATAAAATGGCATGAATTGATGGATGTCTAAACTTTGCTATGTTTTAAAAAAAAAAGTTAAATTTGTCAGTTCACTTTTCCATGCACAGCTCAATAAGACCGTGTTGGTTTTACGAAGAAATTGTAATTTGATACTCATTTAAAAAAAAATTATCGTTTCTTTTTATCTTGTAATATCTTTAGCTTACAGAGCATAGTTTTAGTTATTTTATTGTGATTTACTATTTGAAAGATTTTATGCTGTTTTTTTTCGTGAAGGAAGAATCCTTAAGTTCCATGACTCTTTGTATGAAGACATTGCAAATATTTGTAGTATGACAATTTTTTATCCCAAGCAATTAAAAATGTGTTTTTGATAAATTGGTTACTTTTAAAAACACACTTTTCCCTATCTCTTGCTTCTTTATTAATGGTCAATTTACATGTTATTTAATTTTGTTATACGACCATTTTAATAAAACAGACCTAATACTTTATCTTTGTAAGACTTTTGCTTCCGCTGAATATGTGACAGTAATATATCATTATGTTCCTTGGTTGTACGGCCGCCTGGGTCCATATTAGAAGTGAAAGGGTTAAACTTCGTAAAACAAACCAATTTTCATTTTAAACTCGCCAGAGGAAAAGTCACCAAGTATTTCCGGAAATATATCCACTTGCCGGGGCGGAACAGAGTTCCGAATTCGCGCCACAACCTCGTTGAATCGTTCCGCACACCCTAATGTCGCCTCGCTTCAGACGATTTTCAAACAAAAGGCCCCCCCCCTTTAGTGCACTTTGTAGCACGTTATGCTCCCGTGAATCTTTGGGTAACCAACCTTAAAATATATCAGGAAGTTTCTTACCCATTGTTTGGTTTAGTCCTCTCAAGGCCCATGAATTAGTTGTCTGAGTAATAAAAAGTGCTGGTCCTATAGTCTGTCTATTTAATATGCGAGCATTGAAACGACTCTCTTCCCCCATCCCTTTGCTTGGTTTTCTAGGAAATGGGGGGAAGCATCGCTTTTCTAAACCTGACGCGTTTGAGGTTCTGTTGTGAGGTTAACAATTCGAACAGTTCAAACCCAAGTAGTGTGGGGGGAAAATACGCTCACGCCGCACAGTGTGTCAAGATACCAAATTAGCTGGCATTAATTCACTGGAGTGATTTATAAAAATTTTAATGGTTGTATTTAATGTAAAATAGTTCGTTATTAATAAATAAGTACACTTTAAAGATATTTTTAGTAATTATTTTGTTTTAAATAAGAATTCTTACTTTTTTTAACCAGTTTTCTATGAGACGCATCGTTGTAAAATGCGAAAGAGTTTTAATAAATAGCTTGATTCACTATCCGGGCCATTTGTATACTTTTTGAGATGCTCTGATAAAAAAAACGATATTTTCGTATAGGGTTTTATACAAAGATTATCTCTCATTAAATTATATAATTCCATTACTTTTAAAACAAGTTCTTTTGAACGTAATTCTGCGATAAAAGTTGCAATACATCAATCTTAAGAAGCAAAACATTAATTAAAAACCCTCAAGAAGTTACAATATTATTTCATTCCAACATTATGAAGACATATATACATACATATATATCATATAAGTTGAAAGATAGCCTGCTATACTAATTTTATAATAATCAATTTTAAAAATTCGCTATAGATTTCCTTCTAGATCCAAGCTTTTTGGGGATTGGTGAGACAGTTTCTGAGGCATCGTCACAACTCTACTTTATACGCTTCTTGCGAACAAAAATCAAGTTGCGTGACGTTTTCTTGATAATATATTTTATAATTAAACATATTTTACCAGAATTTTCCCAAAAGAAATTTCCAGTTTAATGTATTTCAAACAAAAAGCTGTTTATATGCGTTTTTTTTTTTTAATTTTTGGAGCTATATAAAAAAGTGAATAAATCAAAATGGCGCAAACATGCGCAACATATTCTTGTTGGACATCAATATATGAAGTATGCACTACAAGTTCCTGCAAAAATCGCCGCGGGGAAGTGCGGGGAAGTTTACTTTTACACTAAGAGAAAATAAATTAATAAGAAAAACAATTTAATTTTCTTAGCTACAATTAGAACTTTTTTTTTAACATAATTTTAACTTATATAAACTTTAGAAAAACAGTTTATATTATCAATATCATATCTGAGGGTTCAGGATCCATCTTTTTTAAAAATTTAGAAAGACTATTTTTATCGCAAAACAAGCTGAAAAAGTAGATACCAATTTGCGAAAATACTTCACGTGATTATAATTCAACACAAAATGCTTTGTTCGTAGTGGTGTGGGGGAGGGGGAAAGCACTCAAACCGAGAATAAGTCATAACACCAGGTGCCCCGAACTATATTGTTTATATTTATAAAGTATTCGCAGCTGAATGCTTCATTTCATTTTTTGATTTTTTGCCAGCTAAATCGTGATTCTGGCACACTGTGCGCCGTTTAGAAGAAAACTGTATACGGATGGAAAATTCTTTCGAGGCTCGCATTCTAGATAGACAAGGTATAGACATAAAAAGTCTGTTTATTCCATTCCTACCCTGATATTTGAATGCTTGTAGTCGTACGGGGACGGCTTTTAGTAGTAGTTTCTGAACTAACTCGTATAGTATAAAAGTAACAAACCTTTCAAATGCAATAAGCAAGATGTCTGTCCATCTGGAATACCTGAAAAACTTAGGTTTGTTTGTTTTTTCGCCAGAACCCCCCGTCAGGGAAATTTCCGTTTTCGTTAAAAAAAAACACTGAAACAATTTTTAGGTTTGGAAGTGCCCATCTGTCCTTTTTGTTCTATGATGAATGTAATTGTTATGTTCTAAAGATCTTTTGCAAAACGAAAGACATTAATTCTGTAAAAGTATTTCTTTTGAGTCCAGTTTTTCCCCCCTCTATCGAAAACAATAGGTTAAAGATTGCGATTGCTAATTATGACACAATCTATCCAATTTCTCTATGGATTAGCATTGGATAAGTAATTTCGTCGCAAACTTTCTCATACCCAACCCTTAATATTCCCCCTCTCCTGTTGCACCCTTCGCCACATTTCACGAATTCCACCTGTTTTCCGCCATCAACCGGGCACCCTCTACGAGTCCCCCGAAAGAATGTGGGAGGAATTTGCAGTCATCCCTGTTTTATAATGGGACTCCGACCGTGTTCCATCTTCGTAGAAACATAATTGCTTTTTCAAGACCTTACATTTTCAGAATCTTTGAAGAATTTAGAATAACGTATGTTGTGTTCCTGTTATCCCGGTATCTGTAACACTAGTTTTAACATTTCTGCTGTTTTGGCTTTTTGAATATTTAGAAGCTTTCAAGGATTTCGGAATAACTTGTATTGTGTGTTCTGCGGTGTTCCTAGTATCTGTAAGGATAGTTATAACATTTCTGTTTTTTTTTTTTTTTTTGGGGGGGGGGGATCTTGAATATTTAGAATCTTTCAAGGAATTCGGAATAACTTATGATATTTTTTCTGCGGTTTTCCTGTTATCCCGGTATCTGTAGCGCTGGTTTTAATATTTCTGCTTTTTTGGAATCTTGAATATAGTATTTAGAATCTTTCAAAGAATTTGGAATAACTGGTATTGTGTTTTCTGCGGTGTTCCTGTTATCTCGTTATCTGTAACGCTAGTCTCAACGACATTAGTGTATAGTTCCTGCTTTCTTGTAAAGGCAATTTTTACACTTAATGCTGCTCCAAAAATTCATTCAAACTTAAACTTAGTTCTTATAAATGGATGAGAATGCAATTTTTCGTTTAATATGCTGTGCAGAGATTTTCAATCCCTATTTTTTAATTGTATTTACCAAATGTTCATTCACTGGGGCCTGTTCACTCACTGGTCAGTCTACCATACTAGTTTTTTTTAGTTAGTAGCAAAGGTTTCTCCTTAAATTTATTTATCAACACAGTAATGTTTAATGCAAAATGCTTTTAAAAATGTCTACTAAAAGAACTTTTAAAAAAGTTTAAAGAAAGATATAGTCTGAAGTTTTTTTTTTTTTTAATTCCAATATCATATTGACTATCGTTCAACTTAATTTTTTATAGAAATAAATGATTTATACCTATAATCAAAAGAACTGTATTTCGGATATTCTTCCATCGGACCATGTCAGTTTCGAAACTAATGAACACTTTAATTGTTTGTGGGTAGGTTTTTAAAAATGTCCCTAAATGGAACACCAGGTCTCAAGAGGTTATAACTACTTTTCTATTCAGAAATAGACTGGAATATGCGCCATATACAAAAAACAAAACAAAATCCAAGTTATCCTCTCTTCCACAGGAAGTGTTTTGTTTCTGGTTTAGATAAGGGGTTTCTCTTTTCTCTCTAATAGAAAAATAGGTTGACGTTTGATTTCCTTATTATTTTTTTTATCTTTTCATGTGTGAAGAAATCTTTCTTATTGTTAGATGCTAAGTGAAGCTTTCCCCATTGAATTAATTGTGGTAAATACTTCACTTTTCTTTCCACAGCGACACTGTTGGTACGCGGGGATAGTTACTGTCTCTCTGTCGAAACAAGTGTTGCTCCACTTTTAATTCATTTGTTTTTAGTATTTTTGAATTCTCCGATGTGAATATTTAATTTAATTAACAAGATAATAATATGCAAGAAATGTTTAACTAGGTTAAAAGTGAAGTGTTAATTCTTTTTCGTTATTTTATGTTATGACAATCAAACATTAGTAAATAATTAATATTTTTAAAAATAATAAAATACGTATGTGGTAACGGAATGCAAAAGACCTATTTTCATTTACGAACAGGTTGCAAGGTGTGCACTGCAATAAGTTACTAGGCCATATTTCGCTTTGATGTTAACTTTAAAACGCAATTAATTTAAACAGTTTTAAGGTTTTATTTATTTCAATATCCAGAATAAACGTCAAAACAATTGCTTTCAAATAATTAATACTAATTAGAAGTTACGTCCACTTCGAAGTATCTTCTTTTTTTTTTTTTAAAGAACTTTTGCGAGATAAAACCGTTATTATTTTATAACTTGCAATTTCACCCTTTTTGTCAGCAATTTCATCCAATGTGTTAATGAGTTGTGAAATTACACATTTTAAGGTTATTAAAATTAAATTCTGTATGTCATTCTATATTCAGTTTTGCGACCGGCATCTAAAATTGAATGGGAAAATATAGCTTTTGTAACAAAAATAAAATTGAACTTATTTCAATTTGCGTAACTGCTGTAAACCCTAAATGAGTCTATGTGATTTTACAAGTCCTTTGCATTCCTACAATTATAAATAAAAAAATGCTGTAAAATAAACAATATTTTTTAGAAACACCCCAAAAAAGTTTTTGTTATCGAAGTTAGTACTTTATACGTGGGGATGTGGAAAATAATCTTCTCAAAGAAGCGTCCCTCCAAGCTTCTTATCCATACTAAGCTAAAATGCTTTAAGGGGTCTAAGGAGTCTTAAAAATGTGCAAAGAAGGCACTACAAAACATAGTTTGATCTTTCATGTCATTTTTGAACTACTCAATGTATAAGTATAATTTTTTTATATGTAATTCAACAAGATTTATTTATTATGAAACAAGTTTTAAAATTTATGAAACTTTAGCCAAAACCAAAATAAATGATATTAAACATGAAGCTATTTGAACACAGTGTGATTAGCCTTGCGCGGCAAATTGTGAGGTCAAAATTGAAAAAATGACCAAGAAAATGGATTTATATTGTACAAATATGTACAAACAAAGACTTATACCTAAAATCTCAGCTCAATTTTAATTAGAAATTATTTTAAAAATAATTTAAAATCAAAATTTTTAAATTTTTTAAAAAAATTTTAGAAAAAAGTTCTTAAAATAATTTCTAATTAAAATTGAGCTGAGAATTTAGGTATAAGTCCTAGTTTGTACATATTTGTACAATATAAATCCATTTTCTTGGTCATTTTTTCAATTTTGACTTCACAATTTGCCGCGCAAGACTAATCACACTGTGTTCAAATAGCTTCATGTTTAATATAATTTATTTTAGTTTTGGCTAAAGTTTCATAAATTTTAAAACTTATTTTATAATAAATAAATCTTGTAGAATTACATATAAAAAAATTATACTTATACATTGAGTAGTTCAAAAATGACATGAAAGATCAAACTATGTTTTGTAGTGCCTTCTTTGCACATTTTTAAGACTCCTTAGACCCCCTTAAACTAAAATGCGACTTGACTGTGGTTCTAAATTACGACGCCCGTCGCCTCGTGTAGCTCTAGTGCGACGGTAATTCAATCCTACCAAAAATACGACTTGATACATTACTCGGACAAACCTACGCCTGTCACCAATAGCCCTGTAGTAGCTCCAGTGAGACGATAATTTAAGGGGTCTAAGGAGTCTTAAAAATGTGCAAAGAAGGAACTACAAAGCATAGTTTGATCTTTCATGTAATTTTTAACTACACAATATACAAGTATAATTTTTTTTTATGTAATTCTACAAGATTTATTTAATATGAAACAAATTTTAAAATTTATGAAACTTTAACCAAAACTAAAATAAGTGATATTAAACATAAAGCTATTTGAACACATTGTGATTAGGCTTGCGCGGCAAATTGTGAGGTCAAAATTGAAGACATGACCAAGAAAATGACTTTATATTGTACAAATATGTACAAACAAAGACTTATACCTAAATTCTCAGCTCAATTTTAATTAGAACTTATTTTAAGAACTTTTTTCTGAAAAAATTTATAAAATTTTTTGAATTTTGATTTTAAAAAATTTTAAAAATTATTTCTAATTAAAATTGAGCTGAGAATTTAGGTATAAGTTCTAGTTTGTACATATTTGTACAATATAAAGTCATTTTCTTGGTCATGTCTTCAATTTTGACCTCACAATTTGCCGCGCAAGCCTAATCACAATGTGTTCAAATAGCTTTATGTTTAATATCATTTATTTTAGTTTTGGCTAAAGTTTCATAAATTTTAAAATTTGTTTCATATTAAATAAATCTTGTAGAACTACATATAAAAAAATTATACTTGTATATTGAGTAGTTAAAAAATTACATGAAAGATCAAACTATGCTTTGTAGTTCCTTCTTTGCACATTTTTAAGACTCCTTAGACCCCTTAACCTAACCTACATTTATCAAGCTCTTTCTCTGTGCTAAGCTAAAATGCGACTTGATACAACATTTGTGGGAAAAGGGTTAAAACAAATAAAAATACAATCTAATAGCATTTATACGGTTATAAGTAAATCCCCCCCCCCCCCCCCCCAACTTTAGTGATTAGATTTTCTTTTAAACGAACTATTATTGCGTTTCCTCTGTTCTACATATAAAAAGTCTTTTCGGGTAACCCGAATGACGCTGAAGTAAAAACAATTGTTTTTACTTTAACTCTCGATAGTGTCACAAATAAAAAAATTTCCTTCAATCACGTTTCGATTTTTTGTTTAATTAAATCGAAATATGACCTAGTAACTTGCATTGCATTCCACACCTTGCAACCCGTTTGTAAATTAAAATAGGTCTTCTGCATTCCGTTACTACCTATTTTATTATTGTTATTTTTTTAACTAACTATTTTCTAAGTCTACTTCAATGGGCTTGTTTCGACAACTTTGCCACAAAAAACAAAAAAAAAAACAATGGCATAGCAGTTCGGATCGCGTGACCTTTTTTTTTAACCAATAAGCTGTTTCAATACTTTTTTAAAGAAAACGAAACATCCAATGAAATTGCAGTTTACAGAGCGTGAAGTCATAAGAAATATTCCCATTTTGTCATTAAATGTTATAACATAAAAAATATTTTTAAAAAATTATGTAGATCTCTTAAGGTTTTGATCTAACGAAGACTGTAATCCCAAAAGTAAATGTTTTCTGTCTTGTTCTTTGGGGTTGGGGAGCCAAGTCGGTTAGGCACTTGCCTAGCATGCGAAAGGTCCCAGGTTCGGGCCCGGGCATCGCCAAAATAACTGCCGACCTATAAACGGCCCGTGCAGCCAAAAATGTCCGACGAACTCTCCGTGGGCGTGCACGTTTAATATCCTTCGGAGTCCTAACGCTGCGTACGATGTCGCCCTTGACGGTTGCGTTGGGTGCCTACTCAGGTGTAGGCTCATCACTTGACTGCGGTTCTAAAATGCGACGCCCATCGCCAATAGCTGTCGTGTAGCTCCAGTGCGACGATAATTCAAACCTATTTACCTACCCAAAGCTGCGTACGATGTCGCCCTTAACGGTTGCATTGGGTTCTTACTCAGATGCGCTTTGTCCCTTAATTGCCTGTGGTTCTAAAATACGACGCCCGTCGCCAATAGCCCTCATGTAGCTCTAGTGCGACGACAGTTCACACCTACCTACCCACCCACCCAACGCTTGCGTACGATGTCGCCCTTGACGGTTGCTTCGGGTGCCTACTCAGGGTTCGGCTCGTCACTTGACTGTGGTTCTAAAATACAACTCCCGTCGCCAATAGCTCTTGTGTAGCTCTAGTGTGACGATAATTCAAACTAAACTATACAGAATTATGCATAAGGTGAACTAATCTGCCGTGATAAGGTAAACTGCAGTATCTTCCATAGTGACTTGGACCTTTGTTGCAAGCACTCAATTACTTTAACCGGTAAGAAAACATACTGGAACTTTTTTTTTTATTTTAGAGCAAAAATGGTGCAACTCATTGTGGCGATTACTGCAGTTTACCTTATCACGGCAGTAATAATAGTGATCTCTTGTGGTAAATTGCGTTTTTACTGTGGATCCCAAAAGTAAATGTGTTGTGTCTTTCCATCAGGCATGATTCCGGAGCCCGACTACGGCGTGGACTCGGAGGACTCCGGCAAGAAGGGCATGCGCTTCTCCGAGGAGGGGCTGGTCATCCCTAAGAAGCCCCAGAACCCCTGCCTCGAGTCGTCCGAGCGGCAGAACCTGCACAGGGAGCTGCTCTTCAACCAGAAGATGTGAGTAAACTGACTGGCCTCTGGGGGATAAGCTAATTGGCTGAAGTGTAAACTTGTTTTCACTGCATGGGATTTATTTTAAAATTTTAATTAAAATAATTTCTTAAATATTTTTTTTAATGTTATGTTTCTGAAAAAGAGAGTTAGAAATGGCTCTTCGTGCTTTACATTTTGAAATTGAATAAAATTGCTAAATTTTTAAAAATTATGTGTGCTGCTTGAAAACCTGACAGCCAGGTGACAGGTCTATACTGATGTGGACAGGTTAAATTGCAGTAATCACAACAATGGGTTGTACCATTTTTGAAATGAAATATTTAAAAAAAAATTCCACTATGTTTTCTTAATTGTTTGACTAATTGAGTGGTTACAACAATGGTATAAGTCATTATGGAAGTTACTGCAGTTTACCTGCCCTTGGCAGTACACTGCCCTCTAAGGGATTAGCAAATTGGCTGAAGTGTAAACTTGTTTTCACTGCATGAGAGTTAAATTAAAATTTTTAAATGAAAATTCAATTTCTTAAATATTTTAATACATACATATATATTTCTGTAGCCAAGAGTTAGAAATTGCTTTTCTATGCTTTAAATTTTAAAATTAAATATAATTACTAAATTTTTTTAAATTATGTGTGTTGCTGGGAAATCTGACAGCCAGGTGACGGCTTTATACGTCTATGCATGTATACTTTTTAACATTTTCGCTGGAATACTGGGTCTTGTTTTCTTGGTGCTGGTAGTACTGGTTATTTGTTTTTCTTGACTTAAACACTAGATAACTAAGTATTTTATATTGCGTTTTTTTTACCAGTCATTTATATTGGGTACTGTTTTGCACTGTCATAAAGGAAAGCTGACTACACTAAATATATACCTTTAAACCCTTTCAGTCCCAGGTTTTCATTTTTTATTCTAAAAATCAACTTGTGAATAAATTATTGCAATTACTTTTTTTAAATTAAATCCTATACAAAACTTTATTTGTTAAAAATACTTAAAATTGAACTTTTAAGCACTAAAAAATGCAAGCATGCAGAATTTAGGCCCAATTTATTTAGTAAAATTGTTTCAGAATGAATCTTATAATATTATATTTTTCCTGTTTTCATTTAACTATCATAACATGTTTCTGATTACAATTTTAAAAAAATAGGGCTGACATCTATTGTGATTATTAAAAAATATTTTCTAATAGAAAAATATTTGAAGAATCAAATCATGTGCTTTTTGATAAAAATGGCTATAGATGATCAGAATTTTTTTTTTTTTAATGATGAAGCCAAATTGGGTTAACTTAGTGAGAGAAAAAAAATTGCAATCCAAGGATTCTAAATTTAGTCATTGAGAGTGGAAGGTTTAAATACAATATTTTTACAGAGATTTAAAGTGAGTTAATCACTTTAATCTGATGAGCATCCTGTGATATTTGTGGTTCGTGATGTGATAGTTAAGTAACCAACAGACCTTCCCCACACTTTTATCACTTTAACTGAACCCTAAAAGTGAGGGTAACGAGAAACACCTAACAATGTGTGTTTGTGTTGCAGTGGCAAGAGTGTGATTGGCCAGAAGACGGAACTGCACAAGGCCTTTGACAAGTTCCGAGAGGACCAGAAGAAGAAGGAACTGGAGGAAGAGAAGGTCCAGAAAAAGTCCGCCCTCGAGAGGAAGCTGGAGGAGCAAGCCAACAAATTAAAGATCGTGAGTGCACCTTAATCATAGTTAAAGTATAAAAGTGGCAGATCATGTGACCTCCAATGCTAACGAATTCAAGGAGTTGACAGCACATTAAGGAAAAGAATACTACGAAAACTACCATTTAATTCTAAAATTACAAAAAAAATACTATAAAAATACTGCAAAAGCGTTTTACGTTTTTTTTAAAGTCACCAAACATATTCCAAAAAGCAGATAGTATTATTATGTTTTTTTTTTTTTTTTTTGAAATTTTAGAAATAAATTTTATTTTTTCGTAGCACTTTTCTCCTTAAAGTGTTGGCAACACTGGCCCCATACCCTTCCAATTTTGCTCTCCATGCACGTCCCCTTGTTAACATTGAAGGTCACGTGATCTGCCACTATAATACTTTAACTATAATATCTATGACTTTAATCCTCTGAGGGATAAACAAATTGACTGTTTAGTGTTAACTTGTTTTTACTGTATGAGATTTAAATTAATATTTTAACTAAACATTTATTTTCTTAAATCTTAAGAAAATATATATTTTTATAGTAAATGGTTATAAATAGCTCTTCTGTGTTTTAAAAATTAATAAAAGGATTAAATTTATTAAACTAAATTGAAAATTATGTGTGTTGCTGAAAAACCTGACAATTAGGTGAAGGTTTATACATCTGTATCCCTTAGAAAGTTAACATTGGCTTATATTTGTTTTCATTTTTAAAAATGCATTAATAGAGGAAACTAGTTAACAATTTAAAGACGGGCGTCGACTGACCCATAGACTAAGAATCTCCTAGACCAGCAAATTAATCTAATGCCTAGCTCTCCTAACGTGTCGAAAAGAACTAATACACTATTAAAGAGTGATTTGTCGATTGGCATAATTGTACTTTCCTATTGTAGCGCACTGTTTCTTCAGAATGTACAGCTGTGGAAAAAAATTTACCCACTAGTGATTATTTCGACCGTTAGTCATCCTATAAAATCGAACCTTTTTGACTATGTGAACAAATAACATTCTGAGTTAATTGCATGTCACAAAATTTGCATAAGGGGCCGTCTTAATATTAATAACGTTACGAACTTTAAAATTTTCAATAGCAACACCCAATTTTAATTACTCAGAAGTGTGAAGAACCCTCGAAAACCCTTAAATCTAAGTTTTTTTTTAACATTTGGATGAATATTTGACGAGTTATTCAATCGAATCACTTGTGGACCTTTGGGGACCATGTCTAAAATGACAAGCGTAGTCAGTCTGTAGGTTTATTAAAGGAGGAAAAAAAGCACAAGGTCAAATGTCTTGAGGATGGAGCCCTGTGAGGGATATAAAAGTCAATGTGTAGCTGTACACATTCAAAAATAAAGTCGAGAATAAGTTGTCGTCAAAAATAGATTCCTTTCGTCACTTGATAAGGGTTCTAAATTACGAGGCGTAATTGGCTCTAGTAAAGATTCTAAAGGTGACTAGAAATAGGCAGCCAGAATCCGTTACATTAGTTCCCTTAGACAGAAAGGGGGCGCTAGTTTCTATGTCAATATCAATATAGAAATTCTTCAATGAGAGTTTCAAACTTAGAGTGTTCTTAGTCTATGGGTCAGTCGACAACCGTCTTTAAAGTGTTAATAGTGCCAGGTACCATCAAATAATAATGCAGACAGGCTTCAGCTTCGCCCATTATGTCGTCTCTGTAGCTGCGAGTTATAACGTGCTTGCCTCATAAGCTCAAGATTGCGGGTTTAAGCCCCAGGCGAGTCAGTAGATTTTCATAATGGGAAAATCAACATCACGCATTTCATATGGTTCTGTGTTTTGCCAGCGATTCCTTGAGTTATGCATTTAAATTTGTAGAGATTTTTTTAAATATATTATAGTGGCAATACAGTTTTTAACAATTTTTGGACTTTCAATTGTTTACTTATGAATATAACTTGTAATATGATTCTCTAACCCTCTAACTGTTACATTTATTAGTGCATGACTTCTTCTACTGAATTGTTTGGTAATATTTGACGAGTTACAAATTAATTTTTAAAAATATTTAAAAATTAAATGTTTTTAATTGTTTTGTCTACGGTATCCACATAAGTAAAATAAGCTTAGAAATTTATTCTAAATACTTTTTTTTAACAATTGTTGAAAAGAAAAAACACTTGAATACTTGAAACTCTCTTTCTCCATGAATATTTTCTAAATGAATAAACGGTTAAAACCACAAATGCAAAAAATGAACATTTTATCTTAGGATTTTAAAAATGTTAAAATTTAATCATTTTTTTTTTATCCATCAAATAATCCCATTTCAATTGCAGCAAGAAGAGCTGGAGACGAAGAAAATAATCGAAACCTCCGACCAACCAGAATTCCTCCGAGTCCATGCTAGAGTGTGTGCCCAGACTGTGGACTCCAAGTCATAGCACCCCTCCCACCCCCACTACTCCCCCCCCCCCCCATGTACATAGATCCCAGATGTTTTTGCTCCACAGTTTAAATCCAAACTTGGTCGCAGAAAAAATGCAACTTTTATTTTCGATGTTTCCATTGAATTGAACAAAACGGGGCATTTCGGCTGAGCTTTTGATTTCTCGCCAAAGGGGAATTTACCAGCCTTCTGAAATACAGGTTTTTGTTAGTGTTTTAGATACATTTTTTGTGTGACCGAATACAGTATTGTGTAATTGCACCAACATTAACCCACTGAAGGATAAGAAAATTGGCTGAAACTTGTTTCCACCTCGTGAGATTTTAATTAAAATTTTAAATTAATAACTAGTTTCTTAATTTTTTTTAAAATATACATCTGTAGTAGATGTTAAAAATGACTCCCCCGGGGCTTTAAATGTTTTCATTTAATAATATTATTAAAATTATAAATCTAAAAAAAAGATGCGAGTTGTTAGAAAATCTGACGGATTAGGTGACAGGTTTCTTCTAGGAAGGAAATCACTTTTATCCTGGTTTAAAATTAAGCGGCCCGTCACCAATAGCCTTGTGTAAATCTTCCGTGAGGTTACTTCAACCAAACCACCTTTAAATCAAAATGCGTTAATTATTTTTTTATTAACTATATTGGCTAATTGTATACAATGAGTAACTATCAATTACATTGAAAAGATATAAATCATCTGAGTGTTGTTTTCAAACTTTTGGCAAGATATTGAAAGCTTGGTGAAAAACAACTTGAAATCCCCAACAAAACTTTTTGAGGCTGCAAACCTGTTCTCTCTCCTTTTATTATTATTATTAAAATTGTTTGTGTTCAGAAGGTGTCTTCTAATGTGTCAATGAGTTATATTTTTTTAGTTGAAGAAGATTGTATTCTCTGTGGTTTTACTTTCTTTAATTATTGTGTATAAATTAAATGTTCATTCATGTTGTATATAATTTTTATAGCATTTTTTTAAAAAGTATTGGATTGATTATAATAAATAATAAGAAGGGAATTAATTTTAAAAATAATCCAATATAACAGAAATAATGATGTATACATTCTTTATTTTGGTTTGTATTAAAGGAATGATAAATTAAAGTATGTGATAATCTGTTTACATGAAAGATAAGGCAACTTATAATGAAAGTATTAGATTTTATAGAAGAATACAGCATTTGAATAAACTTTAATTTTTTAAAAGTATATAAATTTTTATTTCTTGTTTCTCATCAATGTTCTATGTACTAAAGTGAATGTACTTTTTAAATTTTCGAACTAATGTGCCCTACTAAAATTAGATTATAATTAGTTTTCTGCTAGAACTGCAATAAGTTGCTAAGATAATTGAATGACCAATAGTTTCCTTTTAAATTCTGCATACAATTCTTTTGAATTCTATCTATTTAATCATTAGATTTAAACTCGGGTTTCTTTTAATATATTAGCTTGAGAATAATTGTTCTTATTATTAGGCTATGATTCCTTAGTAACTGATTAATTTAGCATAAATACGGTTTACTAACAAGTGTTTTGAATGTTTCAAAGTTAAATGTATTTACAGTAATAGTCTATGCAATATTACGGTAACTTTTAAGATGGAATTTTTTTAGTCTAATAACAAACATAAATCATATAGTTGATATTCGAGCTTTAAACAGCTTTTAATATACTTCAGCTTAAAATTCCAAGTGACAATCTTAACAGTGCTTTATAATATACATACTTAATATGTTTCTTATACTTGATAAAAATAATATATATTTCTGTGCAGTTAATATATTTTAATAGGTAGCTTGCACTATTAACGTCACTGTTTACTATGGGTCTTAAATTAAGTGTTCCAATATAATAACTTGTTAAAGCTACATAATGCATCCGATATTTTTCCTAATAAAATGCACTTGCCTAAAAGTGATTATTTTCCATACATCTTAAGGATGCTTGTTATAAAAACTGCCGAAAAGAAATGCCCCAACTCTATTTTGTCTAGAATGTTCAATTCAAACAAACTATTTTAGCTAGCAATGTACAATTACCGAAAAAAAATTATGCTTAATACTAAAAGTAAATTTTTGTCAATGTTACCCAAGCTTAATACTGCTCTTAGCAACAGAATAAGAAATACTATAAGGAATATATTGTAACTTACATTAAAAGACAATGTTAATTGTGCATAGTATTAAAAGCAACGCCATTTTTAAATGGTTTTATTATTTTTTCTTCTTTACTATTGAATATTAATCAGTAAATTTATGTTTCATGAATAGATAATATAAATTTTAATTATTTGAACTGTGCTAATGATTGTTTTACATTGAATACATATCTGTCTATGTGCTATAAACTGTGCTGTATATTAAATAAATTACTCTAAATCTAGTGTTATTAAAATATTTACTAAGTTAATTAAAATTGGTGCTTTGTTAATTTTAAAAAATGTATAACTGCCATCATATAGTTATTATTTTTTAAGTACAAAGACGCTGTCTAGGCTAAAAATTGATATTAAAAAAACTTAATTGTGCTTTTCGTTATTGGCTTCAATTAACGTTACCATACTTACCATTCTGAATGTGGTAACTTTATATTAAATTAAAAACTTAAATAGTTATTTTAATCCAATTTAAAATTATTTATTTTTAAACTAAAGCCTTTAATCCATATTGCAGTATAATTACTGACATTGCTTATTTTAATTTTGAAAAACAATTTTTTCTTTTGTTTTTCAAATCTTAATCTTTTTCATATTTTAAAAACTATATAATGTATATTCAACATTAAACCACTACTACTCCACTAAACTTTGGGGAGACAACCCAAAAGTTGTTCACCATATCTTGTAAAGAATTATACTTTTTTTGAAGTTGTAAAAATGCTCTTAGATGTTCTATTTTAATATTTACTTCTTTTGAATCTGTATTAAATAGTATGAGAACAGTTCTAGGTAGGCACTTCAGAAAGGTGGCTGTAAATTTGACTGTGTTAGATGAAGAAAGTTTATATTTGTGGTAATATTTTAATGTAAATGTGTATTTTGATTATAAAGTATGTATTGTATTCAATAAGTGTAGTTGAAAAAAATTAGAAAAATAAATTCTCTTTAACATTTTACAGTTTCTTTGCCGATTCATTAAAAAGTCATAGATTTTTTTAGAACCAACACATTAATCTTTACATTTTACGCTAAAAATTACTAAATGATAGTAAAGCAACTACTAAGCAGGTTAAGGATATGTTTTGCATTTATTTTAGAAA